>NTHP01000228.1:543712-554479 GCA_003416845.1 Oplegnathus fasciatus | reverse complement strand
CACCCACCCACCACCCCCAATACTCGTTTGACATACCAACGGGGAAGCCCTTCCTCATAAATCAGGGCATTTCTTTACAAAGGAATCACTCACCCGATGTTGCTCAACGCCTGCTCGAACAGCTCCGTCTGCAAGATGTTCTGAGGCGCCGAGAAAGCCCCGTTGAAATGTGATAAAACCGAGCTACAGAACTGACGCAATGTCTCAAACTGCATTTTCCCCCTCCGTTTTCTTTTATCCTCAGTAAATGATCACCCTTTTTCCTTTCACCAACAATACATCCCAAAGCCTGCGCTCTCTCCGGACGCCCCCCACCACACATATACCTCCTCAGTATTTTGTTATTATTATCTCCCGGGGCGCATTAAACGCAGAAAAGACGCCGATCAAGTTCCATATTTCTCCTGCCGCTCCTGGTGAAAAGTGTCCTTAAATGAGACGCATTCCCGGCAGGATCCTTCGGTCATAATGCTTCGGACTTGAAACGAGAAAAACGAGGTAGTGCCGGTGCCGGTAACGAGCCTCTTCTTCCTCTCGCTGTAGCAAAAATCTCTTCTCGGTGTACAGGAAGAGGCGAAGGAGCACCCGGAGGAGAGAAGAAGCGGAGAAGCATCCTACACGGCAGCCAGCAGCAGCAGCATCCCTTACCGGCGCATCAGCTGCTGCCTCACATTCAACTCATATTTCCCGTTGCCTATGAAGAGCACACACTCGCGCTAACACACGCACAAACACACGCAGACACACACACACACACACACTACGGGGCTGATATGCAATCGTGCGCACTCTTTGCCATATCTCTCCATCCTCTCTCATGCACTCTTTGGGACGCGCACAGCAGCAGATAGACCAGAATACAATACAGGGAAGAGAGGCGATGCTGTCGGCAGGTTTTTTTTTTCCTTATATCCATATCTGGCTTCAGAGCATCAGCTCCTTGTCAGTAATAACAGAGGACAGTCCTAATACCTCTGAAAGGGAGAGTGTCTGCCTGTGAGGAAAGGGCACACATAAAAGGGGGGGTTTCCCGAGGGGTCACTTATTTATTCATTCAATGTTTTTCATTGTATTCTTCTGCATGTAACTGTAAGGAGTCAAAATTAGCTGAAAAGAGGTTCCTTAAAGCTGCTGATACAAAGCACTTGATATGATTAAATGTTTTTACAGGACAACCAAAAGTCTTTGTGGTACCACTTGAACATGGAGGTATTATGAGTCTTTCTATAAATGAGTTCTGCTTTATGAAGGTATGAAGAACCATTTCCTGAGCAGGAAGATGACCTGTTTGTCTGTGTGTTAGACCTTCGATATGTCAGTCCTGAGACATAAAGTATGAGAGTGCTACAAATAAGTAGCAGTCAGTTAGCACAATAATGCAGACTTGTATTAAGAGGATGTAAGACATCCTTATTGTAAGTATTGTAGAGAACGGTGATAGGATTGCGATGTTAATAGCTCACAGATCTCCATCTCTGCATAACTCATGACATGAAATTCGTATTCTAAAACATCATCAATTGCTATCCAGCCTCTTATATTCAACATTATAATCAATTCCCCATTCCCAGGTTAACTGCATCCCTATCAAAATTCAAAATTAGCACCTGGTAGAGCAAAATGTTCAAGCCTATACAAAGATACTAAAAACCTTTACATGACACGCAGCATCAATTTGAACACTCCAGACTTTTTACAGTTAAAGGAAATTTCTTTACAACGCATGAGAAGACTGAAAGTATCAAAATAAGACCCAGGATTTTTACCACCTGGATCTTATTTTCATAGGTTTTGCCATCATATCAGTTACAATAACATGTTTTTTCACAGCAGACTTGGCGTAGTATGAAAAGCACAGGTGTTGCTAATAACATCAATGATGGCTCTGCTCCATTCAAGTGTCCCAACAAACCATGAAAGTGAGCCAGGACCCTGAAACTGAAGCAGCTAAATGGAATTCAGCCATAATTCATTTTATTATTGACACCTGTGCTGTTCTTACTGTGACATGTCTGAATGTCTCTGGTGAAAAACGCCTATTGCTGAGATCTGGGGATGCAACAAACCAGCTTTACGACTGAGTGCACAGGGCCACTATACAAGCAATGCGTTAAAGTAAGTTCTAATCATATTATCCAAACCACTTATTAACAGTAAAAACAAAATTCATGCGTGGGTGAATGTTACTGTCTGCTGTAAGCATCATTAGATCATTAGATTTGGAGGATTTAATTCCTAGTTCAACTATGACCCACTGCCCTTACTGTAGTTGTACACACATGCAGTTTTACAATGCAAAGGACAATTATAATGGACATTTCAGGTATGTTCACTCTAGGTCTCCCTTCCAAATAAGTGGTTTGGAGTTGTTTTAAATCTTTCTCAATGTCTGACCGCTCGTGTTGCTTGCATATTGGACTCCATTGCAAAGTTTTGGGGGGCGTAGCATCATCAGATCACAATTTGTCAGTAAAAGTTATATTAAATGACAGGAATGATAATGAAAAAAATGGAACTCCACGTCAATGTGAATTATTTGGTCAAATTACTACTTTAGGGCTCATAAGCCAGCGTTGTATTACTGGCTGACTAAATATATGCATAAGATGGGGCTTGTTTGGGAACATAGGGCTAAACTGAGAAAGAGGTTAGACTAAGCGATGATGAACTGAAGTGTGCAAAGCTACTCTATACTGGACTGGGTTGGGCTGGATGTTAAAGGGCCAGTCCAGGCTGAGTGTGTTCCTCTTCCTCTTCTAACGTTTTTGGCAGGCTGAACGGCTTTGCTGCCTGGCTGAATGTGTTAAAAAAATGCAGAATCTGAAGAAATTCCACCAGTGAGTATGTTCCAATCCCAGTGTAATCATTGTTGTTTCATCAGTCTCACCCAACACTGCAGCTGTCCCAACGTATCTGTGTGTTCATTCAAATGACACCTTCGAGACCAAGATAAATTAGAAGCCTTCCCAAGTTATTTCTCCTTATAAATAGACTGTCAGCTTTTTCCCTCCTTTTTTCAGCGGAACAGATCCAGGAGTTAATTTAAACATTCTTTAAGATTAATGAAAGTGGGTTTTGGGTGCTTATGCAGTGGGAGTTCTATTTATGGACTCTCTGCTATCCATCATCAGCATTATCCCTTGAATTTTCAGAAAGCCAGTTTCCTGTTCTGTCACTGCATATATAGGCAAGCCGAAGCGAGAATCGCTCCCTGGTACCATCTCCACCTCTCTAGCCATGCAATCAATTAATATACAGTGGCGTGGGCCTGGATTGGAACAGAAAGTGACTAGATGACTAAATGTTTGGAGCAGTCTGATCTATAGTCAGTCTGATCATCCATTAAAACCACCTCAAGGCAGCAAGCCATTTGAGGAGAAGATGGATAATGTACTTCAGTTGCACTGAGACACATAATACTGTTATCCTGTATCACTCTTAAAGGTTTACAGTAGTGTAGCTTTGATTACAATTTGCAGTTACAGATGATGTTCTGCTCTTTATTGTGCTACTGTGCACTGTGTATTCAGAGTATAGAACCATAATGGATGAGAGATTTAACAAGCATAGCACTGGAACAAAATTTTACCAAGACAGGGGAGAAAAATGTGTCTATTTTGGAGTTATAACAATGCTTCTGAGTATGTGTCACAGTTGCACAGCAGCTTCATTACACTGTGAAAGCACTGAAAGTATGTACACTTATCCCCAACACTCACTGCTGGTTAATGGGCAGGTATGTTGGATATATCCATCAAAACATCCATTTGGAGAAAAATATCAGGCAATTAGACCAAACAGTTTTTTTCCCAGGAGCTCTCCCATTTTTGCAGGTTCTGAGTGTATTAGGAAATAAATACAAGGTTGCAATAGCAGAGAGAGGACACAGAACTAATGAGTTGTGTCTCCAAACATACTTCATGGTCTGTGTATGCTGGTTTGTCCCTGCACTAGACAAGTGGGGGATGTGGCCCACCAAGTATACATTTACAAGGTCAGCAGAGAATAGGAACAGGGACATGGGCTGGCTTAGGATAGGGTCAGATTCACCTCCTTACTACTGCACATCTCCTATTTGCGTGTACAGAATGCATATATTTGAGTCAGGGCTAACTCAGAGCCACCCTCCCTTTGGATTTAGGCTACCCGCTGAGTTTGCTCTCTGCCGGACGGCACAACACAGAGCCCACATTTCCCATCTTCCCATCAGGAAGTCTGATCTCGTGGGCAGAGAGGACCAGCAGAGAGATCTGTTATCTGTGGGCTCTGCTTGCTCTGACGGACCAAGGGTTATGGAAAACAAAACCTGATATCACAGCCTTACTGTAACACAAGAGAGAAATAGGGGGTGTGTTCCCTTCCAGAGTTTCACTGCTGACAATATGACCTTCGTCATTTCACTTTACAGATCACAGGTTTGTTGTCCCAAACTGAAGACAATTTTGGACATTCTGGTGGAAAGTCTTAATTAGTCTTACTGTAATTAGCTTGTATATGTCCACATATAAGTCTGGTCTAGTTTAAGTATAGTCTAAGGTTGCACTGAACAAATGTCGAGTTACCTTACATCTGAGAAGGAGCGAACAAAGACATGAGAAAGGTTTTCTAAATGACTTTCTGCTTTTCTGCTGTGGAAACACATTTCTAGAGTGTGTAGATACTGACTATAAGCTTCTCTTCCTCCCTTTGGAGCAAGAAAGAGGAAGGAGCCCTCATGTGGACATCAAAGTAACTACCTTATTTGACACTAGTATCAAGAAATGGGCAACCGGATATAAGATTCACAAGCACAGCATGTCCGTGTTGTCGGTATCTGAGAATGTGCTACTAAGAGGGGGCAGTTAGTGCATATGACAAATGGAACACAATGTTCTGCATTGCAATTAGGCCCGCTCTTGCTTTTTTATTCCAAAAGCATCTTAATAATGCTCAATTTCTAAGCCTTGCAGTGCCTTAACTAGCCTACAAACATTTCTGATGACAAGTATGAAAAAAAAGGCAGTTTCTCTCAAAGGTAGAGGCAGTATAAATTCTTGCAAACACCCTTCACCTTCCAGCACCCCATCTTATCTGAGCCTGGCTCAAACCATCTGTGTTGATATGTGCTATATGTGCTATATGTGTGTGTGTGTGTGTGTGTGTGTGTGTGTGTGTGTGTGAAGAAGAGAAGAAGAGAGAGAGTGAGTGGGTGGATGACTGTTATAGAATTGCTGAGTTAGTGCCAGATACAGTATCTGTGTCTCTGTCTCCTTTATAGGCCTCATGGGCTCCATGTACAAGCCGTTTTATATGGGGCCTTGACTGGCTTGCTAGGAGACATCGCTCTTATGCTAGGCTTGAATCACTGCTCTGCACTGCTTATACAACGGTCACATATCTCATTGCTAATGCTAAAAGGCTCTTGCAGTTAAGTCCATGCACCTTCATGAAGTGGCATCATACGCAAGTTCTTTACCTCTGTGATACATCATTCCCTGATCAAACAATCTACTTTACTTGATACTTTACACAATAATAAAAACAACTCAGCGTAACTCATATGGAGCATTTAGTAGGTGTATGATTTTTTTCACACATAGAACTGACCTGTCTATGGGTGCGTCGCCAGGTACCGAGTACCTCAGCCCCGAACCGTTGTCAAGGGACGCCTGTCTGGGCAGGAGCCCGCCGTGAGGTCTGCTTCTGTCTGACGCTGGTGTCAAGTCCCCTGAGGCTCCCTGGTAGGGGTACAGGGACGGGTCCTGCAGTTTGGCCTTCTTTCCCTGCGGCCCGCCCTCAAACACGCCCCGCACCTGACCAGGCCCCGAGCCGTAGAACCACGCCCCCGATTTGGTGAGGATTTCCTGTTGTTTTCGGCACAAGTTGCATACCCACATAACCTGCAGGGAAAAAAAGGGGGTGTTAATAGTTTGGAATGGTGACTGACAGGCAGAGGTTGTCTTATATAACCTATGATGAGCTGTAATGGAGTGATTTGGGTGTTTGTGTTATGTAAAGCTGTAACATAACTGTGAGGCATATCGCTGTTGCTGGGTGAAAATCCTTTTACATCCCAAAATGTCAACTTTTCAGAAAGTAGGTATAACTAATTACATTTGAAAAGGGTTTTCACCCCACAGCGATAATATCCATATACTGTATTGACAATTCATGTTGATGAGGTGAATGATGAAATATTTTACACATGCAGCAGCCTTTGATATCATTGAAAGGTAAAATCATATAGGTTCAGTTTATTATTATCATACATTTTGAGTCTGTGAGTCCAAATAGTCCCCGTAGGTCTCTTGTAACCAAAGGTTTCCATAATTGCACATAAGCTACTTTTTCTTACGTGTTACGATGCAGCACATTACTATGAAACTCTTGTTTCTGGTTAGCAAACTGCAACAGTGCAGAACCTACGTGACTAATGATTGCAGAGATTACTCACATCTTAATGAAGGTACAGTAAGTAGAGATAATGCAATTGTGGTTAATGCACTTTGGTAAGATAAATGGAAAAGAAGAGTAGCATTTTCCCTCTCTTATGCTCTGCAAGGACTGGAGAGATGGAGGTTTTTACTGCTCTGTGATGTCGTGCCTTTATCTGCTCTATACTGCAGCCCCAGCAGCAAGCTCACCACATTAGCCTCATAAATCCAGGAGCAGACAGGGGCCCTGATCACTATACACACACACACACATGTCCACAGACAAACACACGCAACATGGTAAAGCTCAGCATTCTTTCTCGCATGATCATGTGGGGAAAACTTTCTATCTGGTTGTATTTGTAAAAACTTCATCAACTGATATCTGTTACAATGAAACGTGAATCTCACTCAGGCCGCTCCAGGTGACCACACCTGTCACGTTAACACAGAGCAACTTAAAGTGTTATCTAAGTGTGTCTAAGAAAACTAGGAGCTTGCCAAATGATTGACAGGCCAGACGGCCAGTAGGGCAGCCAAGAGCTATTGCAGCCCACCACCCCACACAACACTCCCCGCCTTTACAGTCCCGGTGCTGAGTCAGTGCATTACTGTTATTAGTGTGAGCGGGCTCTGAATGCTGCCTCACCCACCATCAGTTGGCCTGTAGTTCGCCAGTTCTTTCAGTAAGCACTGAATC
Source organism: Oplegnathus fasciatus (assembly GCA_003416845.1). NCBI lineage: Eukaryota > Metazoa > Chordata > Actinopteri > Centrarchiformes > Oplegnathidae > Oplegnathus > Oplegnathus fasciatus. The sequence continues at coordinate 547,366 of NTHP01000228.1, read as the reverse complement.
AAATAAAAAATGACTGATATGTTATTTCTAGATTAACTGAGCTGGCTTAAACTGTGTTGGTCTGTACAGTTACTGGCTACAGCGGCTTAAACTACAACTGCTTATCTCAGTGGCTGGTTGGACCTGAAGCACTGGGTGATACAGAGTAGTAACTGCTGTGGAAGAAACCCAACAAATGATCACAGGGGTCGACAACCTGTAGCATGCCATGTAAAGTCTTTGCACTGTCTGAAACACAGATGAAAATAAGAATGTTTATGTGGTGCTTGGGTGGAGTAGAAAAAAAAGCAGTCGTCCAATTAGACAACTCAAGATCCAGTCCCCAGCTTCTAGTGTGGCTGGCTGAGTCATCAAACATGTCAGTGTTCATGGGTGGGAAGTTAGTGAGAGATCACGTCCTTGTCACTGAGCTAGTGACTTACTGGTAGGTCAGGGCAGGGCATTTGTACAAAATCTGGGAGGGATTTCATAAACTTCGACGTCATTGCACCCTCCTCGTGAAGCTCCCAGCTGGCAGCTGTCTAAATCCTCCTCAGACTAGCAGCGTGAGATAGCAGCAACAAGTACAGTGTGTTTGGTAGTCAGTACTTGTGATATCCATTTTGTCCTGAGCAGGGTGTATCACTCGGTTTCTGTCTGTGTGTGAGTGAATAGGGAGATAACATTGGCATTTGAGAATTAGCAGTAACCAAACAGGTGAAGCACACGACAAACTTTGATTCAAAGCTTTCAACCGTAGCCATTTGGTCAGGTTTGGCTGTTATTGGCTTGTAACACTGCCATTACACAACACAGAAGAAAAAAGTAGGCAGCAGCAATGCAACGAAACAGAAACTGCCATTTGCAAGGCAATGAAGGCTAGTACTTTAATTTGGCAGCTACAGGTAGATATTGCATATTTAGGAAAAAAATGTAGACATGCAACAGACATTGCAAAGGTTGCCATCCCCAGTTCTGTCATGGATTAGTACTGTAGCAATGCCCAGGACTTTTCTCTCAGGGATGTAGCACCACTGAAACAAGCAGGATAGTGAGTTCTGTGCTTTGTACATCTGCATTAGAGCATGAAAACACAGAAAAAAATTGCATAGACACAGGAACAGTAGCCTGCTTTACTTCCTACTGCCACATGCGGGTGTGGCAACCATCTTAAAGCTGCTAGAAAGCAATGATGAATTATTTTAGTTAGATTTCAAATGTAGTGCAAAAAAGCTTAACACTCACACCGCAGGCAGCATGTACTGGCCTATGTGATATTGACACATGAGGCATTTATGACCAGCTATCAATGTTACAGATGGGCTATAACTGTGCTGACACACAATGGAAGCAGGGAGGCTACAAATTGTGCTTTATGTGTCCCAGAGGAGTGTAGCCAGTGAGGCCATGACTGCCTCTTTAACTGGGGTCATGGTGAGAGCTCTGCAGTGAACCATGAGTCATCAGCTAAGACCCGGGAGCCACCAAGGCCAGTTTTCCTGCTAATCAACCACACATCACTTCCTGCACCTGGAGGTTACACACATGTACACACTCACACATGTATGAGCGTGCACACAAACTGTAATTTGATTGACATTATATCTTAAAATGAAAATAAGTCTGAGGAATTTATCTCAAAATGGAATTATCACAAGGAGAAGGCAATTCAAAACAGACAATACTTTCCTTCTGTTGGATTTATGTTTCAGGTAACAGTGGTAAAAGACCTGCCAGGGTGTTTCAGCACCTCCAGTAGTTTAGATGGGGAGGTCTTCTGACACAAGTTACTATATACCAGTGGCCCCAGAGGAAAAGCACCTCAAACAGGAAAAGTCGTCGCTAACATCCTGTCATATAGGTTATTCCTCCTGTACATAGAAATCATCCAACATGGAGCGATTTAAACAGGGGTTTAGTTTGCCATATCTAATATCCATCTTGTAGCAATTACAATAAATGTAGCCATGAACTCCTGGCAACAAAGTACTCAAATTAAAATGATATTAAACAATGCAGCAAAGAGTAGAAAAATCATACAGATAGATTTGCTAGAAACAAATAAAAAAGCGAGGTTAACTGGTCCTCAACACATATTATATACTGTATATACTGGTTGTGATAAAAAGGATGAGTGAGACAGAGACAGAGGATTGTGAGAATACCAAGGTGTAATACATATAAGATGGGTGACAAATTAAAGGAAAAACCTGAGTAAATGAGTGGAGAAACAAAACGAATGCAGATCTGGTGCCTCTGTTATGCTGTGGGGGGCATTTTGCTGGCATGGTTTGGGTCCACTTGTCCCCTTAGAGGGAAGGATCACTGCAAATCATTACAAAGTTGTTCTGAGTGATCACCTTTATCCTATGATGAAACATTTCTATCCTGATGGGAGTGGTCTCTTCCAGGATGACAATGCCCCCATCCACAGGGCACCAGGGGTCACTGAATGGTTTGATGAGTATGAAAATGATGTGAATCATATGCTATGGCCTTCACAGTCACCAGATCTCAGCGCTATTGAACACCTATGGGAGACTTTGGACCGACGTGTTAGACAGCGCTCTCCACCGCCATCATCAAAACACCAAATGAGGGAATATCTTTTGGAAGAATGGTGTTCATCCCTCCAGTAGAGTTCAGAGACTTGTAGAATCAATGCCAAGGAGCACTGAAGCTGTTCTGGTGGCACATGGTGGCCCAACACCTTACTAAGACACTTCATGTTGGTTTTTCCTTTAATTTGTCATTCGTCTGTATGTTTAGGGTGTGGAGGAGTCCACAAATCCAAAAGTCTGAATTTAGTTCCCAACTTGTGAATAAAGATTGATACTTTTTTCCAGCAAAAGATTTCCCTATTCAGCAATGACTCAAGGACGAATCCTAACCTTACCCAATCTGTTACAGTTTCCACAATATGATCAATAATAGTATTATTAGAAAAAAATAGCATGCCTATTTTATTTTTACATTAACCTTTTCAGCTGGAGGAATGCTATCTTTACACATTATATATCCTAAGAATAATATAACGAAATGTAACATGCATTTCAGAGTTGGCGCTCTATTCATAAAACAGATAATGTTTCACCTGTGGTTAATTACTGAAATCTGCCCTTCTCTCTCAAACGGCCCAGTTCCTTCACAGAAAACTGCAGCCTATGACCTACATATTTACCCCTCCAAACTACAATTAACATAGAGTCAGTTTCTGTGCACCTCTCCGGTCTGCCAATAATAATTAACCATGTTCTCAGTCCTTGGACTCCACATGTCGAGCTCTTTTATCTCGTCAGTGAATACCTAATAGTATATTAGAATTTTTAAAAAAAACAGCCCAACAAAAACGTGCATGGGTCCAGTAAACACAAAGCACACTGAGCCTCAGACATCAATACTTGGTTTTGATTTGCACTTTGGAACAGACTCAGAATGAAAATGGATGTTTATACAGTGCATTAGGCAGGAAGAGCAAAAGTAAGGAAAATGTCACTACCGGGCTGAATCCTCATATGTCCAAAACATTACATGAACTGCAAAATGAAAACAGCCTTGTTTTGAGCTGGATGACAGTGCATTTTGAGATTATCCAAAGGGATTTGAAAGGGCTATGTGGGCCCAAGAGGTTACACAGTTTTATCAACTGACAGAGAAGCATGTGGAATATGAGCT
>NTHP01000228.1:511865-535588 GCA_003416845.1 Oplegnathus fasciatus | reverse complement strand
CTGTTTTCACAGTCTGAGTAGTACTCCTAATGACAGGTAAATGTAACTTCATGGAGTGCTCCTTTAATGAGACTGTTTCATTCTTTGAGTTTTGTTTAAGCTTTATCCATTTTAATTCCATTCCTAGCGGTCTTCTGTCCTTTAACACTCTTTGTATCTCTGAGAAGCACTATATCAAAAACATGTTTTACCCTGTTGAAAACACTATTTTTTTGTTTTATTGATGTTTATTCAGTGTTTACTTCAGCATAACATGGTAGACTCACAGACAAGACTAATGAGGACTTTTCTTGTTTGTTTTCATGTCATTGTTGGCTGCTGTATGTGCATATATACATATCACAGCATTTCATGAACAATGCTTGCGTTCAGACACAGTTCCAAGAAACGCAGAAAAGGATTTGCTAACCACTTTGTCCTCCTGTTGCAATTCCATGAGAGCAGGAATGCAGCAGAAAGAAAGAAAGAAAGAGGGAGACAGAGGGGGGAGAGGGAAGAGAGCAGGAAAGATAGGGAGAGAGAGATTGTGAGTGGCATTAATAGGTCCTGGTAGTACTGTCACATACTCCAACAGCAAAGAGTTGGATGGTATCGCATAAAAACACTCAAGCTCATGATTCAAATTTAAGCAGTCTAATACTAAAAGCTTTGGCTTAGTCTGTGGGGAGGATTTTACAGAGGTTAGTTAGGCACTGGAGTGCCACATTATACAAAAGCAGCAATCAGGTTCCTTTATGGGAAAAGAAAAGGAGGAACAGTTCCCTCCAGTGGTGATATAGAACAACTGTAAGTTACAGTAAACATGAATAGGAAGTCTACAGCTGTGAATCAACACATCAGAGTGAACAGAATTAGAATAAAGGCATGCAGAGAGTCTCTGACTGGAGTAGATGCTGATAATCTGAAAAACATTAGTTGCTATTAGAGACACTGTTGGCTCAATTCCCAGATTATGATTTCACTGCAATGTTTCATAACCTTGGATTTCAAATAGTAGCGTAGGGAGAAATGTGCCTGAGGGAGGGACATCTGCATGTGTGTGTATGTGTGTGTGTGTCCTTATAAATGGAGAGTACCTAGCATGCAAGCCTGTGTTACCTTATTTGACCGCAGAGACACTCGTCCTCCGCACCGAGCACAGAATTTCGTTTGGCAATATGAACAGAGGTGGCCACAGCCATCGGCAAACTTGGTTTTGTGGCATATCCCGCAGGTTGGGGCTTCGCTCTTCTGGTCCTGAGCCGGCTTAGTCTCCTCCCCCATTTTCTTAACCTGGTCCTTATACGACTCAAACTGCTGGTGCAACTTCCTGCAAGAGAATGGGAAGGACAGAGGTTAAGAAAAGAGAGATACGGTTTGGTGGCCCATAAAAAAGAGTGTTTGTGTTTGATTTATTTATTATTTTCATGTTTATTTGACTAGGGATAATTATATAGCATGAACCAACACCACATACCACAGCATTTGTAGCCTAAGCTAATTTACAATGTCCATCCTGAGATGGGCCTTTCAAATACACATTTATCAAAATAACACTGACCCAAGGACACAGTATATAACCTTATTTTATCCCAAAAAAAGTGCCGTGTTTTGCTTTAAATGTTCTGGTGAAACAACTAAACACAAACTCAAATTATGTATGATGTATGATTTTTTTGTATTGGTCTTGGTATAGAGGACAAATATAGTCTAACTGGCAGCAAATGCATATCTTTATGGAAGAGTTGGACAACAACAACCTTTGTGCAGCAGAATTAGCTATCCTTCATATTGCCACCAGCCAGATGTGTTCAGCCCTGGTCTCAAAATCACACTTGCACGATAAGCTCCTACTATCGACTGACTAACTGATATAACCCCAGACATGTGCAGTGTGTGAGGTTTTGAAAGGAAAAGCAGACACCATGACCTCAGAAGCTTCAAAGCTGAGCTCCTCCTTTGATACCGCACCTCTCCCAAAACAGGGGGTGTGGGTATCAAATTTGCTTTGCAAGTTTAAGAACATCACTTAATTCCACTTTCTCAGGTTCCCTTGCGTTTAATGAATCATTTGCACCTGTGTTTCTATATCAGGACAGTCGTAAGGTGAGACACCCTGGAGCCATACAGTTAGATAACGATACTGCCAATACATACAATTATAATTCCTCTATTGTATTACTTATAGGAAATCATTGGTGGTCACACACAGTAGAGCCCACCATCCATTAAGCATTTGTCAGTGCAGTATCTAGTGTGTTACTGTTTGTGTCCTATAGATGGCACCTGATCTTATACAGTAGATCCTTAACTCCTAACAAGTCCTGAGAGGCTACTGCAAAAACCTGCATGGACTCTTCGCATGCATTTTGTATGACACATGTCAATTGAGCGTCTCCTTGGAAACTAAACACTGGGCTGACTTCATAATATGGCGATTAGAATTGGTTTCGCCCCACATATCCCCTGCAACATTCATTAGCACTTGTGAATTATTGAGCAGCGCTATCCTTTTACCACATACAGCTCTGCGTTTGAGATAAACGTGCTTCCTTTACCCACAACCAGACCTTTAGAGCCCAAATGTAGCGGCCACACACCACCTGAAGACTATCTGTGCGTGTGGTTGTGTGAGCGAGTCTCGGTGCCATCTAAACATTAGATAGAGTGCCATTGGCATGCCCCTCGTTGTACCCACTGAGGGATTAAAGGGCTAATTGTGTCACAGCCTTTGTGTGTTTACCAAGCAGAGATTAGTATGTAGCCTTGTTTAACAGATCCCACCAAATCTCATTTACTGACAGAGGGCCTGATAACAGAGTGATGAAGACTGTGATACAAGAGGTAAAGCCACTGTCTCCGAGGATCAAGGAAATAAGACTACAAACAATCATGTTTTATTCCCACTTAATCTCCCCTTACACTCAAACGTTTACAGAGACATGCGCTCGATCCAGGGCCACAACATGGACTAAGGGCCACAGCTCTATTGACAGACAAGGTCACTGAGAAGGGCTGTTAAAGATAACCAATGATTACCTCTCTCTTCCTCTGTATTAGGTCACTTCTTCTAACACTCACTCACCTCTAGGGGGATTAATGCAGGTTATACAAAACATTTCAAAAAAGCCATTTTCACAGGTGAGAGTTTTACGAGTTTGACTGTAGTCTGAGTTTAAAGTGTTGATTCTAAGCTGCACACTGAGACAGATATCAAGGATCAAGAATGAACAGTTTAAGTAGAGAGTAAAGAGACAAGTATGCGGAAGATTTAAATACAACAAATGAGTTACCAAGTAATGAAGCATGCATGAAGAAGAAAACAAAGAATAAACATGGAGTGAGAGTAGACTGAAGTGGCAGCAGGCAGCTGGTACACAGTGCCCATTCCAGAGGGTTTACTTATTCGGTCAAACACGGTCAAATGTAGGTGACACTGCTGACGAGTAATCATACGCTGCTCATTGTCCCATCCCATGCTGGCGTATCGGAGCTCTCTTACCTCTGGGCCGCACCAGAGCAGCCACACACAGCCGGTAACCGGAGCCTCTCTCTTGGACGTATGACAGACCCAACATATCAACAGCGAGGGTGAACTACAAGCTCTCTACAAGCTCCTGGATTCTACTTCTGCCACAAACTGTCTGAGCTGAATTTTAAATCCTCTCTCATCCTTAGTACATCATGTTGGCACTGAAAGCACAGACATGACAGTGTGTTAACTGGCTTATATGTGTGTGTTTTCAGAGCATCCATTAAAAGGGGCATTAGCACCTTCCTCCAATTCTCTCTGAAACAACTTAAAATTATTAAATTCAGGTTGTGTTTCTGTTTCATGTCATATATCACAAAGTTTCCTGGCTCTTGACTTAAAGCAAACGGTACCATAATTGATTTACTGGCCTCTTGGCAGTGGAAGAACTCAACAATAAGCTGACAAACCCACAGCCCTGACAAATTGATATGGCTAACAAGTTAGCCAACTATTGCCTATTTAGCACTACACATTTAGCAGACGCAGAACAACATTACCATACATTTGGAGTCAAGTTTCTGGCCACCTGACAAAAAGTCCAATACTCATTCTCCCTTCTGCTCTGGTTTGCTCTCCACAAACTTTTCAGAAAAAATGTCTTTAGCTTGCTAGCTGCTCTGCTAGTTGCCCAAGCTAGCTAGTTGTTAGCTTTGTCTGGCTGCAGTTTGGTGCTGAGTACAGTGGCGTACAGTGGGTTTATCAGAGTTTTTTCCTAAACACACTTTCTGCTGCTGCTGGACGTGAGGTTGATGAGAGCATTGACACCATATAAAGTAGCCTACCTTTGCAGGGTGTAAAACTAACAAAATGAAGCTAAAACAGGCTAAATGCTGCAGAGCTGAATGATCATTTTCTGTGGGTTTGTAGATGGGAGAAACCCCTTTTACTTTACACATAATAATAAAAAATATTAGTTTTCATTACATTTGTTATGAATTTTTTTTGTTATGAAAACTTACTTGAAGTTGCTACAGTTCCACTCACTCCTGCACGTGTCTCCTAAAGGCTACTGTGGCCTCTAACAACCCTTTGCCTTCCTTTGACCACCTCTTTCAGGGCACACATTGTGACTTGTTAAAGCAGGAAGAGCACAGGTGCAGCTAATAACACTAACGATGGCTCAGTTCCAGTTAAGTACCATACTAGTTAGCTATCATGCCTAATACCAGGGCCCTGGAACTGGCTAAGCTAAATGGGATGCAGCCATTCGGCCTTTTTCACAGCAGATATTTTGACATGGAAAAGCTAAGGTGTAATTAATAACATTAACAATGGTTCAATTCTGGCTGGTGTATGGCTTATTGGGACACTTAATGGAACAGAGCCACCAGCAATGTAATTAATTATACCTGTAATTTTGCTATGACAAGTCAATTCATGTCTGCTGTGATAAAACTCACTGTGTTGTTTACTTATTTACTATTCCCTACATGACTAATGTTTACTCTATGGTGATACTGGTATTTTGGACACAACACAGTATAGAATTATACTATACTATATAAGAATTTGGACACTCATATAAAATGGCGGAAAAGAAGCATAGTGCACAATGTCACAAATAGGAAGTGATACAGATACAAAATCCTCTAATTAACTAACCGACTGATTCACTTTGTATTCTGGGAAACTTTCTTAAAGCTGTACAACACGGCTGACTGAGCTACAGCTTAAAGCTACTCAACGCCATTCACTCCAGCAGAAAAACTAATCAATGAATTTTATATATGCATGATAAATAAAAGTATTTCAAGGGATTGCACAGAGTTTAGAAAAACTCTTTCCCCTGTACTCTCCACCACATTCTTAGCAAACCACAAATTACAAACCAGGTTTTCCTCTTTTTATGTCAGTTGTCAGCAGGTGCCATTGACTACTACAGCTGAAAGACAGGTCTTAGTTCGGAGGTGGCCTGGGCTAGGGTTGTTAACTATTTAGGCTTAATATTATCAATCTTTATATTTTTCTCTTTTTTTAACACACAGGCATTAGACTGGTTTAACTCTATAGACTAGTCTATCATGCAGCATCTTTGTGCAACCAGCCAGGTAACTCAGGTGCAGTGTGCTATTGGTTCCCTGTTCTCACCTGGTGTTCCAGCTGATTACATTGGATGACAACAAATAAAACTGAGTACTGAGAGGAACTAAATATGTAGATATTATATATTATATAAATGTAGATTTATTATATATATTCTCGACACCATTGTAAATGAGGATACCTCCTCAATGGTCTTTCGAGGTAGAATGAAGGTTATATGTATATATGTAGCTTTATATTACCGTATAACTAACTATATTGCATTAGTTAGGTCTAGCTTAGTTGGTCAGATGGTTAGTGTAGCTAAAAGAAAAAGCATTACATGTAACAAATTTTGTGCCATTTTTTCACTGCATAAAATGAATAGCCCCTAATCTGTGATACATGCTTTAGTATGATGGTCCGGATCAGGGCTGAGGAACACACAAACATATATGAGAGTGTTTGGTGTGTTTCCTCTTGAGTTTAGTATTTTGGTACAGGTACCACCTCACAAAGCATTACCACCAGGTCATTTATAAAAGTAGAATCCATCTTGGCACACCGCTCCCACACCACCACTCTCTCCTCATGTGCTTCAACAAGCACACTGAGAAGTTGTGTAACATAGTCTAATATCCACTAGGGTCAAACATACTGTGCGTCCAGCTGTTGGGGTCACCACTGTATGTTTGTGCCTGCTGGGAGGAGATCAAAAGGGGTCTGTACTATTACTTACGCGTCTGGCTCTGGCTCCTTGTCATTTTGGGACTTTTGCTGGGGCTGAAGGACGTTATTTACCAGCTCAGTGATCCCACTAAACCACCTGTTCAAATAAGCAAAGTGTGACTGGAACATCGCAATGAGTCATCATGGGAGAGAACAATCTGTCCTGAAAGGGGTTTTTAGGCAGGTCAGATTCTAAGAAGTGAACAATAGCAGGGACATTCACTACAACCAGCGCAGAGAGAGGAGAAGGCCGGGACATGGGCAGAGCGGCGATTAGTGGAACATTGACAACCAGACACAGTGTCAGAAATACAGAGAGAAAGCTAGAAGAAGAAAGAAAGATGATACAGACAGACAGTAGAGGGAAGGAGAGAAGATGCAGGAAAGCTCTACAGCCAATGGAAATGAGAGCTGCATCAAACGCTCAGCTGAGGGTAACAGGAGTGTCATTTATTCCAGCCTGGTGGTGCAGTAGGGGTCAGGTTATCAGACTGGTTAGCCCTACAGGTGGTCAAAATGCAGCTACAGTACAGTAGAGCAGGGCAGGTGCATCTAGTCCACATTTGTGATTGAATTACGGGGCTGCACAAGCCAATCAGAGTGCAGATGACACACTGGATGAGAATGGGCAGCCAGTTAGAGACCAGGGACAAGGGGAAAGGGTTTGGGGGCCTGGCTATAACAAAGCTGGTAGAAAGGAAAAGCCATCGTCATTGATGTCATGGAAGTCGGCTGTTAACTGTCCAGCACAGAATTCAACAATCCGGTCGATGCTACTCATTCAAAGCTTATAAAAATAAAATGCCGCAGTGCAATCACAGCGGCTTTCCATGACATTAGTGACATTTCTTTCATTTTCCTCCCAGACAAAGAGGAGAAAGCCACATGAAGCACACAGCACCGACTGACAGGAAGAAGTGTCAAAGCCTAGAGCACTCTGGGTAATGCAGTTTACTTACTGTGCCGGCTGAGGCTTTGGTTCTTCTTTGATCCTAAAACATAAAAAAAATAAAAAGGTGTGCACAGCTCAGTGCATACAGAACACAAAGAGATGAGGAAAACAATCTAAAAGACACAAAATACTGACACAACTGATATCACTAAAGATGTGTATGACATAAATAATACTTCAACTATAATATGAATAATATTCAGGATATTATAGATGATGCTTTGATGAAAATGACAATGCAATGATGACAATGGTAGTGAGATAATGAAAAAAAAGAACATTCACAATGACTTTAAAGATGACGTAAAGTAAGTAAGTGGCTTGGACCAACTTAGACTTAAAGTTAAATGACTGCTTCATGTGAGTAACACCCTCTCTCATACTGTATGTACTAGCATGGGCAAACATTACTTTTTACGGCACTCTGGCTTTCTACAACAAGAGGGTGCCAGTCCACCTCCCTACTGCAAGTTTTGATTCAGCACCAGGAGTTCTTCAAAGAGAAATTCATAATTAATAGCGGCCCCGATCACCGTGGGCCCACCAGCTCCCAGAAATATGACGCATCTGCACAAGTTCAGAGTAACCAGCAAGCAGAGCAGTCCAGCTGAGTGACATTTGCGCGCTGCCTTGAATAGCACACTGAGCTGCATCAGAAGGTGAGGATGGAAGCATTAGCTCATTCTGTGCAAAGTAACACATGATTGATTAGATTCCATTATGACCATTAACACATTACCTAAATAGCTAGCTTCAGTAAAGCCTTTAAACTATGGTTAAAAGATCAGTTTACCTGAATTACAAAAAGACATCTTTTCTCACATACGAGTCACATACTGACTTCTGTGGTGCTGTAAGCGCAAAAATTCAACAGTAACATGTCCTTTCCACACATAGTGACCTGGTTACTCTGGACAATCTGCAGATGTCACTGTTGACGTTGTCCAGTTTTCTTTGGAACTACTTTCTACAGAAGAAATTGTTCCTATGAAAACTGTTTCTGTTGCCGTTGGACATTGTAAATATGATTTTTAAATCCTGTGAGCACCACAAGTAAAATTACATTCTGCTCCATTGTACTGGCATATAGCAGCAGAAATAACAGAGGTGGATATCTTTAACCATGTGCAAATAAAACCAAAACTATCTAGATGGCAAGATACCAATAGATGCATGTGTGGGGCATAGACTTCTATCTACATTTTTATATAAACTCTAGATTTTGTATATACTGTTGAAACAGATCATAACCAAAAAGCCAGAATTGCAATGCCAAATATGCTTGCCAAAATTGCTTGCCAAATTGTTATGACTGTTTCTTACAACATCTAATAAGTAGACTTTTCCTTAATGACCACATTGGCTCGGAAACTAAACAAGAGTAGGAGCTACCAAAGCATTACAGCTGTCATATACAGTGTCACTAAACAAACACATTCCTCATGTGGAAGTATCTTTAGAAGTTGAAATACTAGGTGTACCCGGAATAACCAAGACAGCACAACCACCACATGACGGTCTAGCATCTGTACACCACCTAACGCTGAGGTTGCCAGTTTGGCCGCTCTCTCCTGGTTTAGAAGCAAATGTCACCATAAGCAGAACAGAGACAAGTGGCAGCTGAGAGTCACACGTCAGAACTTCACACACCTCATCATCACTAAGTACATAGTCAGCTTTATATAGCTGTGTGAAATGGTACGTGTTAATTGGATTTTGTCTGTTTCTGACACAAGACACAGCAACATTTACTAATCCCATTCTGTATGAGTGGTCTAATACTTTAGATTTTTACATTTGTCAACTCATACCAACACCAGCATTCAGGTTTTGTTTCAGGGCTGCAACTAATGATTATTTTCATTGGCTAATCTATTAATTTCCTTTAATCAATCAATTAATTGTTAAGAAAACAGTGAAAAATTACATTACATGTTCCCTCCAGAACTTTATTGTTGCTGGAACTGAAAAGCCACTGAAGCAGCTTTCAGGCCGTGTGATATAAAACTCGCCACTATAAAGAGTTAGCACACACTACAGCTAATAAGCGCCTGATAATGAAGAATTCATTCACAAAATCTATTGGAAAATGAATAAAAAGTCCACGGAAAACAATATTCCGCCAAGTAAAAATCCAGTACTTCAGATTAATCCCAGTGTGTACACTGAGTGGATCCCATTCAACTCCCAAACAAATACTGAGGCTGAAACAATTCTCATGCAGAGCCTCAGAACACAGCACTGAAGCCTCCCAACAATCTACTTTAGCTAGAGGTAGAGCACACCAGAGTGAGAAATCTGTCTGTCTGATCTGTGTCAGATGGGTGAGAGAACACACGAGAGAAGATATAGTCCTGTGTACCCATCAGTCTCGGTGCTCTGTTTTCCGATGAGCCAGTCCATATTTATCCTCTCGCTGTGTTCTCCCGATGACCTGCAGCGCCGTTCTTTATTGATCCCATCAGCCCCGTCTCTGTGGTCGCATTACAAGCCTCATATTTATCTGATCGAGCCTGCTGCCTGCCTGCCTGCCTGCCTGCCTGCCTGCCTGCCTGCCTGCCTGGACAGCTGCCGGACAGAATGTGTGTGTGTGTGAGTATCCATCTATGCATCCGCCTCTGTGTGCACCCATATCCATGTGTGTACTGTACTCATACGTGTGCATATGTGAGTGTGAGTGTACAGTGTATTATTTGACATGGGGCAGTAAAATGAGTGAGTGTAAAATGTCACAAGTGACGTATTCAGTATCCTGGCAGCTGAGGAGGCCTGCAGGGCAGATACAGTCTCTGTTTTCCATCTCTTTAACCTGTACTCTGCTTCCCATGACCCCCCCAGACACACACAAAATACACTGGTACAGAGTTAGGAAAAGGTCTGTGTAGAGCATCTCCATGTCTCAATGTACAATTCTCTCTTTTTTGTGTGAGAGTGGCAGTTTTAAGTCTTAATCAGCCACATGCTGCTGTTATTTTTAGCCTCTGTTGTTATTTTGTTCTGTATTTGGGTTTCAACCTTCTCCGCTTCACTGGCTTTGCATAGGGAGGCAGCCAGGTCTGACAATGACTGATGCTACACTGCTCTCTAGTGGACAGATGTGCTGCATAAACCTCTAAGATAGATTCCTGGAGTTCTATGAGGGAATGTGTAACAAGTACATTGTAAGCCATTTTGATTCAATTTCTGTGCTACTGTATAATGTCTTTTGAAAATGACATAACAGAAAATAGCAGATAGAAGAAGAGAGGTAAGGGAAATAAAATAACTGAAGTTGAACTATTATTTCTGGAAGTGCGAGTAGTTAAGAAGTAGTGCTCAGTAGCCTTTTGTTATTTCAAAAACCCTGCTGGATCTCATTCTAGTCGTCTACAAACTGAATTAAGCAGCTGGCAGGATGTTCAGCAGCACTGTGGGCCCTAAAGACCAGGACAGACCTGTACTGTATGTCTACAAATTAAAACTTAAACAATTAGTCAATGGATCAGTCAGGCAACTGACAAAGCATTAATCAACTATTTTGGTAACTGATAAATCATAATATAATAATTGATTGAGTCACTTTGTTTGTTTGTGAATTGAAATTAGATTTTGGACTTTTGGTCAGACGAAATGAGCAACTTGTCCCTTTAGGCTTAGATATTTTACAAACAAAGTGACTAATCAATTAGATTATTCGATAAGGGCAGAAATCGCTAGTTACAGAAATAAGAAAGGAATCCTTGAAGTAAAACCAGAACTGGTTTTAAAGTCATAGTCCTGGGTTTTCCTTGGCCTTTATTGTCAGTGTGTTATTATAAAATATTATAACACAACAATAGCTGAAACTATAAGCAACTATAAAAGCTTTTCATAGCTGCCATGCCACCAGATAGGATTATCTTGGTAAAAAGTCTAATTTTTACAGGAGGTGATGCACGCACCAGTAACACCAGTAAACTAGCGTGAGCAGCAATAGCCACCATGGTGGAGGAGACGAAGAAACAACACTACAGACAAGCACAAACATCATTAACAGGAAATGAGAAGAAAAGGACATCGTTGCTGTCCATGTAGCTACACTGCTTAGCACCAAAGATGTCAACAAAAAAATCTAAAATCTATCTGAAGCTCATGCATTGTCCCTTTAAGAAATGACACTGATCCTGTCCCCCCGGGAGAGGCAAACCAAAATGTACGTGCTGTGATGCCAAAATACATGATCTCCTCGCAAACAAGTCAGCAACTCTCTTGTTGAGGATTTCGTGTAACTCAGATGGGAGTGAGATCCTCAGGAGGGCTGGATTGATGCAGCTCCTTCTGTACAGACAGCAGGACAATTACACAGTGGGCTGTCACGAGGACCTGAACATTTTAGTAAGATCCCAGAGATTTAATTAATCTGAGCCCTCTGAAGATATCTCTGCTAATAAGCAGAGGGGAGGGGAGGAGGGGAGAGGAGGAGGGGAGACTCTAAGATGCTTTAAAACATACCTCCCTCTAAACTGTGCAATCTCTCTGTCTCTCTTTCACCCATAAACTGCTCCTCCTTTGCCACAGTTGTGTTACGGCATTGATGTGACAGCTGTACAACGAGCCCTGAATCATCACATTCCCACACACCCAGAACAAGGTTGGCAACATGTCACATGCGCCACAGCAGGTCCAGCAACAGCTAATGTGCATCTAACAACTTCTGATGGGCAGCAGAAACAGAAGCCCGCCTACTTAGAGTCATAGAAGTGGGATGCCAAGTAAAGGCCTGGCACAGAGGACACAATCATTCACTGGAGTCAAAACATTTGGGCACTGACTGTCAAATCAACTGACAAATTACGGAAGCGTTGGTGAAAATTAATGTCATTGTGCATGTAAAGAAACAGTTAATGAAACAGAAATATTTTATCACCCTGACTCTGATCTCTTCTGGTTAACTAATGATACTTTCTCTTTATAATGATAGTTATCTAAATGAGTCTACACATGTGTGAAATGTTTTTTCTTACTGTCCATATATCCCACGAAAAGACCAAAACCAACTATTTGTTAGTATGCCTCTCTGTATATTAGTATTTTCAGCCACACATTGATACACATGTGGTGTCTTAGTGAGTATTTACAGCACTGTTGTGGCACTAACTCAAAAAAACTACAGTGCCCATGTTCATTATAATGAAGTAACATGTTACCCAGTGCAACAATGTGGCTCATTGATGCTTTCAATAGTTTTTGGACAACAATGGATCTCTATGGCACGGAGGCTTATCCTTTAAACTATAACCATAAAAAGATATTTAGGTGCCAGCACCAGAAAATGATGCAGGTAGCAGCTATGCAACACTATTTTCCTTCTCAAACTGCTGTATCAATATCTAATCAATGTCAAAAATGAATTTGCATCCATCAATTTCCTGGATCAACAACAAAAATCTACCTCTCTTCATTTTAGGCACTGACAGCAGACCCACACACAGTATTCTCTGTCTCACTGTACTTAGCTTCCACACATGCCACCCAAAGCGTAATTACTTTCCAATTACACCACCTCCGCTGCCCAAAGTGTGCCAGGCATGCCCAGCCACTCACTCCAAGGTCTCTCACTCTAATCCTGTCTTTGAGCAAACTGCTGCTCAGGACCTTTCTATTTCCTTCTCAAAAGTCAGCTGGATGCTGATGGAACAGCTACGAACAGAGGGTATATGGTCAGATGTACAGTAGCGGCACTCTCCTCAGGGAAACTGTGACTTTTCACTGATGACAACCATGTTTTACCAGAAGAAAACAAGCCCGAGCATGGCTTCCAACCCAACAGCTGAATATCCCTTGAAACGTGAATGTAGGCTTCTGCGGAGCCCTGTAAGATTGTGGTGAAGGTGTCTCCATATGCATCTCTGTATTCGCTTGGTCTTTGCACTCAGAACTTTCTTGCAGGGTGTAGGCCAGACTTGACAGCACGTCCCAGCAGAGACGCCACAATGAAATGTTACACATGCCTCCTCAAATGATTTTAGAGTAGGATATTGGCATCCCACAGTGCCTGAAGGCTTAAACAGAGAGTGAGATGCAGCCTCGTCTTGGCATCAACACTTAAGCAGAAAATCTGTGATAGAGGATCTCATGGCTAAGCAGTGACCCTGCAGGCCCTCTGAGTCCACTACAGACTGAGTGATAATTGGATCATAAGGGAGTAATCTGGCTCAGTGGGTAAATACCAACTACATACATCATTAACACCATCCCAGCCAGTCAGTACTGCCAGGAGATGAGGTTAATGTCTGTCTGAACTCACTCAGAGGCGAGTGACCTACAGGGAAATCTCTCACTGGAGGCCGTGGCACTGCTGAATTCTGTTCTTGTCTTGGCTGTAACAGTATGATGCAAATTTTATGTTGGCACAGTACAGTATGATGATGATGATTCCTAATATTAGTTGCAAGAAAATGTTATGTATGACAATGATACAACCAAAAATTGATTATGCATGTAATTACTATTACCGTGACCCTTATAGATTGTGTAAAATAAAATGATACATTACAATACTGATTACAATAAAAGAACTAAAATATTGTTAATAGGCTCCAGCGTTTAGCAGCAAAAACAGGTGTAAAAACCTTAAAACAAATAGAATGAGGAGAGAATGTGTGTAATATTGGAGTAAAAATGTACTGTTTGTGTAATGAGTAATGGATACTATAATCCATTCTGAATGTCACAACTTTCACTTAAGTCTATAAGGTAGTGTATACGATAATGCCCATATTGTGCATATTTATAAAGAAATATCCAAAATGTGGAAACAACACTGAATAAGGAGATGTTAGTATATCCAACCACATTAGGTTCCACCCGAAGCCACATAAGAAAAAATCAACATAATCAACATACACAGTGTATGTGTCGTGCCGTGTCAGCATTATCCCTGTAGGATATATAAAACAGAAATCACAGTACAGTCCCTGCAAATCTCCAAGAAAAGGAGCGAGTGCACTAAAAATAGCAGCTCATTTAAAGACAGACGATTAGGTCTTGAGACACCTGTTCATTCTACCTCTCCAATAAATGCTAGAAGAAGTGCTACTTAACACTTTCTCTCCACCTCAGAGAGGATTAGGGGCAGGGGATAGAGCGCTGATAACTTCCTCTGGCACAGGGCACTGGCACAGCGTGATAGGCAGGGCAGGAGGGACGGCGAGAGGGCAAGCGCCTCGGTGTGGAGGGGTTGGCCAGCTACCACAGCTGGGCCTTAGAAAGCACAGATAGGATTGAATCCGCGGGGCACACTCATCAGAATAGGCAATCTAACAGCGCGCAAGCCAGACCTCCTGACCAAGGACTAATATTCAGATTGTCAAACAAGAGTTGGCAACAGCAGATTTTCTGAGCAACGGGGAAGTGGCTAATCTGCTGCCAAATATAACTAAAATCCATCTGTTTCCTTAGATTACCTGCCAGGATTCAATTGAGCTGCTCCATATCTCCCCTCCTGAGAGATTTCCAAGTGGCAAAGAGTCAGCTAATCACCCAGCAGCCCACACATTCACAAGTGTATTTCCATGCGAGGCTTACAGGAAACATATGTACAATATTCATTTTAATACAGCTAGTTAATTGTAACGTATCAACTATATGAGCAACATTTAGTCAGAGGTAGTGATACACCATGTTTGTGCTCTTGCACATATGTGCTTGTTTGCTCTGGTAATGGTGTGTGTACCAATGTGTCTTCCTTTGTATGCGGATGCTTGGTTGCTTCTCCTGTCAGCCCACTTTATTCATCCTGACACAGATACATTTTATTCTGGCTGTGATCAGCACTTTCTTGGCAGCTGACATTGTCCCGTGCTAACGTCACAACCCCTCCCATGCACGGCTCAACAGCTCCACCGGGAATACTCTTGAAAACTCAGCTCTAACCCCACCACGGCTAGGTCACCGCCCTCTGCGTTAGCCCAATCTCTAGCTCCAACAGCCAGACAGATACAGCCGAATGCAGCTCCATGTCCTCCTCTAACACTTTACTATACACGGTGAAGCATCAAACCGCTCCTCGAGCACCAATTCTGTCCAGTCTCACTATTGCCATGTTATTTCCAGTCTCATAGTCAGCAAAAGCCTACTTTCAGCTGTTCCTCCTGGTGAGGGAATATCTTATAACTGGATCATCTCAGGTTTAATCCCAAAAATAAGACTTACTAAAAAGAAAATAAATTGCAGTAGAATTACTGATGATCATGATCACAATGCCCTGCCGCTATCTAAACCTCACACTCAGCTCAACTCCCATCAGTGCCATCCTCAAACACAAACAAAAACCTCTTGATGATGTTGTTGTTCCAGGAGCAGTAGGTGGGCTGTACTGAAACTGCAGTCAGCTGTCTGTGTCTCACTCAGGGCTATAATAATAGCCCGGCCATGGCTAACAATAGAGAGGTAATAGATACCCTGCCTATTGTTGGCCCAGCCTGCTCTACTCCTTCCTGTCCCAATTCATCGCTACAGCACGTCACTATTAGCTTGCTTAACTAAACTGCATACAGTGTACACAGGCAGACAAGCACAGGGGTAATCTGATATCACCTCACTGCAGACAGGTTACACCCATCACTTGGCTAAAATATTGCTGTAGATGCCATATGATGTTACACACCCTGGAACGGAGGTATCCGTTACCCCATGGAGTTATCATATACTGCATGGGCTACACAGGGGCTTTAAGGATTGCACGTTCAGCCAAATAAACAGATGTGACCACAATACTGTACAACTGAAATTAACTTGAACTTGCTGTCTCTCAACATCTGTCTGATGGCGGAAAGATCTGCTTGACTTTGGCTGCTGTAAAATCCCAAATCAAAGGATTCCCTTGCATTAGCCGCCTCTCCGCACAGATTTAAAGCCAACCAGCCAACCAACCATCCAAGCGGCCGCCCACTCGAGGATAAGGCAACCAGCTTCCACTCGCCGTCTACAGCAAACACAGCCAACCCAGCAACCCCTCCTCCTCCTCATGGCCTGATGCCTGGTGACTTTAAATGCCTGCATTTCCTGCCTTGAGATACTACTTCAAATGGTTGTATTTATGTTTCATAAAGGAGGATTTCTATGCTTCTGTGCAGCGACACCCCAGCCCCCAGCCCTCCCTCCCTCCCTCCTCGTTCCACTACTACACATCCAGGCCATCTCGGCATCACCATGGCGATGGCGGCAGTATCTCAGTGGGACGAGTGATATTAAGGGATTAGTGGGAGATCCTCCATCAGACTTCGGTCGAGGAGCACGATCCCGGGATCACAACATCGGCTCTCTGTGTCTCTCTCCTGATCAGCGTCAGATGATGGGGATGGAAAAAAAAAAAAACAGGCCTCTTCACTGTTATTTTCATGGCAGATACTGTAGTACACGCAAGAGTACACAAACCGAGCAACCGTGAATACACTAACGCGTGCACACATACAGATACTGAATCTGTGGAATAATGCATTTAAAGCCCCCACAACGCCACCTCCAGCCCTAGGCAGTGTGAGCAGTGGTCTATATGCTGTACAGTGTGTCCTAGTGTAGGTTACATGGTAGTGCCTGCGTGTAGTGTTCAAACAGTGGGCTTATATAAGGGCCGCGGCTGCATTAGTGACGTGATGATAACGGCTGCTCTTTATCCTCCCCTATTTATGTCAGTCGGCTGCTTCTGTAATCTACCTCCAGCAGCATCTACTGTACATGTAAAGCCCTGTAATGCTACTAAACATCTCACCCCAGATCCCAGCCGGACCTCGAAGAACAATAACCAATTCAAAGCGAAGGGAGGAGAATTTTGATGGCACAAGGGAGCAATAAAAGTTGGAGTATAAATTATGTGCAGGGCAAACAGGGAATAAATTGTAAAAAAAAAGAAATAAAGTATTAAAAGCAAGCAGTTTCACAGCAATATCAAAAATATACCATGTGATTACAGTATGTATTTTGTAAAATAAAAAAAACTCCCTATGATGTGAGCAGGGGTTGCATAAGCAAATGTAAAGTTTTCCAACGGAATCACTGCACCAATCATTACATAATAAATTCTACTGTCTGGTTGTGAGGCCTCTACGGAGCTAATGTGTGTGAGCGTGTGGGCGTTTTCATTGAGAGTGTAGTATGTCTGTGTGCGTGCCGTGTCGGACGAATACAGGGAGGCTTCATTTGTTTAGAGAAAGCGCTGGATGGTTTCAGTTTAGGGCCACACAAAGGCGTATTAGAAGGACCGGCAGCATGCACGTGTTTGAGTCACCAGCTTGCACCTGCTCCGACCAGCTGAGTCTTGAATGAGCAGAACACGGACAGACACACAAACACACGCGGGGAAGGAAAGATTAGAGCGCCCTGTGTAAACTACCGCTAGTAAATATACCAGCTCACACACAGAGCAAAGCATGTGGGGGGAGGGGGGGAGGACTATTAACAAGTCCCTTTATTGCTTGCTGTAATTTAATTCTTTTCATTTTCACATTCTATTGGGTTAGTAGCTGCTCTTATACCCATAGATCCCATTACCAACATTTAAATTAGAAAAAAGTAACCAAGCTCAAAATCTGAGGCCTTTATATAGTAGACTTTTCTATTCAGTCTCACTCTCACTACAGGGTCAAAATCTGGGACAAAAATCCTAACAAGGGTCTGTGCTGTGTTGTGTCTCTTTTTAAGAATCTGCAACATGAAAACAAGCTTATTTTAGCTCTTAATTGACCAAAAATAGAACTTATTAAGGTGGCCCATATGAAACGTATGAGCTTGCATTCTGGGGGTGAGTCTAACTTTACTCAAGTTGTGTCCTGGTCTAAAAAAGACTTCAAAAAGTCTTTCCTTAGTAGCAGCAACACTCACTTGAGCTAATGTGCTTAGTTGACAGTGAACAATGTTAGCTGTTAGCTTGCTGAGAGGCCTGCTAGGTGTGGACCTTGCTTAAAGCTGAAAGGCGTTTTCTGTTTTATGAAATTTAGAGGTTGGACTTTATGAAAATATAAATCAACTGTCAGACAGACTTTGTAAACGCTCCAGTGGGAACTAAATGAAGGAGCTACAGAAGGAGCTGAACTGGGGGAAATCTTTGCTTTGCCTCCAGCCGCCGTGACCTGAACCCACATAAGGGGCAGAAAATGGATGGAGGGATGGATTAATAGTTTATGAAAAAAAGTGAATAAGCATATTTCCCAAAAGGTTTTTCCTAAAAATCAAACTATTAATCCATCCCATTTCCAATCCTTTAATTTGATCAACCTTAATGTTTATTACAACCCTATAAGCAATTTTTAATTTAATATTCAGCAGCAAGCTTGTTAATTCCCCTCATGCAGCGAGTCCTGAAGCCTGACTTTCTTTGTTGCCTCACAACAACTACCAGGCTTGCACTATTTGAATGTCACGAGCCTGCTTAGCTTTGACAAATTATGACAAATTATCCATAAGTGGACCAATAAGTAACAACATTTCTGCAAAGTCTTTGTAGGATAAATTCTCTTCCACTTTCATTACTACCTGTTACAATGACGCTGTTGAAACGGAACAAAAAGCTAATAAGTGAGCATGCAAACAACACTGCACTTTTCAAAATTGATATGAGAAAACTGGGATGAGATATCACAGAGCAAACTGTAATGATAAATGGCAAAAAAGAGCTACGCTGAATGTCATTCTTATCAAATGGAGTCTGGTTTTATTAAATGGTTCAGTCGTTAAAAATTTAAGAATTAATTTATCAATTCTATTGTTCTTTCATTAGCTCTGTTGATTAACTAAATGTACTCTCTCTTCGTGAGGAGGGCCTCTGTCTTATTGGTGGTTGCAGCTTGTCCTGTAAGCTTCTTCGCCTTGCTGCCTTGCTGCCTGGCTTTCCTGGACGCCTAAATGACCGCGGGCCTTGCTGCCTGTTTAGATGCCTGGCTGCTTGCCGGCCACTGCAGAAAGCTGAATGTCTCCACTATTAATAGTCCAACTAACAGCATGAGGGTTCTCACGCTTTGAGTGCAATCAGCTTGAGATGACCTGGTGCCACGTTCCACCTTTAGTAACTGGCAATTCAGCAGCCTCGTCGCTGTCTCTCCTTTTCTCTATCCAGGCATCTGTGTTTCTCTCTCCTGCTTTCAGTCTCTGTCTCTTGCTCGCTTGCTCACAATACACATACACCGGCTTAAACAGTAAGTAGTCTTTGGATTCATGCACAACTGCCACGCTACGAACAGATACACAGACACAAAACTAAACTGTACCGTTGTACAGCAGAGTTGGCAAACCCTGGTCACAGGTTAGTGACCGATTTAGCTGATTCACACATCATCCGCTGAGAACGAACTGGTGTAGTCTAGTCAGAATGAAAACCTGGATAATGGCCACGTGGTTTGAGACCTCTGCTGTAGAGTGGAGAGATGTCTTTTACTCTGACCTTTCAGGGTTCAACAATCATAAAACAAACCCTGAGGGAATGTCACAGGGGAGAGAAAAGCCACCACACCTCACTGGCTACACTATCTACACTGACACCGCACCTGTCCCACAGCCTTCCCTTTACGGTTTGAAAAATCTGTAACAAATATGTTTACTGTTTCATGTCCTCAATTAGTGTGTGTGGCATAAAGCCCATTAGTGTGTTGTGCTGAATTTGTCTCAACCGTATCATCACACTGCCTCACGGTTTTGAGAGACACATTTAACATCAACGCTGCCAGCGACTCTATAACAGGCACACATGTTCCTCGGAAGCACTGGGCTTCCCTCAGAGGGTCAGATGCCGTATATCTTCTTCTACATTGACTCTACTCAGGGTGAATGGCGACGGGGGATGGGCAATAAAAGTGATAAAGTGGGCCCTTCTCTGTGCCTTTCGCTCTCACGTTTCTACTCTCTTTGCTCTTGTTGGCTGAGGCTACCTTTTGCATTTTCTACTCAACTCCTTTTTTTCCTGTGTATCTCCTTCTTGAACTACTATTCAGTTGTATCCGCATTTCTATTGCACAGTGTTAGTCTCATTCAGGCTACTCTTGCACAGCATGCTGGGAGGCTTATGTAACAACAGGCCAGATGTTTTAGTACTGGAGCTGAGGTGGGGTTCTGTTCTGACTCAGTCCAGGATCACTAATCGCCAATGTTGCAATCATATACGCTGTAACTACTACTCATCTGAGGAAAGTAATACATTTTTCGAATACATTGTCACATGCTTTCTCTAGCTGAGGATTTGAACTGGCGACCTTAATATACAAGGTATCTGTTTAGGATTTTACCAGTCCAACATTAACTGCTTAAATACAGTGAATTATCAAAAAATTACAGCAGCTTGAGGCACTGATGACTAATTATTTAACACATGCAGTAAAAATATACAACGTCCTTTGTACCAGTTAACACAACCTACTTCTCATTCTAAAATATTTTCCTACTGTCATGTTTCGCCAAGGGCGTTTCAAATTGCGCAGCCAGGGGCAGGAAAATCCCCTCAAACTTTGCTTGAGGAATAAGAGCCCAGAAGAGAATAAAACCCATGCTGACGAATGCAGATGTTATTTAGAACAAAGCCCTGAGAGACAATAGGGCCCGATGCTGTGCTGTGCCACGCAAAAGAATAGCAGGCTATGGGAGATGGCAGGCTGATTGCTCTGTCAATGGGGACTGAGGCTGTCATATCAGCAATGAGACCTGATAGCATCTCCGACGTCAATGTCTCTCCTCTCGTTTTCTCTCTGATGTTCTCTTCCCTTTTCCTGTCCTCTCTTCTCCTCACGTCCATTCTCATTTCCTCCCCTCTCTCCTACGCTAACCTGTCCTACACTTCCCTCTTGTCCTGCCCTCTCGTCTCCTTTTGTATTCCACCTTAGCTTATCCTCGTGTGTCCTCGCCTTTTGTGTCTCACCCACCCTAAAATGTGGAAGGGACTCACCAGAACATAAAAAATAATCAGAACAAGTTGAATTAAAGCTGTTTTTATTGTCAACTAATCCCATGAAACAACCAAAACCAACAATGAATCCTGCTAACAAGAACCTCCTCTGTGCCGTAGCTGTATCGTTTTAATAGTCCAAAAACTATTAAAACACATCAATGAGCCACACTGTTGTACTTGGTGACGTGTTCCTTTATTACCCTGAACATAAGCACTGAAGTTTATTTTGAGTCAATCACACATGCACTGCACTGCTGCCAAAAATATTCTCCAGCGCACCAACCCTCTGATGAAAATAGTCCCCCGACAAATGAATATTTACTCCTGTTTGAGTGACATTTGCTAAAATTACAGTTCCCAGCTGTTTTAAGAAATAACCTAGCCGCTTTAAAGCTACATAAATCAATATTTTTATATGAACAATTGGTCAAATGGCTATGTGTAATGTGAAAGGGGTCGTTTGTAAAGTCAAACCCACAGAGAATAATCACCCTACCCAACAGTTCCACTCAGCTCTACGCAGAATTTAAACATCTTTCAGCTCATTGTTTTGGTTTTATGTCCCCCAACTTTACTGTATTGCTTCAGTCTCACTGCTCTCATCAACATTGTGTCTGGCACAAGGATACAGGGAGGCTGGCACAAGAGGCCACAAAAAATATCTGACAAACCCGCTGTACACCACCTGCCCAGCACCAAATGGCACACTGACAAAGTCGGCAACTAGCTAGTGAACTCAGTAGAGCATGTAGCAAGCTGAAGAGAACAATATTTTTCTCAGCAGTTGGTGAGGACGAAAGCAGAGCTAGACGGACAGTGGATATTAGACTTGCATTCTCCAGTTGGCCAGAAACACAACTTCAAATGAATGCCATTGTTGCTCCAGGTCTGCAGGATGCAGGAAGTAGGCAACTGTTTGCTAACACGTTAGCCATAAAACTTTCATGTGCCATGTGTGTGATGTTCAGCTAGGTCTGGGGTTTTACCCACAAGTGCCCCAAAAAAACAGATTAATGATGCTTTAAAAACAAAAAGATACCTGTTTTTTTTCAAATGGGTTTGGGGCCACGTGCCACAGACAGGACAGGGAAGTGGGAAAGTACTGAGAGATGGTCTAACACAGTGTCGGTTTTGGTCTTTTAGTGGGATTTGTTGACAACAAGAAAAATAACACCAGCCTTAACCTCTAAAGAAAAAAGTAACACTGTGATTCAGCCAAGGTAAATCTGGAGCAGTTAGCCTACATTCAGACACTTTCAGACAAACTGGGGAGGTAGGCTATATAGGATAAAACAGAAAAGGCAAATAAAGAGAGAAAAAGAACACATGCAAGTACAGGCTAGAGGCAATCTGACAGATACGATAGGTTAATGGCTGATGTGTAAAAAAAAAGGTAGATGGATAGCAGAGCAGCACCAAAGGGCCTCGACACTACAGGATTACAACTTCACTCCTATAATAGCACCGCTTATGAGCAACGTGTAAATATATTATTTTATTTACTATATATCATTTTAATGATGGCAATTGTGTTCTAACCAGATTGAGCCAAACTACTTGACAACGTGCCAACCTTCCATAACCAAAACACGTTGTTACTTTAATTGGCATGATGATGTATTCATTTGGCGTGCGTTCTGCTTTATAGAGTCAAGACAGCATCCGCTCTCCCACTTTCTCTCTCTCTCTCTCTCTCTCTCTCTCTCTCTCTCTCTCTCTCTCTCTCTCTCTTGGGGAAAGTGATGGGGGATGGGAGTCTCTGGAACGCTCATGACAGAATCTGCTCTTTGCATGGGAAGGCGAGTGAGCATGGGTGAGTGAGCTAAGGGAACAAGAGGAGGGCAGAGAGAGAGAGAGAGAGAGGGAGAGTGTGTGTATACTGTATATTGTCCAGTGGGAAGCTTCTGAGCATTGCCTCGCCTCATTTCACAACCATAGGTCTCTCTCTCTCTCTCTTGTTTTGTTTTTTTCAATTTCAAATTTGCTTTATTGGCATGGACACAACTAAGTACAGTATTGCTACAGCAGGTTGTACAAGGTTTACAATGGAAGTATAATCATTTAGACTGGATATTTTGCTGCTTCCATGATTTTTTCCAAATAATTTTGATCCGAGAGTTTTCTTTTTATTCTTGTTATTCGACTTTGATTTTGGTAAATAATTTGCTTCTCCTTTCTTTATATAGACTACAGTGTACCAGGAAGTGTTGCTCTGCCTCTGGCTCTTGTTTGCAGAGCTGACTCAGTGTGTTTTCTCTGGGTTGCCAGGTTTGTCTCTGTCCACCAAGTTGTGGTCACTTAATCTGTATTTTGTTAAGCTCTTTTCTCAGTTTCTGGTCGCTCACAGTGCCCAGAAAATCTTTCACTTGGTAATGTCTGTCCAGAGCCAACTAACATTGAAATTTTGATGCTTAGACCTCTATAATGTGTGGTGTGTGTACACTCTACCACTGCTACTCTGAGATCCTACTGTATAGCCTCCAGGGACACAGGGCCTCTCTGTAGCTCTAACCCCAGCTGGTACACCGAGCTCTCTAGCACTATCAGATAAATGACCTGGACGAGGGGACGAGGTGTGTGAGTGTGCATGTGTGGTGGTGGTGGTGGTGGTGGGGGGG
>NTHP01000228.1:487376-511797 GCA_003416845.1 Oplegnathus fasciatus | reverse complement strand
TTAACAGAAAAAGGAAATGGGATGTGATCAATCAAAGCTAATTCTAGGTCAATGCTCTTCATGCTGAACACACCAACCCCCTACACCTCTCGCCATGGCTGCGTTGCATGCTAATACCCAGGAACATGATTATTTACAAATCATTGTGGAGAGAACTGATAGAGGAGGGTCAGTAAAAGTATACAGTTCATAAGAAACCAGCTGATTTTAAATTAGGATCACTAAAGTAAGATTTCTAGCTCAGAAACAGAACGGGTGCTCGGGGCATCCTTCGTCTTGTGCAACAAAAATGGGGGTGCCCAAATAGATGTCAGAGCAGCAGACACCTCAGAGCCCTGGAATAGCTGCATCTCAGTGGGAGTCCCTCCTACAAGGCAGCCAGTATAATTAGCACTGTCAAAGGAGGTCCCTGAGCGAATGACACAGTCCCCCCAATTCATGAGTTGAACACTGTCACAAGGAAAAGGAGGAACTGGGATATTTACTGGGACGCTAGTGATGTGGTCTTTAAGGTGGAAGGCCACCTAAATAAGAGTTTTTGCTTATATCCTTTAGGTGTTGTGATACTTGTCACCTTAAGGTCAAAGTTTAACCATCTTTCTGTGGTGAGATAGCATGTGTGTGTGCTCGAACATCAGCTCATGCCTTCATAATACAGGTAACACTATATGCAGCGAGAGAAACCAAAACAATGACAAAGCATTAGAGAGTAGAGGTGTGAAAGAGAAAGTCAGAGTTAGGATGGAGAACATTACTACCCCCTCCTGACCCCTCCTAGCCACCAAGCAGAACCAGGAAGCAGCCCTAGAGGACTGGAGGAGCAGGGAGAAAGGAGAAGTGGAGCCTGGGGCGTTCTGTGGGTCACCCCATCACAGGCAGCTGATGCCTGCCTACAGGATACACTGTGTCTGGGTGGGTGGGTGGGGGTGGGGGTCCCATAACCATCATTACTGTACTGCTCAGAGACTCACTGGTGCATGGAAAGCCAAGATAGCTGATAGCTCCGGCGTATTCAGTTTAATGGAACAAATGCACCTGGAGCCATGCTTAATTGAAGTGATGTTTTTGTATGTAGAAATGTTAAGCTTCTGAGCAAAAGATACGTCTGTGACTGCAGCTTTGATGAGCTTTCTAGGACAGAATTCTAAGAATGAGCTATAGACATGTAGAGCGCCGCCTTATGGACTTTAGGAAATCCATTCTCATTGGTGCAGCATATTTTCTACATGCAGACACACACATGCACCGGCCTGCTAAGAAAGAGCAGGCTAAGAGAGAGTGGCTAATTACATGCGAGTCAGCAGCACTGGATTTCCATCCACGCTCTCTGTAGCACCTCCAGTGAGATGACAGCAAGTTGGCAAGCCCTGCAGCTGGAGGCTTCTCTCTCTCACTCCCTCTCTGTTCTACCATCCCTCCATCCTCCCAGGATTCCCTCTGTTAGATTACACACTTCGATGTTCAAACTGCCACTTTCCCAAAAAGCCATCCGAGCCGCTGTGGGATTGGACCGCGACTGCGACAGCGCAGATGCACGGGCTATAGGGTTGGATGTTGCAGTGTGGGTGTTTGTTTTCGACACTGCTGGAAACGCTACGAATCATCCAATGACAAGTTAATCCACTGCAGTCGTACCTATGCCAGGGCTGAGCATATTAACGCTGCTTTAGGATATGTTATGCTATGATTCATAGGTAAAGAAAGTGGGGATTTACTGTTTTGATGACTCATGATGAATCACCTTGTACATATAGACAGAACACAGTAAAACTAACCAATGTAGCCTTTACTAAAAGGCCAGAGAGAGGTCAAGAGGTCTGCTGCACACTTTTTTGTCCAATCAGGATCTCTCAAACACAACAGCCCTTAATATTAACTCCATGTCTTTTGTCAGCTGTTAAGCGTCTGCAGTACAGCCCCGCTGGTGAGGTAAAACCCCAGGTAACCAAGGCATGCAGGAGAGAAGCCATGCTGGAAACATAATTCTCATGCAAATTAGCACACAAGCAATCGATACAAAGGCCTCTTTGACCTCCCGATGTCTTGTATGCTTTCTGCTCGTGTGGCCTGCAATCAGAGTTACCTAACATTATGGTGAGACAGTCAGTCAGTCATGTCCCTCGCAAAGAACAGCCTCTTCTGCCCATGCTCAGTCATGACAAGGCTTTGACATCACTGTCAGACTAAGAGTGACTAAAACTGACAATCCCCTTTACCTCAGAGAAAGAGAAATGGGAAAAACACTTAGCTATTGGGGAGGAAGGGGAGGGGGAGAGGGGGCAAGACAGTGAAAGGGGAGGGAAGGCGGAAAAGGCCTGGATGATTCACACAGCACGCACCGCAGCGGCTGAGGTAGCCGTGTCTTGGAGTACATGAGTCATGTTTATCATGCAGCAGCACTAGGTAGGGATTGCACAACTTTCACTCCATTAGGAATGCTGCAAATATCTACCTGATGATGGGAAAACAACAGCTCTAATGCCTGTGAAGGGCTCCCACTGATAGTGGCACACATCTTTTACACTAATGTCACTAGCCATGCTGGGAGGCTGCAGCAGCAGTACACCTGCAGGAGCTCTCTAGCAGACATTTGGATGGACTTACTCATCAGTTATCACCTAAAATGTAACCTAATATTTATGCTGCATTCAAATACAATAGTCAATGTCAACATCTCCCGGTTTGTGAGCATGTAAGCATGTGCATCCTCCTCATTGAAGGAGGAAAACTACAAGAAAATCAACAGGATAGAAATATTTAAGGCCACCGCCCCGAAATCCCTCTCTCCTCATTAGCCTGGCTCTCCTAAGAAGGTCAAACCAAATTCTTAATTAACAATACATCAGCTGAGTGTGTTTTTATGGCCAGGGCAGGACGATAGAGTGAGATATTCCACCCATAAAGCAGAGTTACGGCTCACACACAGCAAAGGTTAAAGCGATGATGGCGGAAACAGTCCGGGTCCACCTTAAAAACTAAAACCCTACAGTGGACAGCGCCGTGGTGCTGAAACAGCTCCGAGCGACATCTGTACACAGGAGGAGGTGGGAGGGGGGTAGGAGGGGGGGACAGGATCTACCGAGACTTTAACGTTGAAATCACACACATGCGCGCGCGCGCACACACACACACACACACACACACACACACACCCCGCGTGCGCCATCACCACAAAGGACACCTTAAATGATCTTTCCAGTGTCATATTGTGTAATCTCGGTGACGTTCGTGGGGAAAGGTTAAGCAATTTGGCGTGCTTTTTACGTGAAAATGGCGCCCGCTGCTGCTAACCCAGCCCATTATAGTACAGCTATAGCTACAACAAAGTGGGGGGAAAGAGGCTGGAGTGTGTGCCGCATTATTAAACCTTACTCAGCCATTCAAATAAAGTCTTTTCTAAAGGGGGGAGTCAAGAAATGATAACCAGGCGAGGGAAGCTCTCACCTCACCTTGGTCCTATCGGCTAGTAGTCGACTATATGAGCTCTAGCTTGGATGTCAGGAGGCAACATGATCCACCAGCATCTCACAGAGAGACTGTTATAGAAATTCACACTGTAATAACAACCCACAAGCACCCGGGGTCCTTCACCAGCTTCGACAGCTCCCACTACCTCCGTGTTTCCTTACTTTAACATCGACTGTTCCTTCGCTTCCTCCTTCTTCTGTCGGTCCATGACACCGAGGATGATCTTCCTCTCCTCCTCGGTGAGGTGGCTGAGGTCCGGCATCTCCGGCATGGCGCCGGCCGCTGAGGCAGCAGCAGCAGGGCCAGGGCCGCCCCGGGGCCCGTGTGGAGCAGACATCTTTTACACACAGTGGCTAAAAAACGAGAAAAGCACCGTCAACCAGCAGCATTCCGGCCGATATTTCTGTTACATTTCATGCCGTCAAAATTCAAAGTGGCGGCCGGGTTTGCTGGAGGCACCGCGGCTTACAGGCGGCATGACATCTTGGTTAGGAGTGTCATGCACACACTACACTGTGCTGCAGAAATAAGCGTCAAAATATTAATTACAGGCTTCATCCTCATCTATTAAATGCTCATAAAGGGGTTATCACACACGCTGCAGCCGAATGAGCGCTGCTGCAAACAGGGATTCGCAATATGCAGGCAGTTGCAGGCAGAGACGCCAAATTTACACATGGAGATTTCTGAAATAGAAAACACTCAAGATTAGAAATAGATGCCCTTAACAAAGAAGCAGGGGTGCACAGGCTGTAGGCTACAACCTTCAGGTATTCCAAACACAAGCCTCCATCCATCCAGGGATAAAAGAAAAAGTAGAAAAATAGAAAGGATTTTAAAAAAAAACAACTCTTGCCTTTTATTTTGCAGTCATGTTAAATCCTGTCTAACCCATCGCTGCCATCCTTTAGAAAGGTTTCACTCGCATGTTGGAATAAAAGGTGCCCGGGTCCGTCCTTGTTTGTTTTCGTTTGGAGTCCTTAACCCTCCTCTTGTCACTCCTCTGTTAGCTCGCTTTCCTCCAGGTTGGTAATTCTTGGAGATTTCTTAAATGCACAAAAATGGATGCAATGTGAGGGAGAGTGAGAGAGGGAGAGAGAGAGCGATAGAGAGAGATAGAGAGGGAGGGAGAGGGAGAGAGAGAGAGAGAGGAGGGAAAAAAAATCCAGATAGGAAGAAGAGGCGGAGCGATGGAAACACGTAGAAGAATAAAGCCGAGAGGACGCGCTGGATGTTCATTGACAGCAGGCAGACAGCAGGCGCAAAAACGCGGACTGGAGGGGCCGTGTGGCGCTGGAGCAGCACTGTACCAGGAAGAGCTTGATGCATATTTCATAACCAGATCATGAGCAGCGTGAGAGGGTGTGTGTGTGGGGGGGGGATACAGAATATGACTAGTGACAATAACAGTAACTGCAGGTGTGGCGGTGGTTCCGGTCACTCCTGTTTTTATGCAGTGTATAGTACACACCGGCTTTGTTGCCAGCTGATGTGAGACATTTTGTGATGATGAATGGGAGAAAATCAAGCTCCAACAGTTACACAAGGCCTGTCAGCTGTGGTGGTGCACTTCACTGTGAAAATCATTATTTATTCGATTGTCAAACATGTTGGAGTCATTTGAAGCAAAAAAAATGGCTCAAATTCACCAGCTTCTCTAATGTGAATACTTTTTTTATTTAAAGTGAAAATAAATCATTTTAACACTATGAGCTTTGGGAACTAGTGACAGGCATGTTTCCTCTTTCCTGACATTTGACAGATCAAATGATTTGTCAGTTAATCATGAAAATAATTGTAAGTTGCAACAATTTCCCAAAGAATATAGATATTAAAAACAACTAGGAACCGATGGATCACAGAATTGCCTCAAAGGATGAACCGAAGACTCCACGTATCACATTTCACTGTATTAAGCAATTGTTTGTAAAATCAAAATTGACCTTTTCAGCAGCTCTAGACACCCAGATGCATCAGTCTTTGATTACACACATCATATTGCAAACCCTTTCCACTGTCACACTCACGAGGTGACTTCAACCCCATCTCACATTTCTTTCATCTCTGACCCCTGGCTAAAAGTCCCTCCCTCTCGATCCCCGACCCTTTCCCAAAGACAGTTCTGTCTCTCAGGCTGCAGGGTTGATAGGATTGGAAGGACACCGTTAAGAGGATAGAGACTCCACCTCATTAGGGCTGTAAGTAAATTAGCACCATCCCAGCGATCTGTTGCAACAAGTCAAACAACAAGAGGGAAGTGAATGAGTGATTCAGATCACGAGTTCTTCCAAATGACATGTTTTCACCGCACAAACTTAGTTTAGAAGTTTATTATAAATACACATCAGCAAATAGAGTGTCGGTCCCATATACATACAGATTTTGAGTGCAGTATGCTCTCTAACCCATCGGGAATTAGACATTCCAAAACTGAGGGAAAAATGGAAAAACTAAAGAAAATGAAGAGGTTTCCTAACTGTTTTTGTTAGTAAGCCAAAACATCTGCCCTTGCGTTATTTCAGGCTGGTTATTTTACAATTTAATGTCCAGTACAACGGCAAAAAGTCGAAAACAACCCCTGCAGAAATACAACACTTTCAAAATGTTTCTTCAGGCGTCAGTATGCTTTAAAAGAAATGTTCGTTGGATTGTTTAACATTGACAATTTTTGTGACTTACTGAATCATCAGGACATCGTGGCCGCCTAAAGGAGCATTGGCCAGGTGTGTAGCAGAAAGTAAAGGAGGGTTTGAACTTCACTCTCCACCATGAGAGACTGGATCATGGAGAGACTGTCCCAATGTGTGCAACACTAGCCCCGTTTGTATGAGGCTTAGGATGAGGCTGTGACAGAGAGCTTTTCGACAGGCCTTTGATTCGTAACAGAGCACTTTTGCCTTTAGACGTTGTCGGACTGCGAGTCATTTGAAGCATACTGAAACCTTTACGCCATTTGTGGTCATTTTAATAATCAAACTGTGGCACATTTCTTGAACTTCATCCATGAAAAAAAACTGTCTAAAGGAAGGAACATTAATTGTTGCAACTAGATACCAAGTCACATGACATTCCTTAAACGCTGGATCAATTTAATGTGTTCTTAATTCCTCAAATCTTTGTGGTGGTTGTGGATCCTGTGATGAAAAACTTGCTCCAAGCAAAATGTGTGATTAGTCACTCATAAAGGACCAAAAGTGGAAACAAAAAGAGAATGCTTTACAAGATTTGTTGTTTGTATGTATTTACAGTCTTGTCCTTAAAACAACGCATAACTGCTCACTTGTCCTTCCCACAACTGACAAAACAAATCTTATTCTCAAGAGATGGCAGTCTGAACAAGTCCACTGAGGGTGTGAACTTGGGCTCCACCTCATCTCATGATGGGAGCCCCTCGGCCTCCTGTTGTCCTCTCCAGCTCCGTCTATTTGACCACAGTCACAACATGCTTCTCCTTCTCAGACACCACGGGAACAGTTCCCGGTTTGCTGTGCTTGCGGACGTTCCTCTCCCTGGAAAACAAAAGAGGAAGAGCCGTGAATAACTCAGTGTGCTGGTGAGAATATTCAGGAAAGGATGGGGAGAAGAGGGAGGAGGGATGAGCAAACGGAAAGGAGGGAGAGACTGAATATGAGACTGTTGACCTAACACCTACGTCACAGCCTACACTAACGTAACCTGAAAATAATGCATAAAGCATGGATAGTAAATCATTCACAAACACAAACACACGTCTGACGTGTCACAAGACTGTCGGTAATTAGAAAAAAAAGCCGCAGACTGAGCTATGAATCACTGGATGGCAGGGCAAACTGGGACAATCAATCCACCATACAAGCTGTAAATGAGTATGTAAGGCCTATTGAGACCATGTCATAGGGGGCAGTCCCATCTGTGAGATTTTCCATTAGGTTGGTGTGACTGCATAGGTCAGACCTACCCTGGCAGCAGCCCAAGTCACCATCCCCTCTACATGGACTCAGAGGGGACGTCATGCCATTCCTATAGATAGATTAGCGAGCTCAATCCCTATTCCAAAAGGAAAAAACAAAACAATGAATACATACTTCCTACGGCGAGCCTCTTTCATAACCCTCAGCTCCTTGCTCTGATGGTAGACGTTCTTGGGCAGATGTCGGTGATGAGCGATGCGTCTGATCTGCGGGTGGTGCTGGAACTTCTCCTTCAGCTTCTGATTGTAGTTGCTGGCCTCCCTCTCTCTGGGGGACAGCTACACGACACAGAAGAGATTTAGTTGGTTAGATAAAATTGAATAAAAAAAGAGGAAATGAAGGGTGGGGGGGGTGGATTGAGAGACAGAACAAGACAAAGTCAGGTGAAGAGGAGAAATGAAAGAGAGGATTTGGTTACTGGGATGAAGCAGAGAAAAAATAAATGAGGCAAAAAGGGGACAGAGTGAAAGCACGACACCCTGCTCTCTGTACAAACTGAGCCAAGAAAACTTTACAGTGACAAACAATGTTCTCAGTGACAGTTTTCTAGTAAGTCTGCAACTTTTGTGCTCACACTGTACGGGTTTGTGACAATTCCAATAAAATTTATTCAAACAAGACAATGCATCCTAAACAACCTCAGCAAAAAGAGAGAAAGGCAGCATTACTTTGTGCAATTCCACTCTGAACATAAGAAGAAAAACATTTAAATAAAGTGCTGCAGATGGCTGGAAGATGCAGGCGGTATGGTCCATCTGTTCTGCAAGTTCAGTTTAATATCACTGCAGTCTCAGTCAAGACTGCAGTTTTAGCCACAGTGTGTAAAAATACTACCCCAATAATATTAAAACAAGCAAGAAAACAAAACAAGAAGTTCGGTCGGGTAGACATGAGAGTGTATCAATCTTCTCATCAAACTCTTCTGTCGTAATTCACATGGCCACAGCACGTCCTTTTCAGGTAAACGTAGGTTGTTTCGAACTAACGACCAATGCTGTCATTTTTCTAGCGAGTCTCTTTCTGAAACTAGAGATGAGTCGGTGACCTTGTTACAGGCATTTTATTTGTTTGTTTAATTTAGTTTTATTTACACCCGTAGCGCAAATGAATGAATTGCGTCATTATGTCATTTAGAGCATCTTTGGTTCCCATGGTGAGAGAAGTGTCATCTGAGGTGTTTTCCTAAATGTCCAGATTCCCAGTAGACGTTTGTGAGTCTGGAGTTTTTTGTTTTCCACAAGATTCACCAAATGATTTTGTTGGTGGTGTTTTGTTAATTAGCGACAGTTACGGTATGCTGTTTTACATCATAAAATGTTGGCCAGCACGGTAAGCAGTAAGTTTGGCTTGACAACGTGCTCATTCAAAACGGAATCAATGCGTGTAAAAAAGTGAAGACCCCAGCTCGACAACATCCCTCCCTCTCCGTCTCTCTCATAAAAACCACCATCTACTCGGACTGGTCTTGGCTGAGGCTGCCCTCCTCCAAGGCTTTTATTCTAATTAAAAGCAATGATTTGTCTCAGATTCAATTTGTTGGAGAAGAGCTGTTAGACGCTGATCCTGTTGGACTAAACTAATTCCCCTGGATACACACACGGTTAGCCTGCTAAACACTGTTTGTATAATCTCAACAAGATGGATATGAGGTAGCAGAGGATGATGCTTCAATCTGATTTGGTTTGGATAGTTGGGGCTCATATGATCTATACCAATTTAGAAAAGACAATCACAGAAATATGGGACTCAGTGTGTTTGAAAATTCAACAGAGGCATTACTTCCCGGGGGTGCTCTTGTAGCTAGCACAATGCACCATCATCTCTGCATTTCTGCCATCTGCAAACTGTATCAGTTATGATGACACTGAATTCACAAAAGTAATTGCTGGGATCTGGAAACACATTGACAAGTCCGACGGGGCAACAAACACAAGCAGTCACGTGATACAGGTCAAACAGTTTAGAAACAAGCCAACAGTTTTGCCAGATTATCTAAAATACTTTTTTTTGGAGGTAAAACCAAAAGTAAGCACGCTTGAAATGCTGGTAATAGTCCCTTCTTGCAAAGGAAAACTAACTACGGCAAGTAAGTTGTGCAGCAAGTAAGTCATAATTTTACAGTTTCCTTTTGTTTTCTCTTTCAAATAAATTCAGTTAATCTTCAGGTTTGACACAAAACCTTTAAAGGTTCTTTGATGCTGCTGTGTATTTGTGACTATTTTGTTTTTGTTTTCATTGTGGGATTTTTTGTCTATTGTTTCATATGCAGAGTAATTTCACTTGTTTCTGATTTTTAGATTTGGCTTGTTTTGCCTTTTCTTGTTTAACTGATACACCGTTATTTTAAATTTTTGTTTGTTTTATTGTTACTACTTTTGTGCAGACCCCAGAAAGACAAGCACCACTTTGTGGAAGCTAATAGGGATCCAAATAAAGAATAAAGGGGATCTCCACTACTTGTGCACATCACTTGATTCAGCGTCGACTGGGGCTGGAGAGAAGTTTGAAAATGAAAAGAATCTGGGGTTGTTTACTAGACCTCTGCAGCTTAAGGCTACATTAGGCGCTACTAACATAAAACACCTGAATCTCTGACCCAATTGGCGACGGTCAAGTTGCATCGTGGGTAATATAGGCGCCAGGTTCTGCTGCATTCATTTCAATATTTTCTTAAACTGTGTGACGATGTTATAGGAGTGCAATGCTAATTTGGTGGAGCAGTCTTAAGATTGTCTGACTGCTTGTGTTTCTTGCACCTGGTCCACACGGGAGACATTTCAGCCACATTCTTGCCCAGCTCAAACACGTCTGAGGAAAGATCTTCTATTTTAAATCAATACAGCTGTCTACGCCGGTTGCGTAATGGCTCCAGTTTCACTCGTACAGAAGTTTCTTTTCAGGGTTCAGGTCTATTTTCTTCTGTTTTACGTGTGTAACTACATTGACTGTGTATTGGGTTCTGACACGGGTGACCATACAGCAGTACAGTGGCTGAACGCTTCCAGTGTACACACTGACGGAGCACCGAAGCCGTTGTTGCTGCGCTGCTTTGCGGAGACGGGTTGTTACCCTCTCTGACTTCTTTTTATCAATGTCAACATGTTCCCCGATGTCGACCTTCCAAAATAAGACCTCATTTGTAATTATCCACAATTGGGAATCCTTTAATTATACTAAATGGTCTCTGTCATCACACCGTAAATACCTTAACATAGTTCAAAAGTGGAACCTCTTGATTTGATCAACGGAGCAGACAAGTCAAACGGTAACACGGCACATCAGTGTCAATCAATCCAAACTTTTCAGAACGATTCAGTTGGCTTTCCAACCTTAAATCAATGGGCAGTGATGAGACAAGGTTTGAGAGCAGAAGAACTGAATTTGAGCCGATTGAAAATAAATAGGAGCTGATGGATTCCAAATTGCCTAAAACACAAAGGGTCTAATTTACACAGGAGTCAAAGGTCGCTGCGTGCAAAGTTACGAGGAAAAAAAACAGTGATGTGCAGCAGCTGATAGAGAAGTCCCGATCAGTCCAGTGAGATGCCTTCAGACACAGACAAAACCTCGATTCAGCATTTCAGCATTTCTTGATAATTAAAGACCCTTTCAGTACAACTTGATTGTTAATGCTTCATTATGTTCAGAGTGGCCCGCTTTAAGTGATTGGCCGATTTAAACTGCTGATAGGAGCAGCCCTTGTCTGATCTCTTTAAGTGCAAAGCTTGCGAATAAATCTTCTCTTACACAGTGACAGTAAAACAAGTGCCAAAAGCGGGCCAATTTTCCACTCTGAAGCTGCATTAAGAGAATAAGCAAGAGTGAATCCGATTAGGAATGAAAGATGGCTGTTGGAGATGGCACATGAGATGCCATTGATCTTTATTATTCAGCCATAACTGGGATTTGGGGCATTGGAACACTTCCCAGCATTTTACAGGAGCTTTATTTGACAGTTGAGCATAACATAACATTAGGGCCACCGTTTCAGCTAACACAGCCTATATTATCTGAATACGATACATGTGGTACTCACTAAACAAGATATTAAAAGTCAGTGGAGATTTGTCCACTGAAAGCTGAATCTTTTGTAGGTGACAGCTGCACAAGCTTTTGACTTTTTTGGACTTCTACCTGCCACAGGAGTTGCTGTGCCAACTGGTACATTGTACTTATTGAGAGTGATTCTACCCTAAGTCAGCATCCATCAGGGCATTTGGCAACAGTAGTGCCGTTGCTCCTGGCATAGACAACCACTCTTACCCTGCTGAGGTGGGCCCAGGGCCAATGCTGTGTCCAAGAATGCAGCTAACTCATAAAACAAGATCAGGTATAACACTGTAAAATACAGTATACAGTATATCTGACAGCTGAGGAAAATACAGCTGTTGATTGGTACACAGACCACCACTTCCTGCTTACCAAGAAGCAGCCAATAAGCAGCGAGCTGCCTTAAAGATGAAATCCATTGAAGCTGAAGTGAAAAGAGATGATACAGAGAACAGGGCAGGACTCACCGCTCCCAATTTCTCAGCTGCGTTGGCTTTCCACAGTCGGATGTTCATTTCATCAGAACCGCTCAGGATGTATTTGTTGTCTGCCGACCACTTAATGCAGATGACATGCTGCATGCGTTTGGTGTGGTAGACTTCCCTACATTTCAAAAAACAAAGAAAAAAATTATAAAATAAATAAGGCAATACAATGCCTTCATTAGCAAAACCAGAACTTGTACAGAATCAAGTGTTTCAATACACAGCAACCATACTGATCAGGAATACTATGCTGCTATAACACTCATCTCACTCACCTTCTAGAACAACACATACACGTGTGTTCTGATCTGACACTATCGACAGGACGACATTGTTATTCAGTGTTAGGTTAAGGCACAAAAACTACTTGGTTAGGGAAAGATTATGGTTTTGGTTAAAATCACTACTTCATTAAGGTTAGGGGACCTTCGTTGCCGTGGTTACAATAATAAAACACGTGGTTACTGTTAGGAAACAATCACAGTCACGGTTAAAAGAAAGCAAGGGCGACTGTCTGTAGGAAACCAGAAAGGAACAGCTGTCTCCTTTGTTAAAGTCCCATGAATTGTTGACCTATCCATTCACTTTGTGGCTCTAGAGCAACGTCACACTACTACTGTTCCTGCAACACATAGTATTTATGGAGCATTCTAAGCCCTGACCTGCTACATGCCCCCAGTTACTGTAACACAACTGTTGCTATTTGATCTGGAGCTTGACAAATGTACAAACAACACTGCATGTACCATTACGTCACATAGCAACCAAACAATGCCTATGTTTTTTGTGGTTGAGAAGGTCAGTCAAAACAATTAGCATCCCCACATTAGCTTTTCCTACTAGCAACTACTATCAGCTTTGCTGGCCAATAGGCCTTTTTCAAAGCAGACATTTTGACTTTCCGTAGTAAGAAAAGAGTGTTTCATTGATATCTAAGTTAAAGACATAGTTAGTGACACCTAAGGGTAAGATACGATACAGTCAACACACTCTGATCATGATAGAATAAAGTAAATATAATAAACTTTATAGACCCCCAGTAACAAAACTACTAATATCATCAGCTATGGGAAAAAGAAAACTTGTACTGCTTCTACTGTGGCTCATTCAGGATAACAGAAACAGTACTTAAGGACCAGAAATACAATCATAGTAAATATAAAAGGCAATGACAATGGTCATTTTTAAACTGGTGTTCAGGGTCATACTAACCTGCTGTGGCCGCCGTCCTTGGGGAAGATGCGGATGGTTTTGTCAAAACTGGCAGATACAAACTCCTTCCCAGTGGGAGAATAGTCAACATCCAGTACAGCAGAGACATGATCCATGTGCACTGTGACTGGCCGGTCCAGGTACCTCATGTCATATGTGTAGAGGCTGATGAGACAAAGAAAAAACTAAATTAGCCCCGTTTGTAAAATTGCGCTTTAGTGAAATCAGTAAAACAATATTGGGACCGTGAATTAATCACCAATGGTGCAGAGCTGGACTTTACATGTATGATTCCTTCTGCTTCAGTACTAACTCTTGAATGTGTAAACAGGAGACCGAATATAGTGCCAACAGAAATACTATCACGTGAAACACTCTCACTGTAACAATCCTCAACTCACTTGTAGTCCTCATTTGAACATGTGAAGTAATAGGCTTCCATGGGGTTCCAGCATAACGTGTTGCTCCTCATTGTCATAATAACCTATAGAAGAAAACACATAATAGATATAAATCCTATCATGTCATTGTGAAGAAATGGGGAGAGAGAAAGGTAAATTCCTGCAGCAGCTGAATGGTAGAGCCTACTGTACCTTTTTAAGTGGTGCCGATTCCCTCATGTCATACAGAACTATACTTCTGTCAGAGGCACAGCTGGCAAGAAGTTCAGTCTGTGGAAAAAAAAAAAAATTAAGATATGAGCAGGGTGGCAGATTTAAATCAGCCTGACGATACCCACTTTGATGTGAGTTTGAACATGGACACATTGTTAAGGGCAAAGTGTTCTTCACTCTGTGTCAGGAC
Source organism: Oplegnathus fasciatus (assembly GCA_003416845.1). Classification (NCBI taxonomy): domain Eukaryota; kingdom Metazoa; phylum Chordata; class Actinopteri; order Centrarchiformes; family Oplegnathidae; genus Oplegnathus; species Oplegnathus fasciatus. Next base: position 497,828 of record NTHP01000228.1, on the reverse strand, counting down.
GAGGCCCGTGTGAGTGTGGTGGATACATGGTGTCTTACCTCCACGGGGTTGAAGCGGACGGAGTTGAAGCTGTCTACTCCCCAGGTGAAAGAGCGGATTGGGCTGCTCCTCTGCTCGTCCCAGATGTCCACCTGCTGGCCACATGTTGCAAACACAGCCTCCTTCTGGTGATGGTCTAGACCTGTGAAGACTGTCTGCAGGGGAAAAGAGTCTTTTTTACTAGAATCAAAATGTGATAATTCAGTGACCCTTGAGAGGTCAGAGGTCACTGTCACCCGAAGAGCAGGATTTTTCAGTTATCATGATTTAACCACAACTGTCTTTTATAATAACACTACAGCAGACGCCTACTGATCATACCTTGCCCAGAATAGTGTTGAGTGGCTCCTCTTCCTCTCCGTAACCTGGCGTCTCCATTTTCCATTGCTTGATTGTTTTGTCATCACCAACCTGTTACAGTCAGCATGCCAAGATATAAAACAGAAGCTGTATTAGAGGTCAGTCAATTAAAAAAACTAATAATCATAATAATCAACTCCTCTCGAATGATGAAGGGCAGCAGTCACCGTAAAGAAGGATGTTCCGCAATAGCGGACAACTATTCCCCGGACAAAACCTTCATGTGCTTGGAGCGTGCGGACACATTCATGTTTGGTCAGATTCCACACTTTCACCTACGGATCAAATAAAACATCCTGTCAGTGTCAAGAATGAGTGCATAACACTGATTGTATTGTGTGTACAGTGCCACAGATCCAAAAGGCCTAACAAATAACATTACTAACTGAGGTAATGTATTTATACTTCTATACTTAAATAGTTACCTCCCCATCGCAGGAGCCAGAGAGCAGCGTGGAGAGGCTCTTGCTGTGCTTGGCCATGCAGTTCACCCCATCTCTGTGTCCATCCAGAGAGGCCAGGAAAGGCTTGGCAAACACCCTATCAAGCTTAGTGGCATTCAGAGCTCGGGTGTACTCTCTGCTCACCTCAAACGGATGGAGTGTTGGGTCATAGTTTCTAGGGACTAACCACAGAGAGTAATCACTCCTTAATGAGCTATAAAGACATTCACTTGGATATATGATGATATTCATTTTTAAATAATCATAAGCATCAAAGGACAATAGAGCCACCTGGACTAAAAATACAGTATGATGACAAATGCATAAAGCTAAGGAAACCTACCGCATATCACATGAGAACACTGCTATGTGGCTTATGAATATACAGTAGGTTTTATGTGAAGACATTTCACTGTTTCAGGGTGAACCTCACAGGTCTATATGCAACACAAAGGTAGATTTCAGGGCCAGCTAAAAAAATACAGATATATGATATTTATAGTAATAAACTTAATTGGCATCATGGAGATATTCCCCTGTAGCAATTCATACACGTTTCATTTACTTTTTATTCGTTTTATATGTCTCACATAACCTATATATAGTCTATGTACTGAACCTGCACACATGCTATAGGCTAATTCTCAATTTTTACTCAGTGACCTTAAATAGACCCCACTGTTGTACCTGTTAATTACATGCACATACTTGAAATACATCCTATTTGTTATGTTCTTTACATAGAAGCTTACAGACAACAAGAGAGTTTCTCTTGACATAATTACATTTTATTAGTCTCAAGGTAATGAGCTGTAAATGTGTTACACTGTCTGGCATTATTGAAAGAACTGTGAGTGTGAGGTTTGCTAAGAAGAACTGGCTAGCATTGCTGCTAGCAGACAGTATTTAGCCTAGTAGTTTAAAGTTTAACACTTACCACGCTGGATATCTAGTTTGGTCTCGCGGACATAATCGTCCGGGTTCCTCGAGAGGACTTTAACTTTCATTTGGTAGTGGAGTGAAAAAGGACACACGCTTAAAATATGCAGTTAGGTTTCAGTTAAACAAGAAAAATATTAGCAAGCACTGGCCATGTGTTGAGGAAGAAGAGATTCAGTGGGACCGCGTTGCATTGTGGGATGCCCAGTCCTCCTGGTTGCGTCACTGACAGGTTTAAGGAAACAGCTGTCAAGATGCAAAGTTTAGCAAGAGAAAGGCCGGAAGTACAAGCATTTGATCTTCAAACTATATACTTTCATTTTTTTGTTTTTTGTTTTTTACTTTGTGAAAAGATTGTTGGGAGCATCAGTTCATGGATATTATGATAGACTGTCTTTAAAGCACTTTTCCTCAAGAGGCTTTACCACATACTTGTGAGAATAAGGACATGAAGTTAAACAATAGCATACGTTGAAAAATAAACTATGGCAATATAAACTATGAGAAAATACACAGGCTTAGATGAGTGAAGTGTAAACTCATTAAGATAAAAAATGATTAGGTAAAATTAATGAAAATAAATAGGGATATACATAGTCATCAGAGTAAATTTTAAAAGTGAAAAGGTTTCAAATGCACCCAAAACCCACTTTCATATTGACTGTTACTACCTCGGTTAAATCAGGAAGGTCCTTCAGATGACCTTTATTACAAAAGCACATTCACCTTTACAATCTTTGCTAATCTTTGTGTTGTTACTCAAAAATATAAAAATAATGTGCTGACTATACGGTATTGTCCGTCTAAAGTGGTTTTATTTTGAAGGTTATGGCCGGAAGCATTTCCCCTAATTATGTCATCTTGACAGTGACTTGATACTAGTAGCAAGGTCGGCAGTGGTACTGCTGCTTGACATTTTGGATAACGTTACCTCAGCCATGGAGTATCACCGCATGTCAAAAACGTGGTTCAGTTGATAACATGCAGTGAAAATGTGGACGTTTGAAGGAGTTGGTACCGTCTGTATATCATATTTAAATTTGCAGCAGTGTCAATGAGTTGTCGTCTGAGAGCTACAGAGTAAGACTTTAGCATTACCTGACGGAGTGCTCGCGTTGTAAACAGCTACCTGACAGGAGCTAGCTAAGTTAATTACCGGGTAAACATGAGCTCCACTCCTAATCACGGACCAGTTAACGTTACAGAGACAGGGCTGTCCGGCAAACCTGCTGTCTCAATAGCCGGACATGTCCAGCAGGTCTTCAGCCACGTGAAGATAGAAAACCTGGCCGCGGGGCTCAGTGGAGGAGTGGTGTCAACACTGGTGCTTCACCCTCTGGATCTGGTCAAAATCAGGTTTGCAGGTACAGTATGACATTATACTTAAACTATTGATGATTGTCTGTTGTCATAATGTCATCTAAATCACTGCATTACTCTGGTTTCTTGCCAGTTCTCTCTCAGAGTTATGAGCCTAATGGGTCTTTCCCTTGAATGGAAACAAATGTGCAGAACTCTGTTTAGAAATCTGACATTTTAAAACTGATTTGCTTCATGGCAACGACACCATGTTGTTATGGCTTAACTTAACTCATTTTCGAAAGTATTGATGTGTCATGTTAAATTCGGACATGACCTAACAAAAGTCTTTTCTGTCCTTTCAATGTAGTAAGTGATGGATTGGAATTAAGACCTAAGTACAGTGGCATATTGCACTGTATGAAGAGTGTTTGGCAGCAGGAAGGACTGAGGGGACTCTACCAAGGAGTGACACCCAATGTTTGGGGTGCCGGAGCATCTTGGGGTCTCTACTTCCTGTTGTACGTAAGCTACACCTGTTGGATCATGTCTGCATCATGATATGTTTCATTAGTGGTTTGATCTGTAACCATAACCTGTCTTATTTCCCACGCTATCCCCCCTTACAGCTACAGTGCAATCAAAGGGTACACGAAGGAGGGTCGGCAAACTGAACTGAGTGCCACAGAGCACCTGGTGTCGGCAGCCCAAGCAGGTTAGTCCTACCTGTATCTGAACACCGCTGCCCTGCTGACACACTCACATAGTCTGCACACAGTCGACAACAACAACAGCCAGATAGTACTGCTCTGAGCTGGTCTTAGCAAACAGGAGGCAGATACAAATTAGCACATGGCCCTTCTGTTCACTCTGTTCTCACGGGGTCACATGGATCTGCTTCCTGCTAGCCAAATGAAGTTAGAGGCTGAAAATAAAGCTACCCAGAATATTTCAGGAAAAATCAAGGAATACAAAGAGTCGTCCTCAAAGAGTAAGAGCCCCCCTTTGCCTCCAGCAGCTCAAACTATTTGATGCATTATTCAGCAACATGCTAGAAATGTTCTATAAGGTGGTCTGTTGGGTTAAGATCTTGCTACTGTGCATGCCATCAGAGTAAAAAGAAGTCACTGGCAAATCCCAAGAGTTGAGGTAAGGAGCGCTTTGTGATATGACACATTATCTCACTAAAAGTACCCTTTAGAAAAAGGGTTTTGACTGTGGCCATGAAGTGATCAACCTGTTTAACAACAAGGCTCGATTCAGTTTGGCATTCAGATTGCGCTCAGATATTATTATGTGTATTTAGGGATCTAATGTGAAGCAGGAAGTGGCTCTGTTTTGTTGAGGAGTAACCACTTGATTTTGACTTGTAGCCACATACAGTAAAAAAAATACTCTGTTTGAAGGAGCTAGTTGTGTGTGTGTGTGTGTGTGTGTGTGTGTGTGTGTGTTAACAATCACATGTATCTAATAGAGTAGCCACTGCGTGTACGTCAGAGAGTCTCTTTTTGGCAAATGTTGTCAGCCTCATTCTAACAACGCTTACTTGTCCTCACCTAGGCATCCTAACGCTCACCCTAACCAACCCGATCTGGGTGACCAAGACCCGGCTGGTGCTGCAGTACAACACCGACCCAACCAGCAAACAGTACAAGGGCATGATAGATGCTCTGGTCAAGATCTACCGCCACGAGGGACTGCCTGGACTATACAAGGTTAGACGTCAGTGTATCTTTGTACTTTCATCTAATATGGCAACACGTGAGCTGCTTATTTTACCCAATGACAGGTGAGCTGTTTTGTCGAGGAGGAATTTCCGGGTTCAACTATGGCACTACAACAATAAAAGTTGTGCTTTATCCTACTAAACTGAGATTTATATTGGTTCATAAATCACCACTAGAGGGCATCGCCAGCCTATATTAGCTATAGTAGAGAACTGAAACCATTGAATAATGGTAATAACCTCCAGAATTTTTAATTTCTTCACCAACTGTATGTGATTAGCCTGGCAGGATAATTGCTACCAAAGCACTCAGAGAAAGTCTGACAACAAGTCTTTTAAACAGGCAGGGAGCTACAGATACTGTACAGTAGTGTGCTTTGCCATTTATTTTTTTTATAATGCACTATGGGTATATCAGTGTGTCATGAAAGATTGACTTACAAAGCATTTATTTGTCAAAGGGTTATGTTCCTGGTCTGTTTGGCACATCTCACGGAGCGCTGCAGTTCATGGCCTATGAGGAGCTCAAGAGAGACTACAACAAATACAAGAAAGTGGCTTCAGATGCGAAGCTGGTGAGTCATTAACCCCTCGAGCTGCAAGCAGTCTGGAAACATGCTCAGTGATGAACAAAAGTCAGGCATAAAGCTGGTAACGTTTCAGTTTAATAAGACTGAGCCCAGAGTTGATAACTAGCAGTTGAAGAAGTGACTCATCAGTTTTCCTGCTCTGCCCACTTCTCTCTCCCTCTCGCTCTTCTCTCCATCTGTTTATCTGTGTAAACAGAATGCATTGGAATACATCACAATGGCAGCATTATCCAAAATATTTGCTGTGGCCACAACATACCCATATCAGGTGGTGCGAGCTCGCCTGCAAGACCAGCACAATAGATACAATGGAGTTCTTGATGTCATCGGACGGACATGGAGGTATGATACTGATCCACTCAGTGAAGGAGTCGAACATGCCATCCTGGTCTCAGTTTTTGAATTTGGCAAACAAAGTAGCGTCCATTTTGAATCATGGTCGTTTTTCTTCCCCCCTCTCTCTGCAGGAATGAAGGCGCCATTGGTTTCTACAAAGGCGTCATCCCCAACTTGATTCGTGTCACTCCCGCCTGCTGCATCACCTTTGTAGTTTATGAGAATGTGTCTCGCTTCCTTCTGGGACAAAATAAATGAGGCTTGAAAGCATGGCACGGACAGCTGCAGAGACTGTGAGCTCACACTGACACTCTGGTGGCGTTCAGTGACACGGAGAGAAAAGCATCAGACTGAAACTGAACTCTCGGCGCAGTGTAACTGTAAAGGTGCTGATGTGAGAAGCATTCCTTTGCACTGAAACTGAATGGAAAAGTTGCCAAACTGACAATGGAATCAACGGTGGATTTTTTTTTTAAAGCAAACTCTGTATTGTAGTGAAATGTGATGGTGTTGAAGATGGCATCTGTCACTGATTCAGATACATGACAGACACTTTGACTTATGGGAAAAAGTGCGTTGCTCTACACGCCAAAGGACATGCTGCTGTCACATTAGTCTTTTTTCTTTTTAAATGATGCGCAAGTCAGAGGAGGTTGATAAATGTTTCATCATAGTTATGTTTACATTTTGACATCATTTTTTGCCATTTCATTAGATATATTCTCAGGTTTCCAGTTGCATGTGTGTGTAATTTTAGTTTTTAAATTATTGCTTTGTGTAAGCAGACAGCAGCAATGGAGATGATTCTTGTTCCAAACACACCGATACATTTATCCCATGCTTTTGTTCAGATTATCTTTGTTTCCAGGCAACACATTGTAACTGCATTGCTTTCTAACATTTTATTATAAAATCCAAACTGCGATTTATCTGCATTGTCAGCGTTTGATATACATAAATACATTAGATGTATTACTTTTGTGGCTACATTGAATTAAGTGCATGGTATCGGAAATCTCCTAAACAAGCACTCATACAGTTTGAGTTAAATTCTTTAAAAAAGATGGCTTTATTAACAGTAATAATGAATATAAACAGGTCACATGAGTACATAGTTTAAATATAGTCAGTGTCTTGTCACAATGTCTGTTAAATGGTTACTGTACACCAACAGCAGCCATAAGCAGAAAAGCTACAGTACAAAGTTTATTTCTGGTAGACAGAATGACTCAGTATTCTTGTTTATAGGCCTGTCAACTAGTATAGTATTTAAACAAAACAAATAAAACATTCAAGTTACCATCAGTGATGCCTCAGCAAACCATACCTGATCATTTTGGAGGGCCAGATAACATACTGTTATACTACCAGGACTGGTCCCTCCCATACATGTAACATTTGTTTTTTTTATTTGGGCAGTTCCTCAATGATAATTCTGGATACTGAATTCCACCCTGTAGATGCGTCACCTCTGGGGTAGTCGGCACAGGTCCCCACCCACACGGCCACATCCACCAGCCCTGCTTTGACACCCTCACACAGCCCTTCAACTGGAGAGGGAATAAAGAAGAAGACGGGGCAAATGAATTTCAGGGAACACCCAAACTGTCTCCACAGACACGGCTAATTGTTTTGTTTTCTGACACAGTGATGAGCTTTCCAAAAACCTAATTGGAAGAGTTACTTTACCACAGCAGTTAAATAGGCACTTAAAGGAATAGAGAAATACGCTTACTTGCTCTCTTGCCGAGAGTTAGATGAGAAGGCCGATACCACTCTCATATGTGTCTGGTAAGTATACAGCTATTGCCAGCAGCCGGTTAGCTTAGCTTAGCACAAAGACTAGAAACGGAAAAGGTAACAAAAAGTAACAAAAATAATTTTTTTTTTTTTATAAAAGGGGGAAGCAGCTAGCCTGTCTGTGTTCAAAGGTAACAAAGGTAATGAAATCTGCAGTAACTTCCCGAAGGCGACCAGTGAAAACTTCTGGCTAAGAAATAGTCCAACACACAACCCCCGTAAACCACAACTTTTTTCAGTTGTATTCACTCTTAAGTTTTTGAATGGACTAAACAAACAATATGTAACGTGTTACTCACTGAGCTTTAGAGAGGCTGTTTTGTTACCTCTTGATAGTCAGGCTAGCTGTTTCCCCCTGTTTCCAGTCTTTATGCTAAGCTAAGCTAACTGCCTGCTGGCTCTAGCTTCAGTTCATTTAACTAACAAGAAAGAAAGTGAATAAGAGTATTTGCCAANTGAACTGCTGCTTTAAACTAACCTTGTGTATTGGACTGGAAAAACAACATTGTTTGGTCAGGTTCTGTGACTGGAGTCGTACCTGAGGACGTTCGGTGGATGTTGATGGTTGAGTTGAGCTCAGGACTTCCTTGGTCTAAGTAGATGATGGATTCTATGGGCAGGGGTCCTGTGCACTCTGCTCCATTGAAGGTGAAGTACCACCTCTGGCAGCATGCGTTCTTACACTTGAGTCTGAGGGAGCCGCTGAAGAGGACTCTGAGGGAGCTGTCTGAACGCAGCTTGGTGAACGTACAGTCCTGCAACACAGCGCAGAGAGATGTTGCCACTTTTAAGCAGCGTGGTGGTTGTATGACACTTCTGTGAATTTGTAAAATGACTGAATTGCTCAGAAACACATCATTCGCTATCAAGATACTTACAGCTACTTTACCCAGGTCGATCCCATAATTCAGAGAGTTCCAGGCACACTGCTTGTAGTTGGGCCTCCAGGGCTCCTCAAAGATCTCATTAATGCACTCGCCTTTCTCACCTTTGAGCCCGTCACGGCCAGGGATGCCCGGCGTCCCCGGAATGCCGTTGTTTCCAGGGTTACCCTCTCTGCCAGGGTTGCCTGCTGGCCCCTGCATGCAACTGCCAAACTGGAATAACAAGGAGAAGAGGAAGTAGTGGTGGAGGTTGACAATGAAATGAAGGCATGCAACAAACATCTGCAGAGTCTGTCGTTATCTAACTTCCTGTTTCAGATTTTCTTTATTCTTCCTGGGGGATAAGTCCCTGTTTGGGCTGCATGCACTGCAGACACCTGAAAGCTGCCGTTCATCCAACCATCACACACGAGAAGCCAGATTATACCTCATTTACCAGTCACATAAACAAATACACCGCCATGGGGCTGGAATAAATGTAAAAACAGATGTGATCCAAACCAAGGCAAAGCAACAGAACCAGCAACCGTGGAGCCATGAAGCAAGTGAGTGACAGATCGTGTGTTAATGAGGAAGTGAAGGCTTTGTGACTGCCTAAATTAGTAGGTGTCTGGCCACACATCTGATTCATTGTCCAGCTGAATCTCCTGCTATGTTTAAACAGATCTTACTCAAGCTGACTCAAGTACACACACAGGCACACACACAGAGACGGGGGAGCTTGCCAAAACTGCCCTACCACGTACAGAGATAGACACAGTGAAGATCCAAGATAGCTGCGCATAATATGTTCTTCAAAGAGACATTTTGATTACAGAGTGTAGGTTAGCTGTTGAAGCTTTTTTTAGTTGGAGTTGGATTTTGGTTACGTGATTTGTTAAGCGTCATACGCTCATTCCTTCAGTCAGGTCAGACATAAACTGACACGTAGATGTGCGTCCTCGCCCTTCAGCAAACACCGGTGCCAAAAGGGTTTGAGTCTGGACTTTTGTTGGTCATTGCTGCCCTTTTGCTCAGCATGCAGCTGTGGAGCAGTTATTGAGGCACGAGGCCAAAAGGCATTAGGGCAAAAAAAAAGTCCCCAGGCAAGAGAGGAGAACAAAGAGCTTTTACTCCAGTTTCAACATCTTGTCCCAACTTGAGTCCCTGGGGTGAAGTAGAAAAAACTATTTCAGACTATGTGTATCTGGAAAAAGCCTACATGTAGGGAGAATTACAATAATCTAAAGTCAGCTGCTGCGAAACAGATGGTTGAGAGTCTGCTTTAGCCATTAAGTGGCTATGCAACCTGGGGATGTGAGGTCTGACATCATCTCTATAGGAAACTGGGAAGTGTATGATGAAACCAAAAGATTGCGGGTTGGGATGCATGTGCTGTACTAGACCTGGAATTTGTCCTCAAGAAAAAGGGACAAAGCTCCCAAGCACCTCAGCTAATAGGTGGCAAAATGTGGCAAATGACGCAAATACAGCATTTGGTTGACATTCAGCAAAGAAACGTCTCAGTGTTTTATTAAGAGTGGGATTTCTGGGGACATTTCAAAGCACACTAATGAATGGAACCTCTGTCCACTTAGCCACACAGCTGACTTTTATATTAGCTGCTGTTTCTATAGTGGTGGTGCCTGCCCGCATGAATTACACTCCAGCCCGACTGAATATTAGTAGCACACAGCCCATTACTGTAACTGAAGCATAAAGGCTGCATTTGCCCCAAAGTGCTGAGGAATCAGTAGTATTTCATGCATTAGTCAACACCGAAGCAAGGACTGAAGCTCTCCTGGAGCATGCAGAGCGTGGGCATAATGCTTGGCTTTGAGAGTTTTTAGATTCAGAGGATCTCCAGAGGATGCAGAATAGGATTTTTATGATTACCATGTTGTTCAAATAAGTAGATCTTCCTTCTCCGGAGTGTCTAGTGCAGTTTGGCTTTTCTGCATCATTTCCAGTGCACTAGATACAGATGGTAACATAAGATGCTAATCATTAGATCCTTCTACTGTGGTCTCAACTGTGGAATATGACTTGGGGGGGGG
>NTHP01000228.1:474516-486278 GCA_003416845.1 Oplegnathus fasciatus | reverse complement strand
CCCCCCCCAAACCAAAATCATTTAATCTTTTTTTAAAACTGGCAGGACAGCCAGATAGATAACAAAGAGAGACACAGACAGTATGAGCCAGACCCCAGCTTCCTGTTAGGGGATTTTTCTGTCCACTCAGTCTGCTGGAGAGCAGCCAAACCTGGAATAATAGAGAACCAGCTGACCATACAAAAGCTATAAAGCAACATTTCTCATCTGCTGCTGGGACCAGGTAATTTTGGGAAACCCATTTTGCCCAAAGTGGTGACCACACTCAACTGCACTGTAAGCCTACACGTGGATCATGTGCATGAATCAGCATCTAACTTATTCTTAACTTATATTTTTGGGACATCAGTCGTTTAAAGATACTTCTGGCAAACAGCGATGCAAGCCACAAGACAAAGTAATGCCAGGATGAGCTTTAGGAACATAACATGCAACATAGAAATGTGTTAAAAATACAAAGCGCGCTAAGTGACAATAAAGTTATTTGAGTACAATCATTATATTTTCGGTTTTAGTGATTTTTTCGTTATTGGAAGCCACGACATCTCTCCTGGAGTGCCACATATGTACTTTTGGAAATGATCCTACATGGTTATCTTTCTGTAGCGAACTCTCTCTTACCTTGTCAGCGTCAGGATCCTTTCGGTATCCTCTATTTCTCACCTTTTCCACGCCATAGAGAGGTAAAGCCAAGCAGACAAGCAGCAGCAGGCGGGCGACCAGAGGAGACATCATACAACAGACAACGAGACAAGCGTGCGCTCCCTCTGAGACTCCAGGCGACAGTTTGACTCCAACTCCAGCCAGTTTTAGTCCAGAGGAGGGCAGGACGAGAGGGAAGGAGCCAGTCAACTTGCAGAAACTTACTGGAAGGAAAAAGCCTCATAAAGTCCCTGTGATGTTCTTATGGGCAGTATGAGCGTCAGTGCCAGTGTGCAAAATATTGACTTCATGTGGTCCTTTCTTTTGTTCTTTTTGGCTACATTACTGAATCACATAAATTCTTTTTTTATTCAATTATATTTTATTAAAATGAAATTGGATTGATACAAAATTCAGCTGACAAGATAGGCTACATAAAAAAAACACATAAAAAAACAGTAAAAACGGCTCACAAAAGTGGTATAGAGCATTTCATGGACTACACTAAGTGTAGGTACATCATAAGCAAGACCCCGGTCCACATGCCAGAATAAGAATATACATGTACAACAGAAATACACTGACAAGGATTCCCTTTTAATTAGTGTTATTTGAATTGTCCTGTGACTCCCAAATATAAAAGGTAAAGAAACTTAAGGGAGGAATCAATCCTTTACACAGCAAAATAGACAGTACAGCATGACAGACTTTCAAATAAATCACAGAAGTAGTTCTGGAAGTACTTGAAGGAGAAATATATGGTCCATGACCCATATGTTATAAATAAGCCCTGAACAAAGCCACAAATTCTCTTTTTAGTGTTTGTTTATGACTATTCATGCTTAATAATTAGTGGTTTGTGCTTCTAATGGCAAATAGTGCAAAGCCTGTTTGATTTGTTTCCTCAATCTGATTTAAAATCATGTGAAATTACACCTGCGCCAAGAACACAGGTAAGACGTCACACATGCAAAACATCTGTAGATTCTTTGAAGGTCTTTGAAGATGAGGAACTGCTCAAAGGAAGGCACATTCTTGTAGAAAACTATAAAGCTATACTTTATCCAAGTTCACAGGACACTTCTTTGAAGACACCTCTGCACAATAAGAGTTTGTACGACAGGAACAAATAGGAACACTGGAATAAAGTTTAAGTACATTTTTTTTAAAAGAATACTTTGCCAAATGAAAATCTCAAATTCCACATTGTCTAAAAATCAACCACATCAAGTTTGAGAGTACGCCTTTTTTCAAAGGAACAATAAAGTAGCATACTATGTCTATTACAAGATGAGGTTTCAAGACAAATCATCTCTCCAGGAAGAACAAAAAGACATTCAAAAACAGTTTACCACAAGAAGACTCTCCTTAAGTTGAATGTTTGGCAATGTCATGACTTTTTTTTAGCATAACTCAGTGTAGCGACTAGTGAAAGACTTTCTAAAAAATAGACTATTTACATAAATATTGCATTTGTTTACTAATATGCAGTCTATGCCATTGAGCTACCAATCTACGAAACAGTAGACCTAAAGTTTTTAATGCATGCTATAAAATGAAATGACCATTGGTAGATGCACATGTGGAACACAGCTGTGCTGATGCAACATTCAGGTATGCACTAAATGGCCAAAAGCTCAGTAAAGCTGAAAGACATGTCGTCACCCAAACTAAATATTCCAATGCCTTCAGGCTCTCCGCTAAAACCCACAGATTCTAGTCCAGACAAACCACATTTGAAATACTCGAGGCATGTTACATTTGTTGGAAATTAACATTCACTGATACAATCATCCTCTGCATGAAGCTTATGTGATCTATAACACAAATGGGTACTACGGTTTGAAACAGATACATGAACCAGCATCGAGTGTGACTGTCTGAGTGGTTTCAAGGATGGATGGATGGATGGATGGATGGATGCACTGATAAATTTGGGAGGTCAGATGTCTCAGCAGCTGCTGTCCTTTGTGTCCTTGCTATCCTCGGGCACCCGGTGCACCAGCTGGTGGGTGGAGTCCTGGATGCTGCTGCTGTGTGATAGGTTTAAAGCTGGATGCTGCTGTCCACTGGGGACCTGCCTGGCCTCTGACAGCTCGCTCCTCGGAGTCATCCTAATCCAGCCGGGACACATCAGAGATCATTGGGGGTTATTATTGGTACAGATATAGTTCAGTGTAACAAAAAACAACAGAGGAATAAGCTACACAGAGCTGAGATGCAACAGAAATGTCTATTATATCAACATGTCAAATACTGCAAGTAGTAAAAGTGTTACGTCAAGATAAAACATTAAAGATTTCTAGCTGTCTCACTTACCTCCCATCTGGGACTTTGTGCATGCTCTCTGAGCGGCTGCTGACCTTACTGGAGCTCCCACCTTTGCTGCGTCTCTCTCCCCCCTCCCTCTCTCTCCCTCTCTCCCTCTCCCCCCTCCTGGAGCTGCGGCTGGAGGCGCCCCTGTCCAGGTGCTCCCTGACTGAGACCTCAGACAGAGAACCTTGCGCATGGGGCTCGTGATTGCCCAGCGCAGAGGTTCCTTGATTGGTTGTAGGGGCGGCGGTGGAGGCATTGGTGGGCGCAGCGCCGGTGCTCGTGCCCATGGACTTGGAGATGACCTTGAGCTTGTGGGAGCTCGGCTTGTAGTGCTTCTTCTTGTGCTGGACGCGGCTGTTGTGCTTGAGGAAGAACTCGCAGGACTCCTGGAGCACCCGACGGCTCTCACTGATAGGACTGTGGGTCAGAGAACAGGGGAGTATAGTGAAACTACATATTTATTTCTCATGGAAACTGAATTTGAACATGTAACGGGACAAGAGATACGGTCTTACTCTCTCTTGCGGGTCCTGTTGAAGAAGTAGGCCCACTCAGAGCAGGTCTTCTTGCTGCTGACCCAGAACACTGCAGATATTCCAACCACCAGCGTCATTAAGTATTTCACCAGAAACAGAGAGAGGTCAGGTCGGTCGAGCTCTGCTGTCTGAAACAAAGAGACATACACAAACCATGATAGAATCCTGTTTGGAAACCATAACAAGCTGCAGAACTTCAATTAACAGCATCAACAAAGTAAGTGGGCATAGTTAAGACGACAGTAAGTTGGAAAGTGGCTAAGCCACAGCTACCTTGTAGGAGCAGGGGATGCTGTACTCTTGACAGCGGTCGTTGATCCAAGTATTCTCCCAGGTGCTGCGGTGACTCTGTTCGTAGGTGTAACAGGCTAACAGGGTGACCAGTGGGACCAGGTAGAGGCAGCTGAACACGCCGATGCGGATCATGAACTTCTTCAGCTTCTCCTGGTTGCGCTCGTCGTGCTGGATGACCTGCCGGACGTGATTGAGAGAAACGATGCCCGCCAGGATGAGGAAGAGGCCGACTACGACGCCCACACACAGAGGAGCCAGAACAAAGTAGCGCAGGGCGTCCAGATCGTAGAGCCCCACGAAGCAAACTCCGCTGATGTTGTCCCCTTCAACCTTGTTCAGAGCCAGCAGCATGACAGTTAGCGCCCCGGGGATCCCCCAGGCAGCAGAGTGGAACCACACCTAAAGACAGAGGACACGTGGTTCAATATTTTCAACAGCGTCCACCATTTTCCTGGCTGCTAATAGCTGCTAATAACTTGCATTTGCTCATTTTATATTTATATTCTATATTTCTATGCTGTATTGTCTTGTTATTTGCTATTAACAAATAACCTTAAATACTTAAAATCCTTACTGCTTTCTTCTCTATGGCCTCACAGCTCCACTTGGGCCCGGCTGCCAGGAACCAGGTGATGGTGAGTATGACCCACCAGACGATACCGGCAATGGAGAAGAAGTAGAGCAGCATAAAAAGCAGAGTGCAGCCTTTGCTCTGAGAGCCCAGTACCACTGTATCCACACCGGCAGGATGAGCCGCTTTGGTACAGGCTGCATTGTTCCCCAGCAGGAAACCAATGAAGTATATGAGTGAGACAAAGCTGTAGCAGACGGCGTAGAAGATTATGGGGCGCTCTGGGTAGCGGAAACGTTTGACGTCGATGAGGAAAGTGAGGAAGGTGAAGAGCGTGGCGCCCAAGCAGATGATGGAGCACACGCCGATGAAGCTCTTGGCAAATTCAATATCGTGGGGTTTGAAGTACATGTTGGAGCAAGGCGGAGCACAGTCCTGGGCGCCCAGGAACGATGATCCATGGCCCGGCTTGGTCTTCAGCTGCAGTGGGCACCAGAAGCCAAGGTCCCTCTTAGCTGATGAGGAGCTCATTGGGGTGGTTGCAGGAAGTGCCGAACCACCAAGAAAGCAAGAGTCCAATCTAGGGGAAAAAACAATAAATCCTTTAATAGATTGATCAAGAACCCCTTGCTGCTGCTCTTGTGGATTGACTGCAATTGGGATTTTCTTACTTGTCACACTGTAGCTCAGGAGGCCAGGTGACACCAAAGATTCGGATGTTCTCCTCGCAGTCCGACAGAACGGCCTCGCACTGCTCTCTGCATGGACGGATCACCATGTTCTCCTCGGTGCATGCTGGGATAAAGGCTTCGCACAGGAAGTGGTGGACGTCTGGAGAGCAGCGCAGGTTTACCAGGGGCATGAATGGCTGCAGGGGGTAACAAGAGTTACATTGTATTGAAAATGACTTTGTCAATATATGGTTGTGATCCATGCTTGTTTAGTTTATCTGAAAATACATGACCTTGCTCAGTATGTTCGAAGCTTTTAAGTAAGTACAGATACACATTTTGTGAGTTTGAGCACATTTTATCTCACAAAAAGAAGCATATACACTTTAAGACTGTCAAAATATTTTTGTCATAAAGGTGAAACAGAAGTGGTGTTAGACGGTGTGTGTCAATTTTATTTAAGTCTTTAAGTCTGGAAATATTAGATTTAAACATTGGTTTCACCACTGAACACATCTGATCATTTCAGGCAGGTAGTAAAATCAGCAAAATACTGTGATTAACTAACTTGATTTTGTTGATCTGCAGTGATCTATAGTGCCACACAAAGGGGCCCATTCACTGGCTGGGAATCATATTCTTCCGTTTCAACACACTGGTCAAGGGGGGTGGGGGTTGGCGGGTTGGTATAGGTGGCAGGAAATGAGTGCACAGACGTTTGGAAACATACAACGACGGGCCAGGAAGGCTGGAATGCACAGAGCTGTTGACAGGTTAGGCTGCTGATGAGCCACAGTATTAGTGTGTCTACAGCATAACGTGTGGATTTATCAGCAGCCTTACACTGAAGACAACTTCACTCCAGTTAAACAAGTCCAGATCATGTCTATGCTGATGTTTCTAAATCCCTGGATTTTGAGTACGTGTTTACTCTTTAGACTTACAGAAGTTCCTTTATTATTGCTTCTAAACAACTCAGAACTGCACTAAAACCATATGCACATCATAGAGTAGTCGGGACTCTTTGTTTGAACCTCATCAACCATTATCAGACCAACATGTACGGACTTCTGTCAGTCTCTACTGCTAATATTTGTACACAAAACACACACATACACTCCAACACAGTCCACTATTCAATGTTTCCTCTCCTTTTTTTCCCCTGAAATCCAGTCTGGCAGTAGGCCCAGGTCTCTGGGGCCTGAGCTTGCCCCCTCTGACAGTAAGCGTCCTTGTTTCTCTCTTGTGGAGGTCCCGGACTCCTTCTCAATGAGGTCCCCATTCCTAAACAATCTGACCTTTATTTGCTTTACGGCAGTTACTGTAAAAACTGCCCTCATTTCAGAAGCCTTCAACCAGGATCAGCGGTACAAGTTGAGCTGATTTGCTCTTAAAGGCAAAATCCTCTGCAGAGAATTTCATAGCAAAGTACTTCAAGGATTAAATGATTCGAAAAAAGGGCTAGAAAATCACTTTTCAAACTTCTGCTCAAACTTTTAAGACCCTCAAGTGTTCCCTGTCCGTTACAGTACATCAATTAGTCTTTCCATTCTCTTTGTATTCTAACACTTCAAACTTTTCTATTTCAAAAGCTGGCAAACATTGGTGGAATCTGGGACCAAGGGTGGAAAAAGGTTAGCCCTCCTCCGGAAAATCCTACTGATAGGGCGGACTGAGCCCATACCGAAGCAGAAGTTTGTTTGATTACAGCGTCAGGGCTTTGTGATAAATCACTTTCAAACAGAGCTATGTATAGTATGTCATGTTGAATGTAGGCCAGAGAGTGTAAGCCTGTCACCTGGGAGACAGTAACATGGAGGTAAGACTGTGTACAGGGGAAAATGAGTGAGTGATTAACAGAGAGAGGATACTCATTGTGGTATGCAAGCAGGGTAGGCTTTGTGTGAGACTGGGTGTGTCCCTCCCCTTCCTCCAGAAATCAAAGGCCCCTTACAACAAAGTCGATGAAGTTGCCTGTGGCCAAGGTTGCTGTGAAATAAAAAGCCGATACCTTTGCCAGATGCCTCACAAAAGACTCCTTCAACAGATCACTGTTCATGCTCAACGCTCTGACACCAAAGGTGTGTAACCCAAACTCTGGCCTTCAGGAATGCCAGAACGCAGGATGCAACTACTACAGAAACAGAGTCCACTGCTGAGGAGAGGCACAAGACAACACTTGGTCTAAAGGCATGTTAGAAAAACAAGGCCAGTGACTTAAAAGTTGCATCAGGAAAGGGAGAAATGACGGTCAGCCTGAACACAAAACTTTGAGTCAAACTGAAATTTGAATTCTCCTGACTGTTTGTGTGAGGAAGTATTGGCTACGATGATACTGCAGGTATGGTGCATATTTCTCAAGAGGTTGAAATCTTTTTTGTACACATTTGTGGTTACAATGTCTAAACTTCAAGTCCCTGGGTGGGTGTTTCCATGGCAGCTGATGACAGACATTTAAGTGACGGCATTGCTAGGAGACGTGTTGTCAACTTTCATGGTGCACCACTGACTAGAACAAGTCATAGCCTACAAACAGTGATATAAAATGTTTTTCCCCACACATAGCATTGGTTATGTACCATAAGCAGTTTTGTCCCTTTACAACATTTAACATTTAGGACGACCCATGTCTGTAGTCCACTTGGAAAATGGAAGCTAGCAAGCTATGCTATCTAGCATTACTTTTGGTTCACATTATTACAACACCTGCTGAGTTATTAACAGCTCCTCACACTCAGTGCTGTGCTCGTCCTGCACTGTCTGGAAAATGACCAGACTGTCAAACCTCACAGCTTACAAAGTCAGATGTCAATCGGAACCAAAAATTGTTGCTATCACAACAGAAAAATAAAATAAGACTTAAATTTTTTCTTTTCAGTGATTGCAATTTAGACACTTGTGTACACCAAATAAGTACACAAGTCAAAACAAACACCGAGGAGATACGGTATATACTGATTTATTAGCAAAAATCAACTTTAAGAGCATAATGAAACGCATTTGCTCAACAACAGATAATGGGCCAACTCTATATCTTTTGCATCTCTTCACCTTCCTTTTATATAAAGCATCACAGAGCAGCCAGACTGACGGTTTAGTGACATCACCCCACGTGGTTCTTGGTAATGAAAGAAAAAAGTTATCCTACCTGGAGCTGCAAAACTGCCTTGCATGAATTAAACTGAAACTATTGCTATAAAAAATTTCTCCTCAAACAAATGGTGCCTTCATTTTAGTGATAATCCTGGTGACTTTATGGTGAATGTGCTAAACAACTTTCAGACCTGACTGTATGTAACCCTATAACTCCCTTGTGCAGTAGGTTGTTGCCGTAAATAAGAATGTTCTTCTTTCCTAATCTACTTTTCTTGTTAAAGGGACCTTAATGTGTAGTTCCAGTAAGAAGACATTCCTTCTTTCACAAGCAGATTCATAGTTATCATGTTCACAACAAGACAATGCTCTGTGACAATCAGGCATGATTTGTGGACACATCTGTGGCTGGTAAATTGTGTGTGCCTGTTGATGACCATTACAAAATGGTAATTATGGTTCAATCAATATGCGCTTCTGACAGCTGACAGACACTGACATTTATAGACTGGAGCCCCTAACAGCACTAATAATAGAACTAATCATAGCAATTATTTTGAGATGATATTCATTATCTTAAAATGTGACTTGAATTATAATTTGTATTTACAAGCAGAGGAAACTTTTTTCTTCCATCATAGGCCAATATGATTACAACTCTCTGTGGAAACTCAGACTAATGAGATTCTTTAAGGTGGATCAGCAGCTGTGAAACACAGAATTTTCCCCCTTAAAAAGCTTTAAGGTTGGAAAAATCATCTTATTCCAAACTGTTTGACAGTATCACATATGTATTCTGTATCGGTGTGTTCTTCACTGAAGCTCAATACACATTTCCCCCAGATTCAACCTGTCAAACTTGATGTGTTCTTTGGAAACTTTGTTTAGCCAAATATTGTTCACACTCACAGCATGGGTTTGTATTGATTGACCCACCCAATACCACAGTTGAAAGGCAGGAATAAATATGTAACACGCTGGGCCTTTAAAATAAGAATTGATTAAGAAAAGTCATAACTGAACGATTAATAATATGTTTTCAGGAAAAAACATCAATCGTATTGGCAGTCGACAACATTGACTGGCTAATGCCCAATAAAGCCAATATTGGCACAATACAGTGTATCAACAAACCGATATATATATATACATATACATATACATATATATATATATATAATGTTATGAGGACTCACCTCCATATTACTGGCTGCGATATCCTGGTCGTAGTGCTCCATCATGTTGGGAAAGAAGGTCATGTTGTAGGGCATCCCCAAGCACCGATGCACTTTGATGGGCTCGCAGGTAAAAAGGCTGTGGGCACTGCAGCTACCCACCCATATCAGAGCCAGGCACGCCCACAGTGGTCCTGGCATCAGCATTGCGATGCCTGATTGGTAGTGAGTGTGTGTGAGTGTGTGTTTTTTTGTGTGTGTGTAAACTAGAACAGGTTTCTTTTTGGCTCAGAGTGAGGATATCTTGGCCCAAACGTTGAATTCCCCTGGCTCACACTGTCATCCACATTTCACTTCTCCTGGGGTCATCTCAGTGGAGCCGATGGGCACTGCAGCAGGTAAAACGTTCCCATCATTGGTCAGCATGTGCCTCTGGGTGACGGATCCCACATCCCTGAAAATAAAGTATTTATACTGAAATGGGTTTACACTTTCAGTTCCACAATGACTAAAACTTATCTTGAGAGGTTCATTTTTGACTACAACCCACACTTCATGAACACTTGTCTTCAGGAACTTCAGCTGAGAAAAGTGTAGCAGGTGGTTATTAAAAGTTACCGGAGCTACTACAGAACTGCAGAGCAGAGACAAACTTAAGCCCCGTCATCAAAGCAGTCTATCATACAACCTCTCATTGTGCTATCTACAGAGTCAAATTAAGATAACCACATTAAAATAAATTAAGCATTTTTCTGGGCACCCCTACAGGTCCCTTGAGGTCCTCAGGCTCCAGTTGGAGAAGTTTAGAGACGCATCAGTCAGATGGAATTAATGGACCAAAATCCAGTCAATCCCTGTGCAGACTTAAAGTGCATGCATTTACACGTGGTGGGGAATGCTAAAGATCCAGGCTGATTCAGTAGAATGAGTCTCAGCTTGTTGATGCACATAAAATTTTGTATTTAAGTGTCACAGTTTTACGTACACACACTTGCATAAGCAACAAGAATCTTGAATGCCTGACAGAAAGTAATACTTTCCCAGTGAATAATAAAAAGCAAAGTATCAGTTTTCATAGGGAAACATATAGGACTAGTTTTGAATAGTTCTGGTTATATTATGTACATGTGTGTATGTATTATAACAAGTACAAATCGAAGTTTTTATATGAAAATATGGTCTTTTAAGAATGAAGACAGCTGTTTATATGGGTGCTTGAATTCCTGATGATTATCTGATATTATCACTGGTGGTAAGAGTTTATCTAATATTACCACATCACTGTTTATATGTAAAGTAACCACCTTCGATCAATCAATCACAGCGCAGACTGGAGGCCTGTAAGTTCACAGAGCTGCACTGGAATAATAGTGGACACGGTTTAAAGCATTTTGGATGGTTATTAGCATAAACTTTTCGGTTAGCATATTAGCAATGATTAAAGAGACAATAAAAGTTAGCAAAGCAAATATTTGACACGCACCACTAACAACACCACTTCAATGTAACAAGCAGACATGTACAGGTTGGTAAAAACATGGTTAATACGTTGTTATTACATCTTCAGGACTTAGCATATCCACGAAGCTAGCTAGGTACTATTAATAGTAAGTCGGTCTATCGGCAGGAAAGCCGTTTTCCCGTAAATTTGACGCCAAATGCGGGGAGAGAGTACAGTAAACATCCCTGCCTCGGTCGCTGCCATGGGACGGGGGCCCGAAACAACTTCGGTACAACAAAGTTAAAACTAAAAACTATGAGGGTAAAAAACGAAACTCAAACACTTACCCCCAACTGCCCAGGAGTTCATGTAACAGCTGACTACATGGATACTCGTTGGGGCAATTCTGTGGGGAATTTGGTGGCGTGTTTCCTGCGACAAGCCGCAGCAGGGTCCCTCCGTCTTTTCTTGTCTGGCTGCTGTGAAGTGAAGCTGCCTTCATGCGCGGTAGGAAATGTCGTTATTTTGTCATGAACCGACGTGAACGCTTCATAGATAGGTTTGTTTAACGTTACAACCACATAAAAAAAACACTGACGGAAAACAATAACTGGGAAACATAAATCAAATGTCTTCAAGTAAAAATACTTTTTACTTTTATGGTTTTGTTTTACACGTCGTTTGAAACTTGAAATGGCGTTTAGATTTAAACAGTGTGGTAAGTGCTCACAAATAGAAGAAAGGCAAAGGTGCACTTGAATGCACCGACAGCAGCAGAGCTGGGGGTTGACTGGGAGCACATGAACGCAGCATGCGTGCAGCTGGGCAGATGAAGGATGGGACAGTCATCCCAGACCAAATGTACTGTAAGGGAAACTGCGAGGATTTGTGAAGCTACAGTGTGTCACAGCAATTTGATTTCAGGCTTTGTTTAATAAAGTCAACTTGTACATTAATTTAGACATTATTTGCCCTTTTTTGTTAAACTCGGTGGACCTTTTTTTTTTTTACATCCATATCAAC
>NTHP01000228.1:445316-474462 GCA_003416845.1 Oplegnathus fasciatus | reverse complement strand
ATATCAACAGGAGGTGCGGTCGCTTTTTCATGGACAGATGAAGAGATTAGTGAGTGAGGATGCTGGTGTAGTTTTCCTAAATACCGCTAGATGGAAGTCACATATTTATCAATTTAGTCGAGAGAGGGCTAATGCCTTCAGGAGATATTTAACATATATCAAAACAACAGTAGGCTGTACAGCTATGAACAAATATAGCAACAGAATACTCTATATGAAAACAGACATATTTAGGCATTACAGACTACCACTCTCAGGTTGAATGTCTCTATTGAAGTATCCAGGAAATATAAAAACCCTAATATGCATAAATTACAGTAACATTAATCAGACTATTCCTCAATTTTCTGTACACACTTCGGAAATCCTACGAGGACCCCTGGTGTCCCTACAGGTGCCTATCATACTGTAGCCTATGTAGTAAACACACAATGTCCCAATTATCCACCTGGAGGCGCTATATCCCCTCTGTGTCCACATTCATGTGACCGCCGTGGAGAGGCGGGGTTATAATGTAACAATTTAGGTGCTACAGTGCGACCAACAAAGTGTCCGTGATAACCGAGCGCATCTGCTCGCCGCCGCGCTCCTCTTCCCTCTCGCCGCGGATGTACAGGAGACCACCTCGGACATCAAATGACATTTGTAACGGATTCGCCGCCAGAGGGGACGGGACTGACTCATAACACATTCATATGAGGTGCGTAAGCTTGTGGCATATTAAGACAGGAGGGAATACAGTAAATTCCTGCAAAGCTGAATTAGGTGTGGATTGTCTAAGTGCGCCCTGTGATGGATGCAACAGGATTATTCCGCTCGTACGGAGGAGGTTGTTCTCCGTCCCCATAGTTTGTGGACCGAGGCGCTGGCCTGTTGCTAGGAGACCTTTTGACAGCTGGGAGCTTTTGGAAAGTGACAGTTAATGCACTAATGGTGTCTGCTTATCTGGCAACCCAAACCTTCCTCCTTCTCCCCCAATTCGGTGCCTTGCGCGCTGTTCGTGGGTAATTGCCTCTTGTGCGTAAAAGACAACATTTACCACTGTGCTTGTTTTCAGTCAGGAGATTATAGTGTTTTGCAGGGAACAATGGCCTACTTGTTGTGATTATCAGATCCTAAATATATCCACCTTCCGGACATGTTTAATCTTTTCTGGGGCCAAAATGATGGGACCTCATTATGTCTCAATTAGAAGGAATATGTTGTTGAATTTAATGTCATCTGCAATCAAAAGAGGACATTTATGGAGACAAGGGGAGCTGTGACTAATAGAGATCACCAAATAGAGAGAGAGATTGACTATTGCCTCTGTTTTTCATTCCTGATGTGATTTTCAGATGTGGTTTCCAAGTACATTGACTTGATTTGCATAAACCACACCATCAAAAGCTTATTTAGGGTAAATCTGTGAAATGTGCTCAGCATGTGGCTGCCTGTTTTGGGGTTGGACTCAGGACCACAGGATAAGCTTCTTCTCTCCCTCACCAGTCAGTAGCCGTTGCCTGTGGCCGTGCGTCTGAAGGTCACTCATGAGCAGATCGATAAGTAGATCTCGCTGGGGACTATGAGCAGCCAGTAGCACACTCAGCCCTGCCTATACACTTAAGGTAAACCACATACATACACAGGCTTTCTTCTATAAAATAGCCATATGAGAGGGCCGGGGGCCACTTATTGCACAGTGAGTGAATAGTGTTTCAATCAGAGTATCCAGAGCAGCTTGCATTTCAGAGTGCATCTATGCTGACCTCTGTTCCCCTCTTGTGCTGCTAGGTATTATCTCGCAGGAGACTCAGGGATATCAGATTCAGGTGTGTAGCACATTATGTCAAGGTTGTAGCTACACCAGAGGGACTCGGTGTAATTTGGACTCCCAGCTTGTTTTGAGAAGTGCTGAGCTTGTTTTATTCCCCTCTCTGAAGTCTGGCCTGCCTGTGGCTGTCACAGCCACCGCGCTATTCGTGAAAAGGCCTTGAAAGAACAGCTATAAGAATTGTCAAAGTCGAGACCAGTGTGGCTGAGAGAAGGGAGAAATCAGCATTAGGCTTGACACGTTGTTGCATCCCTTCACACATCGCGCAGGAGGCTGTCACAGTGCGGCTGGGTCCAGTGGATGGACTGAGTGAAGCTGACGTGCTGCTCTGTCCTATCAGGCTGATGTATGTTCCCAGTGAGGAGACTACAGTCCTCAGAAGCCACATAGCACCTCCCCTCCACCTCCACCACCATCTCCTCTTCCTCTGTCTAGGGGCATGCCTTCTGAACCCAGCCTCAGGTAAGTGGCCTGGTCCATCCATACATACATACTCTGCACATACACTCGAGGCTCATGGCACAAACAGAAAAATTCCTTGAGTAGCAGTTACTGTATGCAGAGAGAAATGTACTGACTGTTTCAGCAAATGTAGATAAAAAGCCACTTGCTTATTGGACTGAGGGCACTATTCCTTATTTTAACCTGAGGAAGATCCATGTAAGATCAATATGTTGTTCAATAAAGGTGTTCCCAGTGTGCAGGCTACATTGGCTCTCTGTTGTTATCCAACTTATCGTTTGGATGCAGTGGAGGTTAGACAAAGGTAATCCTACTTAGAATAGAGAAAGCTGTATATTCTATATTTGTGTTATTGTCAACAAATCTCATGAAAAGACTAAAACCAACAACATGTCCTTTTCTCACAACACTGTTAATACAGCCTGTCTGTAGCGCTCATCCTCAAGCCCATTCATTTCTACTGAACGTACTTACTGATGTAAATCTTTGAAAACGTATAGACTTTCATTTTTAAAAAAAGGTTAAATAACTTCTTAAAACAGCCAGGCATTGTAGTTGTAAGCAAACTTAACTCAGACATAAGTAAATTGTGTATTTGTTGGGGACTATTTTCAGCTTTGGATATGGAGCGCAAGTGAGTATTTACAGCAGCAGGACGGCGTATGTGGGATTGACTCAAAATAAACTGCAGTGCCCATGTTCGTCGTGATGAACAAACATGTCACCTAGTGCAGTGGTGTGGTTTATTTGTGTGTTTTTAATAGCTTTTGAGCACGGAGGAATAAGATATATCACACTTTGGCTACACAGGCAACACTTGTTAATAGGGTCGGTTGTTGTTGGTTTTGGTCTTTTCGTGGGATTTGTTGACAATAAGAAAAATACAGAATATTGCCAGACTTATTTAAAATTGGTCTACCCACCTTTTCTTTTGTAAAATAGAACCTGCCAGTGGCAGTTTTTTAAAAGCCATCATTTCTGGCTTTGGTGCCCCCCAGTGGCAGTATCTGCTAAAAGATGCTGTGATTTAAATTACTTGAAATGCTGTAATAATAACCCTAACCCTAACTTTAAAGTGGAACTCCACCAATTTTATAGGTCAGTTTTATAGTCATGAAGAGCGCTATTCAGTCTGTGAAAGTAGTTACTGTATTCATGACCTTTGTCATGAGTGAGAAAAATCATTTCTGAACATGTAATCTTGGTTGGAGCTTGGAGATCACTATGTTTTAACTGCAAGCCTGTGGTACAAACTAGGGGCATGACGTTTGAAAGACATGGACAAGGAGAGTCTAGCGAAAAAAGATGCTAATTGTTGCACTGTGGGAAAACTATTTCAGCCTCTTCTGCTTCAATTTTGACCATTCTTTTAAAAAAAATGCCTCTTGTGAATCAACCAGTTTTATTAGGTGCAATACTAAATCACTGGAGTAGCCCTTTAAATGTGCACAATACATCATAGTCTACAGCTTCAAACTGATGAAAGCTATAAGATAATATTTTCATCTTTATATTTACATATTCATTATCATCAAGGGCATCAAAGGCTTCCATCCCTCCTGAAATCCCCCATGCCAGTTCTCCTTCTCTCAGTTGTGAAATCCTGTAATTTCCCTTCCCTCTCATCCAGCACAGCAATTTTGTCCTTTTCTCCTGTGGCTCTTCCCTCCGGCAGTCCAACCACCAAACAAACAGCCTGACTCATCATTCATCCTACCTCTGGCCTGAAGCGCGCACACGCACCCACCCACACACACCCATTATTTCCTCTGTCTTACACCCCATCACCATGAAGGTGACAGAGCAAGCCTCCTGGCAGACAGCAGCATTTAGAGTGACTGCTGCAACTGTAAGTGGACAGAGATGGATTTGGATGGACAGGGTGACGTGCTACTGATGGATGGGTACAAGCAGAGAGAGACTGAGGATGGGCTGGAAAACAGGGTATATTTGATGCTACATGGATCCACAGTATACAGTCAGTCAGTCAGTCCATCAGTCAGCCAGTCAGCCACAATCCTTCAGACATCTTCTGTAGCCAGTTTATTTGTCTCCATGATGAAGAATCTGACTTGAGAACTGTGGGACACATACTGATGGGCGGAAAGTGCTCTGAGTGTGAGGACATAATGGAAATGTCATTCATAGCAAAGAATTTTGTGTGATTAGTAAAGTGTCACTTGTCTACATTGCATTTAATTTGATTGAATTCTTAGTGCAGTTTCAAATATAGAGAACATTTAATTATTGACATTCATTTTAGTTATACATCTTTTACATAGGAACTTTCAAGGACTGCCAGTGCTATGAAAATATAAATGTGTACATGTAATATACTGTAATAGATTAATAGATTAGACTCTCGCCTTTTTGGTTTGATTGATTGTCATTTTCAAAAAGACTGCTCAGTCATACAAATATTAGAGGCACAATGAACTGAGGACTATACAGTACCACTGAAATCTTAACAAAGAGTCTACAGCTAGCAGCTCTGTTAGGCTGTACTTAGGTCCAGCGGAGCTTTGAGCTAAATGCTACTAATGCTAATGCTGATGTTTAGCAGTTTACCATGTTCACCACCTTAGATTATCGTGATCCGCTAATTAGCACTAAACTGAAGTTAAAGGATCACCGAATCAAAATTAATATTCATAATAACATTCATCCTCTGCGCACCATGACTTTGTACCAAATTTAATGGCAATTCATCCAATAATTGTCGAGATATTTCAGTCTGGGCCGAAGTGGTGGACTGACCGACCGACATTGCCATCTCTAGAGCCATGCTGCCAGCATGGCTAAAAATGTCGTGTCTTCTTGCTGTACTGTCAAAGCAGTCAAGCTGTCCAAAAATGTAAAAGTATGCTTGAAACCGTCATGTCCAAATTCACTGCAAGGGTTTAATTAGCAAAAATAGTCCATTTGTTTTCAAAAGGGATGTGTGTGTTGAAGGGTTAAATTATAGTAGTAGTTGTAGTAGCAGTAATCATAGTACCAGCAGGAGTGATAACAATAGTACAAGTAGTGATAGTAATCGTGCCAGTAGTAGTACAAGTGATAGTTGAAATAATATTGTTATTATCAGTGTCATTAATATAACCACATTCTTGTCTCATCTTTAAGTCCAACTCCAGTTTAACAACATATCGCTTTATTTGTGTGTGTGTGTGTGTGTGTGTGTGTGTGTGTGTAGCAGTAGGGAGATGCTGACAGGACAGAGGCTCTGTCAGTCAAAGTCCCACCAGGACTCGGTCCTCTCTGCTCTCAACCAGCAGAGGAAGGATGGCTTGCTGTGTGACGTCACCCTGGTCGCCGGCGAGCAGAAGTTCCACGCCCACAAAGCCGTCCTGGCAGCGTGCAGCGATTACTTCAGGGTGAGTCCCGGACCATATTATATGCCTCAAAAATACTTTACATGTGAGCATTTGTAGCTGAACAGGAATATTATATCGGTTTGCAGTTATACACACACCTCTTTTGGTTTGTATGTACAATGGTCAGACTCATATAAAGGATTGCACACTTGCTGGTATTTGCCATTCTATAAAAAGCAGGTATCAGTCAGGCAGTGTAGCTGCTGATGTGATAAAGGTGATGATAACGTGTTACATAACCATCTTCAGGGCTGGTAGATTTGGTTTTACTCTGCTGCTGATCCAGCAGAAAGAACTCCATTAGTACAGATTATTAATGGAGGGATTTTAGGGTCCCCCAATAGTCTAAATGCTGTTTCAGGGGCGCTTGGAGAAACTCAATTTTAAAAACTCAATTTGAGGGTTGGGTGTGTAGATTGTACCAATTACGAAGCACTGACAGCTTCAGTCTACAATAAAGATGCTACAGCAGATCACCATCCCACCTGGATCGAGCCCTAGTGTTTGCCTTCGCTTGTTGTCATGCTGAGGCTCGAGTATGATTCTTGTTAAGCCACAGAGGTGGCTTTAGGTAGACTCAGGCTGTCAGACAGCCAGACCGGAGATGGGCCGCACAGGGAAAAGTGCACCGATGAGATTTGATTTAGGGACACTGAGCAGATTAGGAAGTAGAAATTAATCCCTCTTGAAAATGAGAGGCAGATTAAATATGTCCAAGTTGCCCAGGGATTATTCCTCCTGTGTGCGAGTGTGTGTGTGTGTGTGTGTAGGTTATTTTTACTTCTCTCTGCAGAGAGTTGAGGGTGGGCGAGTCCCACTCCTCTTCCCCTTTTGTTCGTCCTCTTCACTTTTGTTCTCCTTTTGTTCCTCGGCTCCGTTTTTAAATGCCGCTCTTTCAAGTCCCAGCTGAGCCGAGCAACACTGTTGTTCCAGCGCCGGGATTATTAGATCAGTCTGCTACAGTAAGCAAGAAAACTCACTGCTCCCCTGTTCCTCTGTAGGGGCTTAACGACATTATCTTCAGTTTGTCATCTGACTCCACTGCTGGGTTTCATTTAGTTCATTTACTGAGCAGATGAAGGTGCCTTGTGTCGTGAATAGCGACTGTGTTTTGTCTCTCTCTCTCTCTCTCTCTCTCTCTCTGCCTCTTTCTTTCACACTCAGACACACATGTAGCCGTGATTATAACACATTATCTAGCCCAGTGGACATGAGTGACTGTAATGAAATACCTGACCAAGCGTGAGTTGTTTACCTGAGACTTGTCCTGAATGTGTCACCTGCCTCTTCCAATGCCGTCACATTACTAAGACGTCTGGACAGCTCGGGGAGATACGGCCAAATCAGTCACACCAGTATCACACACCACCCTCAGCGAGAGCACCCACACACACACACTGAATCACACACTCCACATCTCTCCTTGCTTTCTTTGTCATACAGAGAAATATTGTCTGCAAGCCCTGCAGTCAGGACAAAGCTCATATCAAAAGCTATTATCGTCTCAAAGACACATTTCAGGCCGTATGTACAACCTGTAATACGCAGAACTCTGTTATTGCTTTAACCTATTTATGAAGACAACGCTGTTTTAAGATGGACTGTACAGTGTCTCGACCATATGACTTGTAGCTGATCACTCCTCTGTGCCTTTCAATATAGCTTAATTTAATACTGCGTTCTACTGTAAATTGATCCACGAGGGGAAATTCGGTGTTCAGTGTTCTCTATTACACCCACCTCAAAGTCATCTACCAGTGAATGGAAAGACATCCATTACTACCTTCAGTGCCCCATCTCAAATTGAAATTTAGTGGATATTTCATCCAGATATTTGCAGGTACAAAAACCTCTCTAACAACTTTTCATGTCAACTTTTCAGTACTTAAGAAACAATAGTGTGCTCGAGCAACTGCAGCACTAATGTAGAATTAGACAGATCTATGGGCAGATCTATGCACTGTAATATAGAAAGAGTCAAGTCAAGTCAATGTTTTCCCTGTGTGGAAAGCTTGACTGATTGTTATCTGGCCCTGTCATCATAGCAACACATCCTTAAGTTTAAACCTAGAAAAGTGCCGACTTTTTAGGGTGAAACCCAGACATAAACTCGTTTTAAGATACAACTGATTCCTCTTCTTAGAGGGGTGATGGAAATGTTGATATAATTATGATTTTAAAATGATGATTTTAAGTTAACAGACCAATGTAACCAGAAAATATCACATTTAGCCATGCAATTAATCTACTCTAAAGACAAACATCATATAAGTGCATGCGATCAGAACTCAGCCGATTATATGATGTTTTGATTTTGTCTTTCTACTCATGTTGCCTATATTTAAAATAAGAGAGCACTATTATTCAAGACAACTTCATCTGAGATTTAAAAAATCAATCCTAAATAGGTTTGAACCAAGTTAGCTGGATGAGAACTGACAGGATGATTTCAGCCTGATAACATTTGAGCCTGAAGTAGTTAAGCCATGTTTGAAGAACACAGAACCTGAACTAATTAATGTGACGTCTTGATCCAACCGCACACAAGCATACCAGAATATCATCAGTACAACTAGTAGTATGTTTGAAAGGTTTTGTGTTTCACTATCCGGATGTTTTCCTACCTTTCCCAAAAGGAAAATTCTGTAATACACCCTGAGCCCTTGGGAACTTTGCTTTTTTCTTGTTATGATAGGGATTCAGTCTTAAGATAGAGAATATCGTTACAAAATACCAGCAGCAGCTTCAGTTAGAAGCCACTGATGTCTGCACGGGTCTTCAAATATAGCAGCATTACAAGAGTTTTGTCGCCACAAACCCTTCGAGGGAGGCTAATATTTCACTCAGACATGAAAACCTCACTGAATATTGTAATATTTCACTGGGTGTCACAAGCCCTCCCTGGTATGATCACAACAAGCAGACACACATAAATTCTTGCTGGCAGGCCAGGCTAACTGCAGCACCGCACCCCCACTGCAGCATCATGTGAAAGGACTGCAGTGAGCGGCGCTGTGTGGCTCAATGTGTCTCTGCGCCGGATCTATATCCCAAGTCGGAGGAGCCATCCATCACCACCAGCTCTCCCTCAGCTCCCCCACCGAGGTCAGGAGCGTTCACGCTGGAGGCGAGCAGCTCTGCGAACGCTCTCAGGGTGCCCTTGCTCAACCTCTCTGCTCACATGCAAACACACACCAGCACGGAAGCAACATGTACACTCCCTTTTACGTTCTGCCTGCGTCTCTGTTCAACTTTCTGTGTTTTACACTCATGCACACACTGACCACAGCTTAGCCACCATCACACCCCAGGTTTAGCCGCAGGCCTTCCTGTGCTTAGTGGACCAGTGGATTTTTAATTAGCGCAGTGGTGAATCAACAAGGCTGAGCTCTGAGGAGAGATGTGCAGGCCTTGGTTAAAACTCAGCCTCAGGTCGAGCCTGTCTCACACATCACCCTCACAATGCAGAGGGGCCATTCGCCAGAGGAGGTGGTCGGTGCCTGGTTAAAGTTCATGGGTGCTATGAATCAGGGAGAATTGGATGAGTTTTAGGACGAATGGATGTCGTTTTCGTGACAGGAAGAGATGCTACGCTAACTGGCCAGCCTCAGGGCCTTCTGAGCTTATAATGCAGTTATACACCAGTCTCTGAGTAGAGTTAGTGCAGAGTCTCTACAAACTGCTACTGTGATTAAACAGATATGTGAAATTGCAAGTTAGCTAGATCACTATCCTGAGGCAAGGAAACTGTGGGGAAAGAAACTGTCTGCAGCAGCTGGAATTACTTTTCAAACGCAATTTATGGTATCTGTTTGTCCCCCCGAAGTATTAACAATAATCTTAAAAATCTTCATCGTGGCCATATTTGACCCATCACCCTCCTCTCACTCTTCCCCTCCACACTGCTGCGCTCTGCTGGTCGGCCCTGATCAATGGCTCTGTCATCCCCTCATGGTGTGACACCAGTCAATAGCTTTGATTAGCGAACAGCAAGCTGGACTCACGCACAGCAGGGCCTGCCTGCAGATGCTGCGTCCACTGCTTTGATTTCACATGGAGTGTGGCGTGCACATGTGTGACTGTGTATGTGCGTGACAGAAGGGGGGAAGACAGAGAGGCTGTGTAACAGGAAGTACTGATTGTGCTATTTATTTCTGCTGACCTCCAGGTTCAAGGCAGGTAAATCAATACAGATGGGCTCTAGGATGTTGCATCGGGCAGGTTTGATTAACTATGATGCTATTTTTTCAGCACGTACACATACAAAACCCATTTCTCAGTCTGTTAATGCTGTAACAACTTACAGATATAATATGATGAGCCCACAGAGTCAACAGTGAAGGAGCAGAAGAACAAAGCTTGATTCATTTTACCATCAATGTCTGTGATTATTGGTCATTTTTCAACGCAGTGTCCCATGTCCCTGTTTTTTTTTCACCAAAGACAGGAAGTGCCAGATAAAATATATGTGTGATGTGGTGTTCCCTCAGCTAACCTCCATGTTTTGGGTATGTGTCATCAGGCTATGTTCAGCTTGTGCATGGTGGAGAGCGAGGCAGATGAAGTGACTCTGCAAGGAGTGACCAGCGTTGGGCTGAAGCACGCTTTGGACTTCGCCTACACCGGACAGGTGAGTCTGAGCGCTCGCCACCACAGCTGAGGAGACACAGAGAACAGACACAGAGACTTAAATGTCGTCTACAGAAAATGTGAGGAAAAGACATCACAGTACTTCCCACACTGTTTTATTGGGAGGTGATGGTTGGGATGTGCTTTTTAAAAACACCGGGGCAAAAACAGCGGTGGTGGAAGATCTTAAGATTAAGTAAAGGTCATGCATTCAAAATGTTAGTACAGTCCTGTGAAGTACAGGAGTATTCTCAGCTTATTCAGTACTCACAGTAAAATGTGCTAAAATTTGGGTGGAAGCCCAGTATTCATGTTAAATGATGTTTTGACTTATCATTAGGCCCTACAGTACTACTGGGCCCTCTGATAGGCGACGCTGTTCTCTAACCCTGACCTGTTGTACATTTAAATTGTCCTTGAATTCTTACCTTTCCCAAAGCAAATAGCAGATAATTGGCTGCTTAATCAGGTGTCATATCTACGTTGTATCTGCCCAGGTTAACCTACAGTAACCGGCCCAGCTGGCTTGCTTGTGGCTTGGCACTTTCCTCTGAATTGAACCGCTCAGTAGTCCAACAACCATCTCTGTCCCCCTTTCACATGTATATGTTGTATCATGATATACAGCGTATTAATTATTACGGATGCATTAATGTGTAAGTAGAATAATGGTAATTAACCATTGTTCTGGTTCAGGGGGAGATAATTTGAACAACCTTATATATTTTTGTGTAGTCTAATTTACAACAAGGCATTATATTTTATAAGCAGACCAAATGTTTTGCATGTAAAAAATCTATCTGCAAGTAGCTAGTAACTCAAGCTTGTACTTGTAGAATAGAAAGTGCAGCATTTCCCTCTAAAATGCCGTTGAATATGAGCCTAAAGCAGCAAAAAATGGAAATACTCAAGTAAAGTATGAGTACTTTAGAATTGTACTTACGCACAGTAGTTACTTTTCACCATTGCCAAATATGTCACCAAATAAATCAAAACAGGGCATTTGCAGATTACCACTTTAATCTCAGCAGCAGAAGCTTCCACCGCAGCGTGCGTTTGGATACAGTGTTATCCAGGAGTGTGCAGGTGCTGTGTCAGATTTGACCATGAACCGGTCACTCCTGTGTTCTCTGTGGCCAAACTGCTGAACATTATTCCGGCATCTAAATGAGAAACAGAATGAAATTCAAGAAAGCAGAAGTAAAGAACGCAGCATTACATCTCCATGTTAAAGCTGCGAGACAGTCATGTGAGTGAGGTCACTGTCCTTGCCTTCTCACTCCAGCAGCAAAGAATACGCGTGTGATCATTTCTAATAACCCTCCTTGACCTTGTTAGTGCCAGCGATGCTCAGTCCAATAAGCAGCCCAGCGGCTTATGCAGTACGCTGAGAGGCCAGGAACTTTGTAATTACTCCTAATTTTATTTCCACAGTGGAAATGAGCAAAGAGTGAGTCGGTTAGGCAGTGTAAGTAGGTCAACAGCAGGCTTGCAAGCCGCCCTGCTTTGGTTGGCTCAGCTCCTGTCTGCCCAGAGGAGATGATAGCAGATGAGATGAGGGCAATATGCTTATCCCCACACTGTAAATAATGACCTACTAAAAATCCTTCATCCACATGTCATAGGCCAGAAGGGTGAGTGAGGAGACATACAGCCACTGGGTGCTCTCAGACTGGAAGTCAGTTAGTAACTTCAATGACATTTTTACTGCATGCCAAACCCACTGTGGATATCTCAATCAGTGAAACACCTGGAACATCCTGCAGTGTTACTACAGTTTTAATACCCACAGACATGACATTTTTCGGACAAGACGTCCACATTCTGCCATACAAGCATCTCCTTTCACTTTGTCTTTCTCCTCCAGGTGAAGTCTCGCAAGTAACAAGTGCAATAAACGTCGGTTTACACAAGAGCCCACTATACTCCCACACTGAACCAGCCACGGTGTTATAAAACTGACTTCTGCTGCGTGAGGTTGAAGTGCTCTAACTGTAGTGGGCCTCTGGAGTGGAGAGGAGAGCAGGATATGAAGAGCGTTCACTTACGGTTATTACAGTTATTATTTTGGGTTGCCTTCATTGCTGCTGCTTCCTGCCGGGACGCTGATTGAGTCAAAGAGGAAGAGTGTTTGTTGTTTTCAACTCAACTCATAGCTCAGAGTTGAGTTTTCCTCTTAATTTAAGAGAAATTTTATATGATTAGTGATCAAGGATTGAAGTCTTTCTATTCTCACTGAGGCTCAGTGTATGCAGATCCTATTAATGGAAGCAAAGAACCACTTATTGCTTCTTTCTATCTTAATATGGAAAGCTTCTGGAAGCCCATAGATTGTGCTGCTGGTTAACTGGACCACTGCCCATGCCTGGCAGACAGGAAACCATACCGTGATAAATGTGCAGATGCAGCTAATTGAAGGGAGGAAAAACAAATACTTATCAGCGAAGCTTGCTGGGATTTTTCCTGAGTGGCTTTAGTTGCGGGCAAAATATTTTATCATAAACAAATTGCTTGATGATTTCCAATGAACTGTTTACATGGATGCTAAAGTGGTCAGATAATGTCTGTATTTACAGTATATGCAGCAAATGATGTAATTAAGCACAGATTATGACTGAAATGCTTTTCACATTAGTTGCAATAAGGGAACAAACATGCAGCAATGTGCAAGTTGTACATTTCTATTCAGATTTGTTCCATCAAGATGAAAAACACGAGCTGCCTTTTCTGTTCAAAAATCATAAATAATGCGTAGGCTTTAGCAAAAATGATACCCATGAGTGCTGCTTAACAATATTCAGCCCACTACCGTGTCAACAGTAGTGAGAGGCGAGGGAGACAAATGATGAAGTCATTTTTCTCACTTTCACTACTGATGCAGTCACGCCTCTGTGGCTATGTAGGACAGTGCTGCTGAATGGATTATCCGAGGTTTGCTCCTGCCCTTTAAAACCAAACTAAATTTCATTTGGAGTAGGCGAGTCCACAGCGTGAGAGGTAACAAAGGGCATGTTTAGTCGGATTGGGTTATTACTCCAATGATTAATAGAATATTTAACTCCGTGTGGTTCTGTTAGTGTCCCGAGAATAGACACAAAAAGGGCAGTTTATCCTCCATAAAGGACATGATACCTGGCTCTGCTCCTGAGAGCCGAGCAAAATGAATTGGCTGCGTTACAGAGCTTTATGTTGCATATGGGTGGGTATTACGAAGGAAACAGAAGGAAGCTTTCAGCTGCTGTTCGGTCAGCTCAACAGGAAGCATTTTGACACAATCAGTGCTGTAATAATTGCCTGAATATGTTGATTTGCTGGGAGGATGATAATGGTGAATCAAGCACGTTGGTAGAGCAATTCTCGTTATGCTGTGCAATCTGTCACACTCACTCTCCTTGTCTCCATATAAAACATCTTTAGATAACCTGAAATACAGACAGAATTCTCAGTGATTCAGAACTCAAATAGAAAAGATAGATAATTACATTAGATATAAAGTATACTGTCTGGTTTTAAGCTGAAGTGAGTTTAGCTCAGGTCACACAGTATATGCTCATGACCCTTAAATGCATGGGTGAAAAAATTTACTGATATTTTGTTTTACACTTATGCCAAAAAAGCTGTTTTCAAAACATATTAATATCTTTTAACACAGTGCAATATACTTTATGCTTATACATATTGTGCTTGTGTTACACATTTGACTGGCCCTTACCAAGTTGGCACAAACAGGGCTTCAACTAATTATTTTGTCTTTAAAATGTCAGAATTTGGAGGAAAATGTCCATTATGATGTCCCTGAACCCAAATACCTAAAACAATACTTCCAACAATCCAATTTACTATCATATACGACAAAGACATGCAACAAATCCTCACATTTGAGAAGCTGGAACCAAAGAATGTTGTTGGACATGATTCATTCAAAATCAAAACAGTTGCTGATTAAGTGTTTCAGCTCAAATCAGAAATCACAGTCACGTACAACAGGAAGAAATGACCTGCTACCTGATACTGCATATAGTGAATAAACAAGACTGAGAGCCTACAACCATGCTAGCTGCTCTTTGAGGCTGTATTAGGCACATCAATGTTTTAAACAGATGTTTACCATGGTCACCATCTTAATCATAAAATTTAAATGTTGACCTTACAATGGTACTGGACAGTACTGTATTTACTGAGGCATTTCACTAAACAACAAAAATGTCAACCTCCTGGTGGCAATTACATTCAAAGTCAGTAGACTTGATCAGCTGGGGACCATGGATGTCTGTACCAAATTTCATGGCTATCCATCAAACACATGTTAAGATATTTCAGTCTGGACCAAAGTGGTGGACCGACCGAATGGTATCTCTACTTCTCTCTACCGACCCTACAAATGTTTAAGAAAAAAACATTGATTATCAACAATTCTCAACATTTTCATGCCAGAAAGTTGGTAAAAACAAATAGTGTGAGCAATCTGGGCAATTTGATGGCTTAATGGAATAAAGTAAACGAAGCAGACTGGATGTAACATGGTTCTCTTCTCTAAAGACCCCAGATATGCATTTAAGAATGAATACGACCTGTAGTACCTACCTATAAACTTGAAGAAAGCATGCTCAATAATTTACCATTTTTCATACAATTTCATGTCCTCTAAATGAATATAGCAATACCAAATGACAAAAAATTATAAATAAAGTTATTTAAAAAAACAACTAGCACTAGAGTGCTGTAAAGTCGATGAGTCTGATAAATAACTGCAATCCAACCCAACCAAAGTAGAAAAAAATAAAATAAAACAACCTTAATGACCTTGTTTATCTTGTCTGGACAGATCCTGCTGGAGCCAGCGGTGATACAGGATGTCCTGTCTGCGGGCAGCCACCTTCAGCTGCTGGAGCTCCTCAGCCTCTGCTCCCACTACCTCATCCAGGTACACATATACACACACACAGCTGTTCTCTTGTGTGTGAGCTGGAGACATAATAAGAGGAATCAGAGGAAGAACCGCTTCACACTGCAGAGTTCCCATCGGGTTAATGGAAATCCTGTAATACCATGGAGTTTTGACAGTGTGTGTTCCACTCAGGAACAGTCGGGTGATTTCATCCTGTCTATAGGGAGCATCAAGGAAATTTACAAATGGGACACTTGATACTGACATGGCCTCTTCATCTTTTCACCAGTAATGTAAAAGACTAGTAAAAGACAAGAGCGAGCGTTTGTCCGTCACCTGTAGCTCATCCTTATACTGTGTGTGTTTTGACTACCTACCTGTCACTTGAGTCTTACGTGTGCTTGTGGAAAATACAAGGCAAAGACAGAATTGCAGACAAGGTGTTTACAAGCCAAAGCATCCATTTCTTTTGGAGCAATCCTGGTCAAACATAAACTGGAAACTCCAAAATCCAGATTTCTGTATAAAAAACAGTGAAGAAACAAATGACACTTGTGCTGACAGCAGCAACAGTCACATCAATAAAGGAATAGTTCGAATAGTCGAACTATCCCTCCAAGCTAACATCACAAAGTTTGATGTCAAAAGTAATTCATAAATTTAAAAATGTCCAATCTACTGCAATCTGTAATTAATGGTCTAGTGTGTATCCTCCTACACAGGGAGGTGAAAGGTCAGAGTCAGGAACAGAAGGCCTTGAGCCGGTACAGATGCAGTGTGTTGCTCAAGGACACTTCAGTGGGGTAGATGCTTGTTAGCTAAGGTGCCTGAGTCCAGATCTCTTCGAGAACTAGGCCACCCTGCTGCTTGTTTCATGTATTTTATCACAGAGACCAAATGGATCTGTTGGAACAGAGGCAAAGTCAGCCTACTGTCCTCTGGGTACGCAGCCAAAAGCTGCTGTAGATAAAGACAAATCAGTTTGAGGGTGTTGCAGAGCGGAATCACTTGGAGGGATTTGATACACAGTTTATGTTTCTCTGGAAAATGGTTCTATAATCACTTAATTATATACATGTATATACACTATAGCACTAATTGCATGTACTGTTTCATGTTGTGTATCCCTGCCACCACACTGTCATCTTGTTATACTGTATTTCACCATCCAAGTCTTTACAGTTACATCACAATAGTAAACTTAGCTCAAATGTGCCATCTGGTGGTTGCAAAAGCCTCTTCTCTATTGTAGTGATCAGTCCATACCTGACTCACTATAAACAAAACTCCAAACTCCTGAACAAGACATGGAGTTTTCGGTTTGCTCATCTCTTCACCTGCCAACATCCTTGTTTGCAGAGCACACATCAGCTGACTGTTTTATTTGTTGTGTGGTTAGAGTGCATAGTGGAAGGTAAGACCAGGCCAATACGATTGATTTCCCAATACACACTGCACCAGCTGATTGAAAATCAGATATACATCAGCCAGTCAGGATCATCCACCTCCGATATGATGGATACTGATGTGCATAATTCAGGTAATTGAATATTGAATAACTGGTTGATACTACACTTGTGTGTGTAGCACTGTGAGTCCTTTATCTGAAATGATTCTAATGGCACATTTTGACTGGTATGTCTGTGTGATAGCTGTTGTCATTTGTATAATCACCATTCTAATATTTAATGAAGACCTTTAATTCTCATTTGTTTTAAATCCTGATTCAGAGATTTTTCAAAATAAAATACACACTACATACCTTTTCTGTAAAATAGTAGTAGCAGTGTAAAATTTAAATGTACTGAATTTCAGTCCAAAATATATACTTAAAAAACCCTGAGTAGTTGATCCATGAAGGTGTTATTACAGGTTGAACAGTAGTAGAGGGGGATGTCCTAGCTGATGCATGTTTGTACTGTATGTGCTGAAGGACAGCCAGAAGATGGCAGTCTTATTCCACTAGTCAGGCCTCATTTTCTTTTATTTACCCCCTTTCCTTACCTTTTTCTTCTGTCTGTCTGTCTGTCTCTACATTTGGCATCTGCGATGTTGTCATTTAACTAAAAATTTAAATCAACCTACAGTTAATGTATACATACTGTTTATGTGTGGCTTATATACATATATGTACAGAATATACTGTATGTATTGGGAGGAGTGTGTATGTCCAACTCTTCTAGATGAGTTGAAAATGTAAAATGTAATGTAATAATTGGTAAATGTGACATATTCTTAAAAATGATTGCTACCATGAAAGAAAAAGTAAATGGAATCTTACATAAGTTAACTTTTGACTAAATATAACAAAATTATAATATTTAGGGGATGTCATCTTTTGCTGTTTGTAAGTACTGAGAAAACATTAATGGTGAATACGTGCATTCATTTGTATGTTCATGTATTCACCCTGCAGGAACTGAGCAGCGTGAACTACCTGGAGCTGTACCGCGTGGCCGACCTGTTCCACCTCCCCGCCTTAGAGGAGGCCGTGGTGGGCTTCCTGGTGGAGCATCTGTCTGAGCTGAGCCAGAGCAGGCAAGATGAGGCCCTGCAGCTGCCCTACCGCCTCCTCAGGGAGGTGCTGAAGAGCGACCGCCTCACCTCCCTGAGCGAGGAGGAGATATGGAAGGTACTGGAAGTGTGTGTGTGTGTGTGTGTGTGTGTGTGGTCATGGGTTTTCCATGCAAGTAGAGGCATGGGATACAGTATTAAGGTGTTAAAGTGTGATGTTATGGTGATATTTTGATGAAAAATAAAGTGAAACACAATCTCATCTCAGCTTGTAAATGTGAACAAATTGCATCTTGGCGCCAAAGTATATATATATATATATATATAAAACACACACACACACACACACACACACACACACAGATAGAAATGCATGACACAATACATAACACACACACAGACTAATAAACAACAAATTAAACACTGCCAGCTGCATCTCATTGTTTATATTAATGAGGATATGCAATAGGAAGGACTGTTTCTGACTGTGCACGTGTGTGGCACATGTGATGTGTGTCAGTCCATGCATCCATGTAAGCGTGCATGCGTGTGTGCGTGTGTCATGAACTGCCGGGATTGTGGAGTGAAGCGGCAGTGCAGGGTGGGGACTTACTGTTTTGACTGTTCATTTGCACCAATCAGCCTCCCCCCTCCCGCCCTCCCCCTCCGATCTCTCTCCCTCTCTGTCTTTCTCCCCTTCTCTTCTCTGATTAGGCCCACCGCGGCTCCATCAGGGCCCCAATCCCCCAGCTGTCACTCGGCCGCCCGTCTGATTGAAAACAATCAGGCCTCTGATGGCACAATTACCCTGACCCTTTAGCCAGCCGCCGCCGCCATAATCAGCCTCTGATTAGGCTGCTTTGGGCCTCCTTCACTTCGCCCAGAAGGTTAATTTGGGCATCAGACGGAAGCGAACGGCAAGCGGGGGCCGTCGTCCGAAAGAGTGGGGGGTTTGAGGGGGGGTGCATGCCAATACCGGACCGATATAGCTTGGCCGTCAATCATTGTCACTCAGAGTTTTCTTAGCGTCTCTCACGCTCTGGAAATCACATTTTCTCTGGCTTTGTTTTTTTTCCCTCTCTCTTCTTTCTTGCCATCCTTTGCTCTGCCTTTCTGTAGCTTCCCCCCTCCCCTTACCTCTCTCCCTCACTATCTCTTTCCCTCACTCTCTCTCCCTCTCTTTTGTGGTCTCACGCTCTCCTTTTCACACAGACACACACACATACACACACACACACACACACTCTCGCACTTTCTCTTTCAGTGCGGAGGGGAAGGAGGGAGAAGGAGTTGATTTATTCTGTGCCCTGAGGAAGTTGTGTGATGCAGCGTGACCTTCACAGTCAGCTGCCGTAGTGCACACGCTCACACACACACACACACGCACACACACACACACACACACACACACACACACACTGTCACTTCAGAGCAATGAGGAGAGAGGCGGGGTGAGCGATAGAGAAAGGGAGGTAGAGACAGGAGAGTGGCACAGATACCACAAAAAGACAATCCTGACTTGCATGTTTGTTGCATATTCACACCTTTAGAGTGGATTGAAGGGGAACGAAAGGAAGAACTGTTCAGTACACATTGATTATTTCGTCCATATATCGTACACCAAATGCTGTGTTTTGATTTCTGGTATGATACTGTGCATATTGTCTGATTTGTCCGTGGTCATCCTTGTCTGAAAACAACGTGTTTCCAGTCTCCGCTACCCCAAAACTGTGCCTTTATTCTGCTGTACTAAGTTCTCCGTCTCTGCACAGATTACGTTAAAAACCACTTTGTTTTCCTGATAATGGTATCAGTGATCTCCAGTCATCTCGCCCACATTCACACCTCGTCGCAGCTAAATAACCTTCCACCGCTCTCAAGTTCAATTAAATCCCTTCTCTGCAACCCAGTTCGCCTGCATTAAACAAAGGAGGGTGCCTGTGGATATTTACAGTCTGTATATTGAATGCTGCTGATTAATAAGTACTTTGTGTGAGTGTTGGCAAGTATGGATGCAGTGCTGGCTTGCCTCAGTCTTGCCATAATAGCCTATAGGTGTCTAGAAAAATAATTATGATTAGCAGTACACTCATTTTTCCCCCCCAGATTCTCTCCTATTTTTTGTGTTTTTTCACTCATTCCTCTAATCTTCCATTCTTCATGCTGTCTCTTACTTCTCTTTACTTTCCTCTTGCACCCATTATTCCTCCCCCCTTCTCTCTGATCTTAACCTCTTGTCTCATCTGAGCTTCTTCCTTCTTCCCAACCCCCTTTTATGTGACTGTATGAAAATTCTTTGGGTGGGGTGGGGGCTGAACCTTATGTTTCAAATTAAAAAAAAAAAGCAAGGCCCTCCTCAGAGTTATTAATATTTTCTTTGTACCCTCCCCTTGAGAAACACCCTCCTCCTAACATGTCCAAATAACACAACAGTATTGAATCAGTTTAAGACATGTATCCCTATTAAACCATATTTTACAATTTGGATATAATCATCAAATTGTACATTTAAAATGTTATCAGCAATTGCCATATTTATGGCAAACGTAGCAAAATGGTGAATATTCTAGTCACTCCATTTTTTAATAAGGACCTGCTATACATTGATTATAGAACTGGGCCTGTAATACTGAATTTGAATTATATTATAGGCTAAACTGTGACACATTTAACCTTATTTTCTTTTTGTGAAGGTGGGAATGACTGTTGATAAAGTCCATAATTCAGTTGATACATTACTTCTCTGCTCGATCTGCCTCTAGTTGGTGGTTCTGTGGCTGGAACACGACTGTCGGTACCAGTACACTGAGGATCTACTCCAACATGTCCGCTACGGCCTGATGGATGTCCCGGCACTGCACCACCTTGCCCGTAGCCACTCTCTGGTCCAGTCCAGCCCTACTGCTGCCGCCCTTGTAGAGGAGGCCCTGGACTACCACCATGCCACCTTTGCCCAGCCCCTCCGCCAGTCAGCCCGCACCAGGCCTCGCTTCCAGTCTCTCACCCTCTACATAGTTGGCGGGCGGAAGCGGGAGGTGAGCAGGGTCAGGGAGCTGCGGTACTTCAACCCGGCTGCACAGGAGCATGTACGCGTCGCTGGTGGGTCGAACTGGAGCGAGCTGGCGCCCATGCCCACTGGGCGCAGCCACCATTGTGTGGCCGTAATGGGGAATTTCCTGTTTGTTGTGGGTGGGGAGGTGGAGCATGCCACCGGGAGGACATGTGCAGTGAGGACTGCTTGTCGATATGACCCCAGGGGCAACTGTTGGACTGAGATTGCCCCCATGAAGGCCTGCAGAGAACACTTTGTCCTGGGTGCTCTGGGTCAGTACCTGTACGCGGTGGGGGGCAGGAACGAGCTGAGGCAGGTGCTGCCGTCTGTGGAGCGCTACTGTCCCAAGAGGAACAAGTGGATG
Source organism: Oplegnathus fasciatus (assembly GCA_003416845.1). Classification (NCBI taxonomy): domain Eukaryota; kingdom Metazoa; phylum Chordata; class Actinopteri; order Centrarchiformes; family Oplegnathidae; genus Oplegnathus; species Oplegnathus fasciatus. The sequence continues at coordinate 453,366 of NTHP01000228.1, read as the reverse complement.
TTTGTCCAACCCTTTGACCGCTCACTGTCCTGCCACGCCGGCTGTGTGGCTGACAACCTGCTCTGGGTCTCAGGTATACAGCCATAAGGGAGAAGGACTCCAGATACTCACACACTCTCACATATGCATTACAGTTCCCTTTATCCTACACGCACACTCTTGACATGTAGTTCAGATAAACACTGCTTTATGCACATTTGTACCAAAATATCTTGCTCTCTGATGAAAGCCAAGGGTGTTGTTTCTTTGTGTTACAGGCGGGGTGACAAACACAGCTCAGTACCAGAATCGACTGATGGTGTACGACCCAGAACAGGTAACTGTGATGTGATGAGATCTTATTAAACAATACAGCTCTGTAAATGCTGAGACCACATCAGTGATTTTGTACATTTCATCCCATTTACTACAAATCAAGTATACTCGTATAGTATAATATACTACATTACTGCTGAACATATTCCAAAGCATGCTGTAGAGTTTCATCTCTACAGTTCCCTTCAGTTCTGTGGAGCTTTTTAGCATCTTTCAGCTTATTGTTTTGGTTTTTCGGCCTGCAGCTTCACTGTTGTGGTTCACTCTCACTGCTCTCATCAGCGCCGTTTCCAGCAGCAGCAGGCAGCTGTTTTCAGTAATGATAAACCCACTGTCGACTCCTTGCCCAGCATCGAAAGACAGACAGATGAAGTTAGCGACTGGCTGGTGTGAAGCATTAAGCAGCTAAAGAGCCAGATATTTCCCTCAGGAGAAAGTAGAGAACAAAACAGAAGTAAAAGTGAGTGAATGTGAATGACTTACATTCACCAGGTGGCCAGAGACATGACTTTGACTGAATGATAATGGTGTAACGTGTCTGCTGGATGTGTATAGATAACTGTTTGATAACAGGTTTGCCATTTCAGCTTTATAAAGTACTGTAATAATATGTCAGTGTTGTGTTTACAGCTTGTTGCGCTGCCACCAAGTGGCCACAGAAATCAATTAATAAAGGTTAAATGTTTAAATATTTGTATTACTTTACACACAGCCACTGGGCTTCATTCAGTTCTATACGTAAAGGGCCAAAAACTACAGCAACACTTATAGTATTAAGAACAACTTCATTGTCAGACCAGTGTGTTTTTTCGGCTTGTGGCCATTGTCAGGGTCTAAAGTCAGTAGTAGGACAGCACTCTATTTAAATTGTTCAATGGAATGAATGGCAAGCGTGCAAACCGGCAACACTGTTACCAGCCAACAGGGTCTACTACAAACGAGTTGGTCTGATGTTCTCAGTACTGCAAGTGTTGCTTTAGTTTTGACCCTGCTTTTTTTGACTGCTTTCACTTCTCCATGCACCTTGCAAGTAGGTGAATTTGTGCCAGAAACTTTCACGCTAGTTCAGTTCGGTACAGTCAGTTGTCAGACATAAAACTTGCTTTGTGTAACCTCATGTTACAAATTATACCTAATGTACTTTATTTACTTAATACTGTAACTTGTGTTTCTCCCTATTTCTCCATATTGTAATTCCAAGATTTTTGGTCCTTATCTGAATAAGGGTGTAAGGATAGAGGGTATCTTATAGTGTTCAGATTGTAAGCCTGCTGGTTTTGGGCTATCTAAGCAAAAGTTGACATGACAGTTAATGTTGTCACAGTAATATTATTGTTGTGAGGTGGTGCAGTGCATACTTTTGAAAAAAAAAAATCTACACTTAAACAGCCTTAATGTAACAATAATGGCTTTTTTTTTTCCAGAAAATGAACGCAGGCATTGTGTTCACTGTGATGGATTACACAACAGGCAGGTGTCAAGAGTCTGCTAATTGATTTTCACACCATATGGAAGTTAATGGAAACCAATGGTGTCGTGGAAAATAGGAAGATTACATGAAACATTTGAAACTCTGCAGCTTACTTTAATATAATATATGATTTGTAGTTAATTATTCATGTTCGTATTTACAAAAACTCTGGTACTGGTCCTTTAATGTGAATCCTCCCAATATTGCTTCTACAAGATTATAACCTCTCATCCTAAATACAAAGAGAAGATATATGTACATACATCTATTTTGTTGCAGTCTTCAGTGCATCATGGATGAGAATTAATTTAATTTAATATAATTTCTGTGTTTGCAATACTCACGCACGGCTAACTGTAGGAATGTAGTAAGCTGCAGTCTCTGTTTGTGTATGTATATGAGCCAGCTGTTAAAGAGGGCTGGATCTTGGTGAGGCTGTATATAGAATGGAGGTATGCGGTGTGTTTATGTGTAAGGTGCACATCCATATGGGTCTGTGTTTGTACATGTCGGCGTGGAGGCGAGGGAATGAAGAAGCGAGCGAAAGAGAGAGGGAGAGAGTCTCATTTGTATTCACCATGAATCTACATTCACCTGCCAGAGCAACAGCAACCCCCCACCCACTCTACCCTCAACAGATGGCCACCCGTCAGCTCCCAGCAGACGCGCACACACACACACACACACACACACACACACACGCTCTCATTCTCTGCCTCAATCAAACACACACACTGACACAAAATAAGCTTCGACACACTTAGTGAAATGAGCAGGGATCCTCGGTGTAAAATGGAGTGGCTGAAACATATGATTAGAAATAGGGAGGGAAGTCATTAGTACAAACCAGAGCTCCAGTGTCACGTTATTTATCTAGCACTGAGCATACATCAATTACCCATGCATGGATATGCTTAAATATTAATCTTCTTATTCATCCTCCTTCCCTTCCCACCCTCTCTGTTTCTCTCTCCCTCCCACTTCGTACTACATCTCACCTCCTTCTCGTCTGCATCGCATCATTTTCTTCCTCCTTTCTTCCTCTCCTCTTTCTTTTCCCCTAATCCATTCTCCACCACCTCCACCTCTTTTTCAGGACCAGTGGCTGGCCCGCAGTCCCATGTTGCAGAGGCGAGTTTACCACGTCATGGCGGCGGTGAGGAGGCAGCTCTACGTGCTGGGTGGGAACGACCTGGACTACAACAACGACCGCATCCTGGTCCGCCACATCGACTCCTACAACATGGACCTGGACCAATGGACGCGCTGCTCCTTCAGCCTCCTCACGGGTGGGCAAAGTGAAGAAACCATACATGTGACCGTGCATACACTTCTAAATTTATACTGTAGATGATTAATTAGTTGATAGTAACCAACTGGTTAACCCCTCTGGTCTGCAAGACTTCTTTCATTTCAATGTTGCAATAGACAGAAACACAGGTGAACAGTACACTAAAATATGCTGCAAAAATGGCTGACTAGGTAAGACTTCTGTGCAGGGGCGTAGCACAAAGTCTGGACCCTGTTCAGAGATATTCTCTATGGGCCCCTCCCCACATCCACGGCTATTCATTCTAGTATCTTTGAGGGCCCTCCTCACCTCCTCACATGAGGCACTTGTATACTCTATTACACTATTACACATTATCCGCCACAGTTGGAACTGTTTTGGTTATTTCACATGAAAAAAAAAGGTGATGTCAGATCCCTCTGCACACATCAACATCTGCAACATGTGATGACTATTGTGGGGTTATTGTTTATGTTGCAAGGTCACACCCACACAGTCCTGCTGAAGTAGATTATCATTAGTTTTTGAGTGTTAAAGTCTTAATACATAATACCTATGTTTTTTTTCAAACATTAACTTTGATTGTATCTCATTTAGTCGTGAATATTTAACGTTACAGAGAAACACTTTTATGCTACTTTATCTGGAACACAGTATATTTTTAATTCCAATGATGCAATGTATGTGATACTTGGGAGCATAGATTGAGTAAAGCTCTCTGCTTTATCCTCTTCTCATTAGATAATAACATAACACATAATGCCTCCCTGCTGGTTGTGAGTAGGCGGTAGGATGATATACAATGAAAACACATATATCCTTTTTTTGGACCTGTGGGCATGCTGCATCTATAGATTCCATGCTGGTGGAGGTGGGATGGAGTACGACCTCCACCAGCATGGACCAAGAGGCAGCAGAGACACAATCTATCATGCATATAATGGAGGATGTAGGATCTCGTTTCATGTTATAGTCTTTAATGGAGGCTTACAGGGTTGAAAGTTCAGGTGACTTTACTATTCCTCCCTCCTTCTCTACTCCTGTGTGACTTTCCTCCTTTGTTCTACGATCTCTCCCTCCTATTATATCTGTAAAAGTTTAAGACAAAGTCACAGGAAAGACAACAGGAGCTCAATCTTGCCTCTCCATACACCCCCGCCCTTGCCCCATCTTTCTCCATTTATCTCCCTCTCTGCCTCTCGGGGGACATAGAAGTCACATTGTCAGAATGCCCTCTGCTTGGCACAGTGAAGCATCGTGTCTGCTCTGTCCTCCCCAGGTCAAAACGAGTCCGGAGTTGCCGTTCACGATGACAGGATCTATGTGGTTGGAGGATACTCCATTTGGACCAACGAGCCTCTGGCATGCATTCAGGTGAGAGATGTGACTTTTAGATTTAGCCTCATAACAGCTGTGACACTTGAGAATTATCAGATAAAGTGATATGAATTCAGCTATTCTATTGATAATATGCTGTTCATACAGTGGAGTGAAACAGCAGCACACTAATTATAGACTAGCCATTGAAGGGAATTAGACCATACATCTTACGCATGAAGATTAAATGTTATTAATTTAAAAAAAGCAGCATTGAAGATGTCTGTAACAGGTGTGTAACGATGTTGAAAAGATTTGTTTTAACGCTGCCTTCGAGTGCTGTCAGAAATATTGTATTAGATTACAAGTTAAGCACACACAATCTAATATAATAATAAATGCTTTTTCAAAAATGACAGATTTTCAAATACTTCAGTTACCAAAATGTGACTATAGGGTGAAGAGCATGGTTTGAATTTCATGGTGATAAGTTATTTGCTCTTCGGGGTGCTCTGCACTGCACTGATTTCTTGGCAAAAAAATACTCGTTAAGGTTTCCTCAACTTGGTATCAAGAATGTACTCATGCATACGGTCTTCCAAGAATCTCTGAAAGTTAAGTGAGAGAAGGAAGCAGACATAACTAACAAGGGAAGAATGGTTAAACCTATATAAAATACAATCTACTACCCTCAGCTCTGGTCAACATAAAGAATTCTCTTAGAAGAACATTATTAGGTTTTTCATTAATTGAGCCCTATTGGCTAAAACAGGAACGGAAATACGGAAAATAGTGGGTATTAGATATTTGGTAATATATAGCTATGAAATGGGTGGTCAAAGAGCTTCCATTAAAAGTAGAGTGGAATACTGATTGTGAAAGAAATGTATACTATGGAGAGATTGATTTTGTATTGATACATCTGTTAAGGATTGGAACAAGGATCACTGTACTGTGTGTGAATGGGTGAATGAGAGGCAATTTGTAAGGCGCTATGTCCATTAAGGTAGACAATTGCTGTGTAAGTGTAGTCCATCTACTGTTTATTTCCTCCTTCTCTACTGTGGAAATGTAGGGATGATTGTTGTAAGAATTGTTTGCGTAGTGGAGTATGATTGTTTCTACAAGGCCAATTCTGTCTTTTGAGTTCCAGTTGGGAACTATAGCTCAAAAGTTGCAAAGAGAAACTCCCGCACACTGTCTAACTTGCAAAAATATATTTATGGCGACGTTTCGGTGCTAGACCTTCATCAGGCAAATGGTTTCTCTGCAACTTTTGATCTACTCGTCCCTCTCCTACGCACCTGTCTCATAAAATAGATGTGCGGAGTGTTCTTCAACTATAAGGAGCTGAAATGGACTTGGAGTGTCCTTAATTGAACAGCCCACCCCCCTTCGTTATTTTTTAAAATTCTATTTCCTTTCTGCTAAATTAAATGTCTCTCTTGGTTAAATAGTGACAAAGGCACCTTGGCTTTAATAACATGTTCATCTATATTTTTCTGTGAAGATGGGAAAGTAAACCTTCACGTACAAAACCTCCATCCTTATTATGTATGAACGTATGTATTGCCATATTGTTCTGTTACTTAGTTTTAAACCAGGCTGAGACGCTACAGCCATGCTAGCGGCTCTATGAGGCTGTACTTCCGCACAGTGGTGCCTTGAGCTAAATGCTAATGTCAGGATGCTAATATACTCACAGTGACAATGCTAACATGCTGATGTCAAGCAGGTATAATGTTTACCATGTTCATTATTTGCTAATTAGAAGAAAACACAAAGTACAGCTGAGGCTGATGGGGATGTCATTAGTTTTGAAGGTATTTGGTCATAAACCAAAAGTACTGGAAAAATTTAAATTTTGACCTTATGATGGCGCTAAATGAGAAGTCAGGAGATCACCATAGTGATTACAATTTATTCTGAGGATGATCATGATGATCATGGCAAACCATCCAATAGTTGTTGACCAATAGTCTTTTTTTTACTATATTAAATGTTTCTCTTTCCAGGTGCTGGATCTGAGCACAGAGGGGAAGGAGGAGGTTTTCTATGGGCCAACACTGCCATTCGCCTCCAATGGGATAGCAACTTGCTTCCTCCCCGCTCCTTACTTCACCTGCCCAAACCTACAGACTCTACAAGTACCCCATCACAGGATAGGTGCTGTTTAAACCACTGATGAACAAACCGTCAGAAAACACGAACACATAACCAGAGAATGGAGGAGCCTCAACCGTCAGTATTTGCAAACGTGACTGACAAAAATGCACCTGATCATAGTTATCATTCTGGAAACCCGCCATCTCTGTCACACGAGTGTACAGGGATTTCTCTGAGACCCAAATGTAATAACAGTGCTTTCCTTACCTACAAGAGCCATGTTATTCTGCAAGCTTCAAGGAAACTCAAAAACAAGCAGCTGTCACAATAATACAGCATATCTGTTGTATTTCCCCAAAGACTGAGGCACCATTCATGATGTCCAGTGAAGACGTGATGAGCAAGAAAAAAAACCACTCAGAGGGATTCTTATTCCCTTGGAAGACAGGAACAAAATGCCAATCCTACTACCAATTAAGTGACTTGTGGTAAGCAGACATTACTGAACTGCTCAATCGTCCAAAGGAGTTCAAAGAAACGGTCCTTTTTCTATCCCACTATAGGACTGTAGAAGCTTTTCTAGCTATCACTGTATAACATTTCCATCAAACCTCTATAATCACTTTGGTGGCCTGAAAAGCACGTGCAGGATGTTTTTCAAGATATACAAAGCCAAAAGACAAAGCCTGTTTTCTCATTGACTTGCATGTACCTTACATGAAATTACAGATTGGGTTAGCAAGTGTCAAGAGCCTGAGGCTGAAGCTCATCAGTGCATAAATGACCATGTAATTTTTTAAAAATTCAAATAAGGTAAAAAAAATGACTTGATTTTTCTGCCGTGACACACTACTGTACGTGTATGTTAACGCCCTGTGTAAGTGAGTGTGAGATCTTTATTATGCTCAGGACCTAAGACTGTTTATGTTCACATGAGTGTCTGGTCAGTGTCATCATTCAGAGAATATCTGTTGAATATTCTCCAAAGTGTGTTTATGATATTATAATAACACTCCATTGTGCTGATTTTCAAAACAAAATCAACTAAAAGAGAGAAAATGTGATCCCTGCACTTCCCTCGTCTGTCCAAAACAACATGTGTCTGAAAGAATACATGGGAACATTTTCTGAATAAAGAAGCTACATAAAGAAATGGCACTGGAATGTGTTTTATAAGGACTGTTAATAGCTCTGATGGGAAGAAAGCGAATTATTTAGCAGCAACAGATAACTGAATACTAGTTTAAAGCATCACCTCTACTGCTATTCTTTTGCCTCTCCAACCACCTCTGATACTGTTGGAGAAAAGGAATGCAGTGCAGCAGAAAGCTGCTCAGATGAAGGGATGCATTGCAGTTTGATGAGGCAGGAAAATGACTAGCAATGACAGAAAATGGGACTTGGTGATTGTGGGAGACAGGAGTGAGACTTCATGTGATTAGGTGCAAACTAAAGCCGGATTGCAAGAGATTGCTGTGACTTGGAAAGGCGAGAGAGAGAATTGGAACAAACAGTACTCCTCTCCTTTACTCACTTTTTTTTTTTTTTTT
>NTHP01000228.1:408655-425258 GCA_003416845.1 Oplegnathus fasciatus | reverse complement strand
TGGTAGTCCCTAGAGCTAGAACAGAGCTAGGCAAAAAAGCTTTTAAATACGCTGCCCCTTCTTCCTGGAATAATGTAAAGAAGGACCTGAAATTGTCAGAGCTGATTACTATAGGGGAATTTAGGTTAATTTTAAAAGACTGGGAAAATAGTACTCTTGGTCACTGTGATTGCTGCTAAATTCTCACGGAAATCTTTTTAGAACTTGTACCTGCTTCTGCATCATTTTTGCCCTTGATCTTATTTCATAGTAACTGGATATTGTGTTGACTCGTTTGTAGTGTGTGACAGTTGTATTTGTCTGTTTGTATTGCTTTTTGTTTATTGTTGTAACAATGTGTATGCTACTTTCTTGGCCAGGTCACTCTTGAAAAAGAGATTTTAATCTCAATGAGACTTTTACCTGGTTAAATAAAGGATATGATGATCTCAAAAAGTTTGTTGTATGCCTGGCTTGCAGGTTAATTTCTATTATGAGAGTAAGCTAAAGTGGTCTGATTGTAGTAGATGTGCTTAAAATGAGGCAACACATCAAGTTCGAGCCACTTTCACCGTCTGCATTACACCATCAGTGACCGCAACATTTCATTTCCTTGTTTCCTCTGAAGGTTTCTCCTCACCAGGTTCTTGCTGTAGTAGTCCCAGAGGGTGGAGACAGCACTGGTACTCGGTTCCCACAGCAGACAGAGACTGAGGCAGCAGTGGACGTGCATCCTGACCTGCTCCTCTGCTAGACCTCCCTGTTATTAGAAAGCACACTGGATGTGAAAACTTTTTTTTTTCTGATGAATTCGAATGGTAAAAAAATTCACGTGCATCTCAAAGCAGTGCTGACCTTTGGGTTACAGGTTAACTTGAGCAACTCTTCCACAAAAGTCCAATTATCCCCCACTTGTTTCTGTAAGTGCAGATAAAAATACACACATTTGATATACATACATATATACATTTAAAAACAGTGCCAAACAACACCTATTAATGTTTTTTCAATCATGCTGTAAATATAGGAATAATTGGTGAAAAGTCAGTCACCTGCATTCATATTTAAGATTGAAGTAGACAAGCTTTGCTATCAGAGTACCTGCTCTAGATAATGCAGAGACTCTGTTACCATCAGTCTCAGACATATTTCAATGAAAGGTCTTATGTAATTTTTCTTTGTCTCGTTTTGGCACCATTCTTTATTTAAGTGTCAAGACGAATTAATTCTCAAGACTTATTTTAGAACTGCAGACGCCCCTCGGATGAGAGGCAAAACGTCGTCAAATCTATAATCTCTTCTGCCTGTCTTTACATTGCACTACTAGGATGAATTACATGCTACTACATGCATTTTTAGTAAAAAACATCAAAATAAAGTTATTATTGCTAAAAACAGAGGTTCTTTAAGACTTGTAAGATATTTATGGTGGCACAAACGGTGGTTAAATTTAAGTTAAATCAAGTGCACAAAATCTTTTCAAATATTTAACACATTTTCCAAATTCTTTCTAGTCAGAAATACATTTCTCAGTATTTCCCTGTGGTAACCCTGTGAAACACTTTTATGTTTATGACCAGGTTATTTTGCAGTGTAACGTCAATTTTGCGATTCTCGCTCTCTTACCTCGTTCTGGAGTGTGCCGTTATCACTGTGCTGCCCTAACATTGCTACATGAGTGACCAGCCACCATGTGAATCCCAGGGGGTCCTTACAGTGCTTGGGGAGGCCACTGAATTGCTCTGCTGCTGGCTTCCCTGAAACTAGAGGCCTCAACAACGAGTTCATGTAGCTCCAGAAAGACTAGAGGGAAACACACATTGGTTAATTTAGTATGAACAGAGTCATATTTTATTGTGTGACGGTGGACATGTGTGTATTTGCGTTACCTGTGTGTGCAACACTTTATTCCTGTATTCCAGAAGGTGCATGAGCAGGATCCACAGCTCTTTGGTGCAGGAGCAAAGGTAGTGCTGGCTGCTCAGTGCCTCTGTAGGCCTCACCTAGAAATCAGCATTATCGCTTTAACATAGTAAGCTCCAAACTGCAACTCTATTCTACATAAATAAATTCATGGGGTCTATCACTGACATGAAGATTATACAATTAGTTTCATTAGCTTTTGTAATACTGTAAGTACTCAGTATCCAAAAAATATGGTTTAATATCATTATTATCCATTACTGATGCTGTTTTAGAGGTTTTCCAGTATAAAACGGATAATATTCTGGGGAAAACATTGTGTTGGTAGAAGCCAAATTCATATTTGCTTTCTGCAGCCTCCATCCATTTTCTGTCAAGCAAGTACTAAATGTGGTAATGAACATATTTAATGGATTGCAGTTTTTCCAGCTAAAAAACACCCTAGAAATACCACAGGTACACCTCAACAGTAAGATGTAATGAGATGTGGCCAGCCGCCCACCTTGCTGTATTTGCCTATGGCCAGACCAGTTAGGTCACACAGCAGACTGCACAGGTGCTCTTCAAACAGACTGGTATCAGTCAGGTTCTCTCCCGTCAGGTTCACAAACTGGTGGGCGTACACCACCTGGCCTGGAGAGAAGAACAGGTAAAATTACAAAAAGCCTGTTTCCATGATAATGACTCACTATGAGCTGCAAATCAAGAGATTATTGCTTACTATGCTAGTTGTAAAATATCACATAACAGTCAGTGTACAAAAACTGTCTTGTATGAAGAGAGAATATAGCGTCTCTGCAACAATCTTACACTTTCACGTTATTACGCAGTTTTCCTCCCATAATAAGTTTTACAGTGTTTCCAATGGACTGGGTTCCAATGCTACAGGTACAATCAGTGTATCTTTGAACTACAACACAATGTAAGTCACATCTTGTTGCTATTTCCTCCGAACCATTCCGTTGCAAGAACCGGACACATACCTTGCATCTTGTGACCGAGGAGGTGAAGGATCTCCAAGACTGACCAGTGGATGTCAAGATGAAGATGTAACAAATGCCAAGAGGGAGGAAAAATCTGTGGGCGGAATATAGAGCACCAAGTTCAATGTCAATAGTAGAAAAAATAAGTTAAAGTAAGAGGTTCTGGGAACTCTTAGTTAAGGGCTTTGAAAAAACTGGCCATATGAGTCATTCCTCATAACAGTTATTATTTCTTTGCTCTGTAAAGCTTAATTACATTTATGCCACCCACACTTTTGTTGCACCTGTTTCAAAGCCCTATTTCATTACAACAGCACCTGATGCCTATGCATCACACACACCTTTCCATGGTTAGGTATAATGAAGGCACTCTGAATGTTGGCAGGCAGGTCTTTGAGTCGTCCTATGAGGAGAGTGATGTCAAACAGCTCCTCCAGAAGAGCAGAGGGGAGCTGAGCCTCCAGCTTCTCATAGGGGTGTGAGTGACCTGCATCCAAGGAGCTGGAAGATTCCAAGTACCTGAACACATACAGAAGGACAGGCGTGCCAAAATAAACAAACAAATGCAGTAAAAGCAGTTGAACACCTGACATTATAATAAATACATAAAAACATTTAGTGTTGACATTAAATACATAGAATTACCTGTGCAGGAAGACTTTGACATACTGAAGAAAGGAAACACACTGTTGTCTGAGGTCCTCTGCTTCATAGTGGAGGTTGCCTGCTTGACCTACAACACATGAGGGATGTTGTGGGCAGTATTCACAAATCTTATGTAAAACATGCCCACTGTATCAGATGTCAGACATGACTCAAACACTAGAATAGAGCTCAACAATCTCTTTATGGTAAACTCGTTTGTTACAGTTAGCTACATCTGATTAATTAACACACTGGTGTTTAAACATTAAAATGTTAAGTGTTATTGGGCTTGGGCACTTAGGCTCCAACATTTGAAAATACTGTATAGAATTTGTTTTTAAATATGGGAGTAAAAGGATGGAATGCTATCCCTTTAAGCTCGACATGTAATTCTTCATCAGATTTAAAATCCCATTGTAGACTTTAGTGCGGCATACAATTCAACTGACTTACACTTCTTTTGGCACTTGCACTCACCGTACTTGCTTTCAATTGCCTATATCTCTCTCTTCAGCAGACAGTTCAACTGCTTCTAGTGCTTACATTCCCACTAACTTCCCCTAGTTTCAGTGGGCAAGGCAGTCCATTCCTATAACAGGGGGTGGGGCCATGTCCCTGTTTGAGGCTGGGCCTCCTGTTTAAAGAATACTCTTGAATATTGTCAGACTCACAATGGGCAGTTTTTAATTTTTTTTGTATCAAAATCAATGCAGCAGAACCACATATATTGCCTTTTTTTATTCCATGCCATCTTCTTCCTTATCAGAATCTGGCACCTACATAACCACAATGCAACTCGAGCGCCGACTGTTCGTTCTGATATTCGGGTGTGTTATGCTAGTAGTGGCTAATGTGAGGAATATGTTGCCTTGCGCAAAGCAATTTTCCGGGCTGACACTGTGGCTCACTGGTTAGGCCAACTGCCCCTCAACTTAAAAGGCCTTGGGTTCAACCACACTTCAGCCAACAGAATTTAAAGTTCATAATTGGAGACGTCTAAGGGAGCGTATTTACTTTTCTTCTGATTTTTTGTCCCCTTCTGGATTTAAATGGATGCTAAAATCCTCTCTCTGCATGATATTTTAAAACTGACTAAACAGACATTATCTGACTGTTAGCCAATGTACATGAAAGTATCTGGCTAACACATAAGATGTCTGTTTATGTAAGCAGATAACGGTTTACTGTGTGGACAACATACTGACACGAAAGTCTGATCATTAGCTGGACTGTGGATTACATATTGCACAAGCTTACCAAAGTCATGTGAGCTGGACTGCACCAAGGTCTCCAATCTGTAAACGCTTTGTCTGAAATATAACAAAGAGCAAGTAAGGTCAGTGACATTTATGTGAATGAACCATGGTGGACAGTGTTTCAAGACAAATTAGTTGTGACGTAAAAAAGCTCTTCCATTTCTAATCTTAGGCTGCCATGGAAAAGCACCTTCAGATTAGGGTGGTTGTAGCAACATAAATTAACATTGTAAACAAACTGTATTATTTTAAAAGCAAACTTAACTGAGATCTGTTTCACAACTGGGCTTACCTGAACAGACCAAAGAGTAGCTTTGTAGATTCCACCAGTGCTGTCTCTGTTACCCAGGGGAAGCCAAAGATCTCCACAGTGTCTGTCTCATACTCTGCAGGGGCCGGGTCAAGACGCAACAGCAGCCTACAGAGTGGATGCAGTCATATAAGTTAAGACTTTATTTACTAGGGACCTACACTGTGACTTCTGCTGCCGCCCCATTGCAATGGAGGTGACTGGAATTTCATTTGTTGTGACCTTTGAAAAAAAAAAAAAATCAACAGCAGTGTGTGTTTCCAGAAAAATGACCCAGTTACTCCGGATAATCCACAGATGTTGCTGTCAACAGTTTTCACTGGGACCATTTCTCTGGCACACAATCGGCAGAGTGAAAAGTGTTGACCTCCAAGTGGGAAAATATGTTTTTTTGAGATAAAGGTGACCTGACAGTGACTGTACCGTTTCAGGGAGCCTCTAGCGGCGTATCCCTCTGTGGAAAGTGCTCCAGCAGTGGAGTCCTCCTTTGTTTCAGAGCAGCAAAAGCATGGCGGTCGGGTGGGAGTCAGCTCACACAGGCTGTCTGCTGCGAAGGGAGAAACTGGTGGGGTGAGGGATTGGCTGAAGTCGTCTGCCATGCTGCCAGTGCAGAATCAGTATCACCTTTAATGACAAAAAACACAGTGTGTTGAGACATTACAAGACATGTTGCAGACGAAAGTAGCAGATGTTGTGTGGAGAAGATGTACTATATAAAAGCAGATTAAATATGAGCATACTATATGTTCAAAGCAATATACAGCATTAAATATAGCTGTACTCTATATCTAAGGTATTGTTACACATTGTAGAACTTTACAATAAAATACACAAAATAACGTTACACTTCAGAGTAAGTATTATGTTAAACCAAACAGAAACTGCCTATAATCAGCTGACTATCTGAGATACCTGATGCTTTACTTATATAAGCTAGCTAGCTAACCTTCAGTCACTATAATGTCCACATAGATAACATAGCAAGCTACCTCACAATGCTTACAGTACACGAGTGTGTAAAATTACCCACAGCTGTTTTCAAAGGTTAAATCTCTCCACAGTGTGTGTGTGTGTGTGTTGCCGGTAAATAAGGCGACAACATGATTATGTTAGTGTAAACTCTTTTCTGCTAGCTAGTATCTGCTTTATATGTTGGATGCACAGTTAGCGTTAGTAAACTGAAATAGCCGGACTTCTAACAGGGAAACTAAACACATCAGCGCCTCCAAAACACGAGCGTTATTGAAACATTATCAAACCTTGTATTTCGGCTTCTTATATGGTATAATACTCCGTCAATTTAAAGCAAAGTATGAAGATCACACTGCTGTCATTACTCCGTTGTTTGGGTTTTCAGTCTCTCCCGCGCGTACACACGGCGCATGCGCTCACTCGCCCCGCGCCCGATGATTGGTCCGAAGTTTCACGGTGGGCGTGGCCCTCTCGTATCGCTCGAGACACATCAAGAGGTCTCCCTGCACTGTGTTTCCTCCGTCGCATTATTTCTCCACGTAGCGTTTAGCTGCCCTGTTTGTTTCTGCCCAATAGTCTCGTGCTTGTTTCGACGTTTATATTTTCTCGAGAGGTTTGTAAAAGAGCAAATGACAGCGTTGAGCTCAATTTTAACTATCACGAGACTTAAAGTAATCGAATAAGTTTTAAAAAAATGTTTATTTGGTCTTACAGAGTTGAAGTCGAAGTTAATTTTACACCAAATATATCAGATAAAGATCAATATGTCTAAATTATTATCATTAAAACAGGTTTTAGCACTTTTGTTGCTAATAAAAGGGCTTTTATGCATTGAACCACTGCACCTGCTCAGTGACTTTTCTATAGGTTATATGTCAAAGTCACTTCTTGTCCCCCTCAGTCTCACTGCAGGGCTCCCGCCCAAATTAATACAAAATAATGCCGAGGTTTGAGCAGAATTTTATCCACGCTAACCCTAATTTCCATATGCAGATCTGTCTCTCCCAACAGTCCCTCTCGCCATCACACCATTTCTTGCATTCTAATGCATTCTCACATCTTTACAAAATCCCCCCCTTCCGCCACACGCCGCGGATGTGCTCGTTTTGTCGACTTACAGTTCGTTATTTCTGCACGTTTGACTTGTCCAGTGAGGAGATGCACGATAGATGCGCTGTTTTGCATGCTCTAATTTGCACGTTTTATCACCAGGAGTCAATGGAGACAATAAAAATGGACGCGTCGGGAGATTCGTTTCTTTGCGATGCATCGACCTCCCGCTCTGCTTTCAACAGGAGGCAGTCTGTCTGTGTGAATGCTCTGTCGCCTGGATGGGAAAGGTAAATGCTTTTTTTTTTCTGTTCCTACGCTACAAACCCATTCAGTCCTTTCAAGGCACTGTAGTACATGGAGGGAGTGAGATTTGAACCTGTTTCACCCCCCTCCCTCCCCTCGCTCTCAGTAGCCTCGTTTCCATCCTTTGATTCACTGGACCAGGTTGGATTTTCCTGTCTGTGGATTCAAGACTCAGGACCAACAATTTGATTACTGGGAACTTGATGGGATGCACTTACTAGTAATCCTCCCCATCGTTGTGTCTCATCACTAAACTATGAAAGGATGTTATGCCTATAATGGGTGCAGTGGGACTTTATTATGTTAAGGTAATAACCTGGTGTTGTGATTACTTGCAGCATTTTGAGGCTTCTTGATAAACTTAATGAAGAAATACTGTAGCTAACATATGGGTAACTACCAACACACTACCGCAGAGGCAACATCTGTTGAAATGTTGCCCCACTGTAAAATGAAATGGTAGTCAAAACATACACCCACACAGGTGCATGCACAAAACCAAGGCCTGGCACACCTAAATGGAATGCAACCATTGTTAATGTTGTTAGTTACACCTGTGCTTCCTGTGGAGCCCCTAAACTGACAAAAGGTAGTAAAAGGTTATCAGACAAGTCAAACATACTGTATGAATACTTCAATAAGTAATATATTGTTTAGTTAATACTTAAAAAGAGTTTAAAAAGAAATATAAAGCTTCATACATTATACTTTAACCCAAGCAGCATTTCCCATTTTTCCCATTTCCACATTACCAGTTTCCCCTAACATGTGAGATGGGCATGTTCATGTATGTCCAGGGTGATGATTGGTCCAGGGTGTGTGTGTGTGTGTGTGCGCAATATCAGTGGAGCAATCATAGGACTTTGTGGCAAGCTAGCTCACCTGAAAACACTGGTAACTAAACACAGCCCTTTCAGCTATAGCTACCTAGCCGCAGCTAACTTTCTTCATAAAACTACTCCAGCCGGTGCAAGTGTAGTTTCCCTTATCTCCTGATTGCAGGGCTGTGAATCTGTGAATATGCTGGGGTCACCAAAGTCCAAATATTCAGCATCAAAAGGTGTTAACTGTCCTGCTCTAAAAGGTGTAACTAAGCTGACCTGGAGTCACGGAAATGTTAATCAAGCACAGTCTGTACACACCCACACAGCCACTAGGTCTGATCTGTTCAAATAACTAACACGTCTATCGCCTTTCTTTCAGAATTTCTCAGACTCTAAATTATAACTAGGAGGCAGACGGGAACTGTTTTTCTCACTTGTAATTATCTTAACAATATGGCTTGGATGCAGCAGTAGTGCCATGCTCAAGGACACTTCAGCATTGCATATATATCTCAGTCTGCTGTTTAACCTGACAGTGGCAAACAGAAACAAGTCGGCTAGAGTTGTGTCAGAACAGCCGAGAAAATTGTAGGACGATGTCAAAAATCATCAGATGCGCTGCGTAATGTTGCTGTGTACAGGAATGCTTTGCATATTGTTAACGACACTGAACATCCCCTCCACTCTGAATGTGAGTTAATGTCTTCTGAACAACGCTACAGAACACTTTTGGTAAACAAAAAGATGCATAAAGGATTCTTTGTGTTATGTGCAATCAATATAATGAGCAAACAGCGAGAAAACATCCCCGGGATTTCAATTACTTGCATCAACTTTTGCACACTGCTGATGATTTGTGATGTGTGTGGTGACAATTATTTACAATAAACACAGTATAACCAATAAAGATATATTGTTTTTACTGTGTTTATTGTCTCGATCGGTGAGACACAGACATTTTCTGCTTTGGTGGGACAATAAAGTTCTATTCTGTTCTGCTGTGAAGGCTTGCTAACATGGAGCCAAATCCCCCTGTGAACAATTTTACTGTTGTCAGACACTTACAATAGTCATGGTATTTAAGTTTGACTTCAAAACAGTCATCTCTAAGTTTGGTTGGAGTAATAATCTGGACATTGTAAAAATAATGTTATCCTATGACCGGTAGTTTGACCTCTGGAAATCCTGTACGATACAATTCCACCATTAACTCCCCCTCTTTAAGGAGTATAGTCAGAGGCCTGTAATGACTTTGCATAATGAGTTACATTCTCTTTTTTTCATTGGGTCTGCTTTCTAAAAGATCTCCGTATTGTACAGGGGAGAGTGCTAGTCCCTTTTATCTCCAGAAAAAAAACCCTTGTGGCTACAGTTTGATCAATTAAACTCCTGAAAGGGCCCCCCTCCTTTCATTCCTTTGCCTGAGAGGAATATAAAGTTATCAGTCTTCCCAAGCGATATGAGGACGGAAATAAGTAGTTTGTCTATAAAAATGTCCAGGTACTTTATCAGCGTCCCAGTAGGCCCCGCGGCCCTGACACTGTTCAATGTGGCTCTTCTGTACTCCAGTCTCATGTGCTCTCCCTTTCCCCCTTCCTCTCTCCCCGTCTACTTCATCTCTGCCCGAGGCCCACTCCTCACTGGGTGGGGTGTACGCTGCCGGCCCTGCACCTCAGTGGGATTGACTGGGGCCCGGGCCCCAAGTGAGGTTATCGATTTCAATCAGTGGCTTGGGAGATTGGAGCTGAATGATGCTGTAGACTTTAAACGGTGGTCAGCTGCACTGTTTGTTATTTGGGGGGAAAATGCTGCAGGAGGAGGCACTTTGCTTTTGAAGTGAAGTCAGATAAACATACAAACAGAATTATATATAAAGTTAGAGATCTTAATCTTCTAGTTTGGAGTTTTACTGTATGTCAGTGGCTGTATTTTGGGAGTAAAATGGCCCATGTGGACTCAAAAAGTACAAAGATTGCAGACAACAGATTCCCTATTAGCAATGTTTAGATGTAGGGCTGCCACTAACAATTATTTTCATTATCAATTCATCTGTTGATTATTTTCTCAATTTAATGGATTATTTGTTTGGTTCATAAAATGTCAGAAAACAGTAAAATAGTCAATCAAAATATCCAAAAGCCCAAGTTTTCACATTCAAATTGCTTGTTTTGTCTGAACAACAGTCCAAAACCCTGAAATATTTAGTTTAATATCTTTAAAGACAAACACAAAAACAGCAAATATTCATATTAGAGGAGCTGGAACCACAGAATATTCAGCATTTCTGCTTAAAATGTGACTTAAACAATTAAACGATAATCAAAATAGTAGTTGATCAGTTTCCTGCCGATTGACTAATCGATTAATCAACCAGTAGTTGCAGCTCTAATTAGATGCAGCCTTGTGTTTAGGAGCTGTGTGTATGGGCAATAGAAATACAGTACATATAGGAAACAACTGACTGAAAACAACCATTTACATAATTTTGTTACATAATTTCTTTCCTAATTACACTCAGTATAAAGTAATGTATATCCATAAACAAACTGACCAACTTCACGGATCAACAGTAAATGTTAGTTACGTAATCTGGGGGAAGGAGTGGGAGTTTAAGCAGTTAATGTTCGTCAATACTGCATTCTTCCAATAGTGCATTGGGTGTTTTACTTGTTGAGTAGATGCTGAGAAGAGTGAGGTGACAAGTTTTTGTTCCATCATCGTTCACAGGAAAGTGCGGGCATAAAGAAAAGACTGATAAAGTTCCTGTTTTGCTTAAAGAGGGAAGTTAGTTCACACAATGAGAGCGCCGCTGTTTTTCTGCTCTCAGAAGCATTTGCATCAAGGCCAGGAGATTAAACGTGTGGGTTGGGAACTGGAGAGAGTGTGTTGTCTCGCTTGGGGCCCCCGATGCCAGAGTTCTAGCTTTCATCGCACTGGGTGAAAGATTTCTCCTGGACGTTTCACTCTCTGTGGCTACAGGTGGGTGGTTCACATGCTGTAGGTGGCAGCCACTGTGGATTTCATGCAAAAGTACAGAGGAGGTGGCTGTGGGCAAATTGTTTCACAATTGCCAATGTTCAATACTCTGTGCTGAGATGCTGAATCCCACACTCTATAAACTCATTTGTGTAGTTAGATGGTATTTGGAGTGTTATGGTAATATTTAAAATCGTAGGTGTTTGTGTTTTTCTAATATAGATATTTATAATGTCAGTTTTTAGACTTCATTATAAAGAACCAATGGAGAGAGAGCATATCCAGTGGGATACTAAATACTGTTACATATCAGTTTACAAAAGGAAAGTGTTGTCTGACATGTAGAGCTGAAAATTAATGGGCAACTATTTTGATTATTGTAATCGTTTCAGTCTTTTTTCAAGCCAAATATTTGCTGTTTCCAGTTTCTCAAACGTTTGATGCTTTTCTTTGTCATATATGATGGTAAATTGAATATTTTGGGGTTTTTAGACTGTTGGTCAGACAAAACAAGCTATTTGAATACATCACGTTGGGCGTCTTTCACTATTTTCTGACTCTATATAGACAAAAAATCAACCAATTAAACAGGAAAATAATCAGCAGATTAAATGAAAATGAATTCATTATTAGTTACAGCACTACTGACATGCTTTTCTCCACTGTGATGCTTATTCGCAGCAGTGTTGTGGAAGGCTTTCATCGAGGTGTCACACTTGTTTTATTCATAGAAACACACTCAAACATCATAGTGACCTAAAACATACATAATTGACATAAATTTGTAAAAGGTTTATTTGATGCATTTTGACTGTTTGTAAAAAAATTTGAAGGCCGTTTTCTCCTGTATCTCCCTTTTAAAGGCTCCATGTTCAGTGGAGTTGTGCTAGTGCTTGGCTGCCTGCTGCAGATGAAACTAGTGACCACAGAGGGGCATCGTGGGACCAACCGCCATGTCTTCTATGCAGTGCAAATGGACGGAGGCATCGGTGCCGCCAGAGCTGTGGCCGAGCAGCACGGACTGGAGTTCATACATCAGGTCAGTGCATGTTTAAAACCCCTGTTCTTACCTCCGCCTATGGGCCTGCAATTTACATTTTCTAAATCCGGTTACTGAGAGCAGCCAAAGTGCTGACTTCTGTTTCCTATTTGAGGGATATCTGACTTTCATCAAATTACAGCAGCGTTTCTGAATATTTCATATCTGATCAAAGACACAGAGAGTAGGCCGTTCACACACACAGGGTGACACACACACACACACACACACACACTCACACACACAGACAGACACACATATATATGAAGAAACACATACATACACCCAGAAAGGCACACACATGCACATATACACACACTTCTATCCAGCCGACCTTAGTTTACGCCTGTGAGAGACTCCTATATGTGGAATAGGCTCCAGTTTGGAGATGATTGGGTCTTTACCTGTTTGCCTGGGTTTTAATCTGTCATGCTGAAATCTTTCCATTTGTCAGAAGACTAGATGTGATTTATCCACATCAATACTTTAAAGGTTACTTTGGTTGTTGAGTCTGAAAGTGTGTCAGCTCCCTCAAAAATTGCAATGAGAAATAAGGGCTCGGAGCAGGTCTTGGTTAGGTGGAATCCAGCAGTTCTGCTTTTTTGTAAGGGCGAGTTCAAAGAGGCGGTTCAAGGGCATGAGTTATTTTGAAATGAACTTTTTCTGATTCTCTTTTATGAAAGATTCACAGTCAGAAAGATTTAAAAAGTAAGAGCCCTCACGAATTGACATCCATTCTTCTCTGTTACATTCAGGATATTAAAGGGATTCTTTTATTTAGCAAACGTGAAGACTGACTAATAAACACTGATTCTTTGGATAAGATGTACTGTTTGATTCAAAACATTGTGTAAGCAATCCATCATGAAAATTTCAGACAGTACTGATACTGTGAGTGCCTGACCTTAAACACAGTGAGGGTGATCCATAAAATACATTGAATATGGACAGTCCCACTGCAAAGAATTAACACAAAACAGTGGATATCTTGAAAATTAGATATTATGTTTTTCATTTTCATAGTTCTGTATATAATTGGTTACAGATAGAGCCCTATGGGTGAGAAAATATTATTACATCACACCTACCAGCTCCAAGAGCCCCCATAAAAGGTTTCAGTTGCACTTCATTCATTTAAAGTGTATTACTTTGTTGTTTGGCGGCAGATGCACATTACTCCATCGATTTTGCTCACGGCAGACAATCAAAAAACTGTGATTTGAAGTTATTGATAAGTGATACTGGAGGTGCGCGTGTGTGTGTGTGCTTTTTGACATTATCGATAAGAGTTGGGGGGAGTGTCCGCTGGCCTGGTGTGAGGCTGTGTGCGGCGCTGGCTCTGGGGAACGGGGACGCGAGCTCATTTCAACCTTGGCCCCGCTGCCTCTGCTGCTGCTGCTGCCGCCTGGATCATGAATAAAACATCTCTTTGACCTTTATCAGGAGTGTATTGGACAGTCCACCCCCGTCTCTGTCTTCCTCTCTGCCTGTCTCTCTCTCATTGTCCCTCATGTATGCACACAAACACCTCTTCCTCTTCCTGCATTGTTTTCTGCTCTTTTATACACCCCTGACAGTCCCTCGATGCAGTGACCACTTGTAATGGCCAAAACAAAAGCAAAAACATTTTCCCATTTACATGAATGGCAATGTATTTATGCATACACGAGGTGCAATGAGACACGTCATTGCATTAACTGGTTTTACATTTGTGAAATGGTGCAGCAATCCTGTAGCACTGGATAAAATCAGTGATAGGATGCTGTGGTGTGATTCTGTAGTAGCCCTTTGTCGAGGATATGCAGTAAGTGTGTTTGTGTGTTAATAAGGTGTACCACCCAGCACCACCATATCCTCAGAAGAGCCTCAGACAACCCCCACTTTCATGATCCCCCCCAGGTCCAATCTGCTGACTGGCTTCTTTTACCTGTCTTGTCGCCAGAGGCTGATGCTAAATGTCACTGACACGAAATCGCCTTTGTTAAGTCAAACCTATCGCAAATATCGTAATATCAAGAAGAAGCCAGCGCTTCGCAATTTGCTGTGATATATTATTTTTTTTGAAAACATTGAAGTGGAATGAAAAGTCTGACAAGCCCAACGCCAGCTTGGGAGGATTGTGATGTCTGCTGGCATTCCAGCGGTAATGCTGCATGAGTGGAATGGGAATCAAATGTCTCCATGCTGGCACTCAACATATTGTTGGTCTCTTTGATTTAGTGTACAGCATCCAAGAAAATGTCATCGCGTCTCTCCATTGTGCAGACTTGACATATCCATTTTGCAACTGTAAAATACAAAGAAAAACAAAGCAAAATACCCGAGATGATGTCTTTATGCCACGCGGACAGATTTACTGTGATGCATTGCGCTTGCTTTTTGCAGGTGCCTCTTTGGTAGCAGACGCACTGAAGCCTTTCCTGTCAGTCTTTATGATTTTTAAATGTGTCAAAGGGATCGAGTTTATGCATCCACGTTTATCTTTCACTTGTTTTACACTTTGTGCATTTAGACATGTTTAAAGGCAGCTTATAGTTTGTCAACATTCCTAAATTGGAGGGTAAATTAGCTCATTCCCATTAAAGATAAAATGCTGTGAAATGTAGCAAAATTCAAATAAAGAAACAAACACAACAAAAGCAGCGCACCCAGGAAGCTCTTGCTTGTAATTATTACGGCTGTGTGGCAGTACTGATGTGGATTCAAAGATTACTGTCATACAATGGTGAGTCTCATCTCCAACCAGGGCTGTGGTGGTGTAATGCAATCATTACGAGCCAGAGAGAAAGATATGCTCTGACTAGGCAGGTAATGGCAGCCATTACAGGTGCAGAGTTTCACACACAATGACAAAGAAAAAAAGAACCTGATCGCGATCTAAAATAGATGATTTTCTGTTTCACTTTATGCCGGCGCAGAACAACAGCACAGCTACTTGATATTACACGCTGATAAAAAAAAAAAAAAAAGTCTCAGCTTGCAGGCTTACTTACAATACAGCCGACCTAGTTTTAAGTTACATCACATGATACTGCATTGTTTACAGGTATTATTTCTTGCTTACTTACGAGTTTGCAAATCCGATTAGAGCCAGATTAGGTCTATGTGTTGCATTGTTTTTATTTTAGCTGAGATCACTGCTTCAAGAATTAAGTGCCTGTGTGTGTGTGTGTGTGTGTGTGTGTGTGTGTGTGTGTGTGTCTGTGTGTGTGTAGGGTTTTTGTCTTGAACTCTGACACCAGGAAGTCCCTGGTCTCCAACCAATGGTGAAAGGCCTCCCAGATTCCCCTTCTCTCCAGTGAGGTGGAATACTGCTGGCAGATTACCATATCATTTCCATATCATTAGCATAACATTACTGCAGCACAGCTTGGCTCTCTGTCTGCGGACGTGCTATCAGCTCATCGAGAGATTCAATCCCCAATCCGCGCTGTGCTCCCCCCCAACCAACCCCCACCCCCCACCCTCCCTCCCCTCTCCTCCCTCTGTACACGCGAGGTGTGTTTTCCATCCGAGTAAAGCAGATGTAATTGAGGTAGAGCACTGGATTTACCGGCTAAATGAAATCACACAAACGCTTCACGAATCAGCCGGGGCCGCTGTCGTACACATTCAGAGAGCTCCTTCTCTGAAACCTCATAGCGCTGCACCCAATTCAGAATTTCTAATATCCTCTCAGAAATAGCCCCAGTCAGATGCTAAGCTATGTCAAGCCTTACTCTGGCTGGATTACTCCAGGCTGTTATGTTATGACCAAGGTGTGTGTGTGTGTATGTGTGTGTGTCTGGCAAAAGGAAAAAGGCCAATGTGCCACCATCCTCTCCCTCGCCCCTTCCTCTCCCTTTCCTGTACCGTAGGGCACCCAGGGGCGCGAAAAGGGACACCAATCCTCTAATGGTTGGAAGAGAGGGCCCATTCCATTAGTCAGGGGGCCCAGAGTTCACCGCTGCTCCTCAGCGCGAGGAGGGCGGAGGGAGCGAAATGGAGGCAGGTGTTGGCCGGGGGCAACACAGAGGGCAACACTGCACCAGCTGCATGCTGGGAAATGCAGCGCTTTTTTTTTCTCTCCCCTCTTTCTCTGCCTATTTCTATTTCCTCATGCAAGTACAGATGCACACACCTTGCGTATAGAGCATGCACAGCACACACACACACACACACACAGTCTGACTTCCTCTCATCCGCTTTTGTCCCCAATTTTAATTCATTCCAGTAAGCTTTTCTCCATTTTCCTTATCTCTTTCTTTCTCACTCTCTCCCTCACACACTCATTCACTCACTCATTCACTCGTGCCTATCTCCATCTCTTTCATTTTCGCTCTCTCTCTTTGCGCCCCCCC
>NTHP01000228.1:378862-395605 GCA_003416845.1 Oplegnathus fasciatus | reverse complement strand
AAAAAAAAAAAAGAAACAGAGCCATGTGGTGAGTAATGGCTGAAAGTTGTTTACCTTGCTTGTGTAGCTCGTGTGCCTGTTCCACCCGATATCACTTTGTGCCCCCCTCCCTCGCCACCTGCAACAAGCCGTTCTGCATCAGCCTCGGAGCGCACAATGCAGCCTCCTCACCGGGCTTTCGTTGCCAGGGAAACCGTCACCCACGGAGACATCCCATGACAGCACAGGGTGAGGGAGGAGGGATGGGAGGAAGGGTCGGAGATGTGGCTTTGGCCCCGTCCGTTCTCCAGGGTGCACCAGACCTCTGGCCCTTCCCCAACACACTGCCCCTTCAGTGACACACACAAACGAAACACACAAAGCAACAGTACGTTTATACACACAGAAAGACGCATATGAATGTGCCAAAACACACAAGCAAGAGCAAGAGAAAGAAATGGACAGAAAGTAAAAGAGAGAGAAAAGGATTCCAAACTTCAGAGTTATCATCTGAATCAGTGTGCGTGTGATTAATTGAAGTAATTTATGTGCAATCTCCAGTGACTCCATGTATGGTTCATGATTTCATTACACTGTAACTTTAATTACTTTTCTACCATCGTAACTTTAGGTTAAAATGAATTTGCACCCCCAAAATGTCCCACATTTCGTAATGAGTCTTAAATTTAATGGATTGCACAAATAATGTTTTGGGATAATGAACAATTGCATACTTAGACATTGCATCTCCTTACCAGGCGCTGTTGCACCGTTAAATGCCTTGCAGTCTGTTTGTTGGCTATGTTGTTTCTTGTGAACTAATCATTTTTAGCATTGAGGCAAGAAAAAAATCTGCAATATCACTAACTTGAATCCAATAGGAAAACCTTTTTATTTGGGAAGATAATGCATTTGTCCTTTGACCAATGAGACTAATAGAATCTGCTTTAATAGCACTTTTAGCCTGAAAACAGTCAATATTGTAGTAGGTATATGGAAGATGTATTTATGGTGGGTTATGTGTTGCCAAACACAATTACAGTGTGTTAGCTACAGTAGCTGGCCTGCTGCCAAAGCCTGAGCTATACTCCATCCGCCCACCTCTGACCAGGCCTCTGTCTATACGAACCTGTGTGCTGCTTTTCACTCTGCGTCACACACTGTACTTTGTATTGTATGGCAGGGGGGTTACATTACAGAGCTCTCTAATTACTGGACCATGCCAGGTTTAGTAAGCTGCAAGGTTGAGACAGAGTTAATGTTAGTTTAATGCTTCTTAAACTGTAATACTACTTAGGTTACTAACATGGTAAAATAGCAATCCTGGGATCACACATGTTGGTGAGGTGTTAGGTGTGCTACTTGTTGAAGGAATTTCATTTGTTCAAAATGAAAGACTGAGTTACTGGTGCATCATTGTGTAGCAAAAGCATTATAAGATGGTGTTTTCATGCGTTAGATCTAGATCTAACTAAACTGAGTGTTGTTTGTTGCCACAGCTCTGCGTGAAGTTTTGAATTTAAAATGGAAGAGTTTGTTTAAACTTTCCCAACTGGCAAAATCATGCTGAAATCATGTCTTTGGAAGATCAGGAGAGATGGTCACAAACATTTCCTGGCTGTGATTTTGACCTTGCACAGTATTTCTCAACCACCACTTGTTTTCCAATAAGATGGTAATATGCCTCAAAAGTTAAATTGTAATGTAGGTTGACTAACTGCTCAGTAGTACGTAGTACGTTATAGTAGAACATGTGAAAAGCGTGTTGATAAAAAATAACTTTGATGCTAAGAATGCAAACTAGATGGACAAAAATTAGTTACAAGGAAACGTTCAAATGATGTATTGCAACATAGCAAATGGAACAGAAGTACTGTATTTATACTGTCCAAACTGATTTGTACTGTGTATGGCTTTCTAACGACATCTGCTTACTATAACAATGTGGAACAGCGGCCAACAAATGATAATGCATTATAAAATATCTAACATCACAGTTCTGTTGTACAGTATTGTTCAGTTCTTCAAAAAGAAAATACTTTTACAAGTGAAACATTTCAGTTCAATTTCTGAATATGATTGTGCTCCATAACAGAAGAATAATCTGCGATCTGCCACAGCTGCTGTAGCACATACAGTATCAAACACGGAGTTAAAGCCGTCCATAGGAAAGGGGCTCTGAGGCTCACATGTGGAGAGCTGCACTGTAACAGCCTACTGCCAGCAAAGCAACGATCAGCTGTTGTATTAATCGCACTGCTAATGACATAATTAGCAACGCTGTGGAAAAACTGCTCCACACAAACACGCGAGGGCTCAGCGACAACACACATATAAGGCCACATGCACATTTACACGGCTAACAAACAGCTGACATACATTCTGACTCAAAGACACACAGTCGAACATTATCATAAGACATACACACAGACACGCATATATGCACACAGGCTACCCCCAGACAGTTAATGCATACACACATTTGCCTGCAGCGTGACAGAACATAATAACATCCAAGTGTTTCTCTCTCTTGTCTCTGTACCTTGTTTACTTCAGGCCCCACCTCCCCTCACTGACCCTCTTCCTAACTGTCCTAACTATCGTACCTCTTGCAGTTTCATTCTCAAACACACAGACATGTCTCTGACTGAACTCTACGCTGACCTTTTACAAAATGTCTCGGATACTAACCCCCTGCCAGCTTCTGACATACACACACTGGTCCCTGCTGGTGTACTACAAACTTAATACACACATAGAGGAAACCACTGTGCGGAGTGTGTCCCTGTCCTCTGCCTTTTGTTCTTTGTCTTATCGTCTGTCTAGTTAGTCTAAGCTACAGCTGTGAGGAAGCTGCGCCTTCTTGTTACTGCCACTCTCGCAGCAACAAGGCTCCCAGCAGTGAGAGGAGTCAAAGACATACGCAGCAGAACTGTTGTGAAGTTGTGATATAAACTGAATAATTGAACAAAGTTATGTGAGGAGAAACGCCCTTTTTTCCCCCCACAAGTTGTAATCATCAGAGGTCAAGGTCAGGTTAACCAACCAACCAACCAACCAACCATGACTCCACCTCTTTTTGAGTGACAAATTGTTACACAAAAACAAGTAGGCCTATTTCACTTTAAGACATTTTGACCAGTCATCGTAATAATTCAGCCATCTTTGAGTTTATGATATTTACCTGTGCCTTTCTGAATTTTTCCCACCCGCGTCCTAATCGACTAAACGGAAAGATCTATCACATCACTTTGTTTTAAGTGCTAATTTTTCTTAATGATCCAAAACCTAGCTGATTGCAGTGCTCCAATTAGCTAGCAAACCCGCATCACTGTGTTTAATGCGTTCATGATGCTTCAGTAGATTTGCCGTGTTTGGAAGCCTTGTTTAACACTGAGATAATTCTGTGCACTTACTTATATCAACGATCCTCGTTATTTATCAAAACTTGGTACTTGAACACCTGTTTTTCGTTCGCTGTGCGGTGGTAGGTTTTGAAACTGCTTTGTGTGTGTTTGAATGTTTGTTAAAGAGAAAATCTGAATGTCAAAATCCAGCCACGCTGAGACTAAAATTATTCACTGAAGGTTTATAGTCTTTGTATTGTCGATGACAAGATATCCTTGGGTACTTTGAATGGACATACTTTGAATGTTCAATTTTAAATGTAATATCCTCAAGTTTCATATATAATGCTGTTACATTCAGCCTCACAACAAAACAGGTGGGGAGCTAGAAAGCGTTATTAAGCTAGTTTTCAATTGCTTAGTTCCTTCTACAGATTCTCTCTCTCTCTCTGTGTCTCTCTCTGTTTCTCTCTGTGTCTCTCTCCCACCCACTCCTCTATCCACACAGGATAGGAATTACATTTGAGTTTTCCCTCAATGCTTCCTCACTGCTGAAGCATTTGTGTGCTTTTTTCTCTCCTTATTTTTCTTTCTTTCTTTCTTTTTTTTTTTGCTATTTTTTTTTAAAGACTCCAGTCACATCCGCAATCCTGCGGCCCTATAAGGAGCTTTCACGCTTTTTGGTTTGCTTTAGATGTTTAATACCCCCTCTCTTTTGTGTCAGGGAGCCGGAGAGGCGTTAAGAAGCGCTGATAAACCCCACTTAGATCCCTTCCTGGCCCGTCACCCCGGCCTGCCGGGCCGCTTTAGCAGGGAACTGATCTGTGACGGCCTGCCACTCAAACTGAGCACTTCTGAAGGCTGACACAATGGAGTGAGCAACACACCAGAGGGCCCGGGGGTGGGTGGGGAGGAGGAAGGAGGGAGGGTGAGGCGGAGGAGGGAGAGGAGGCCAAGAGGTGCCCTAAAAGAAGGCTAGAGAAGGGGCCAGAGTGTATCTCCCTCTTATCTTTCTCCTCTCTTTCAATTTATGCAATTTCTCCCTCCCCTTGCTGCTCGCTATACTGTAGAGCTCACAATTTTTTTTTTTTACGTGTCTCTGCGTAGGCTTCACTGTTCATCTTCTAGGCAGGGGTAACACACACACAACCTCTCCCCTGTCTTTTTTCTCTCTGTGGTCAGCCTGGCAGCCAGAGATGAGAGATTGAATGAAAAGGCAGAGAGTAGATGGGTGGGGTCATGGGGGATGAGGTCCAGATAGGGATCAGCGGTGCATCAGGGTCTGGGTGCTGGTGGAGGTGGGTCATGTGGTGCGTTCACTGCTGCGTGGAATAATGGGTCCAGCCAGGGCCAGGGCCAGGCCGGGGCCAACAGAGCCTCAGGAAGCACGGTGTTGTGATTGACAGGCGAAAGGAGGGGGTGGGGTTGAGGGGGGCATGTGGCCACTGCTGCTGCCATTGCCATCACTTTCCCAGGGGGCCGTGGGTGGGTAGCGAAGCCCAAAATGTCAGCGCTGATATCTGTGCAGCTCGGCTCGTATCACACTGCTGCAGCTGCCTGCCATCCACCGCATCCACTCATTCATATAGAGACATGGGAGTATTATGTGCACACACACACACACACACACACACACACTTTCACACCCACACTTTTCTTCCTGTGTTTCCTCCCCACCTTCCTCAATCATTCACTTCTATTCTATAGAGCTATATTTGTGCACAGATACATACAGTATATTCTTCATGGGATGTCTGGAAACACACACACACACACACACACACACACACACACACACTTTTACTCACTCCATCTTACTGTCTTTCTTCTCCTCCTCCTCCACACATTCACATTGTCCCTCTGTCAGTTCTACCTCAGCCGTTCAATCATGCAAGTGCTCCACTGCTCTTTTCTTCCTCACTGCTGGAAAACTATTTTTCCAAATGAGGATTATTTTTTACAGTCCCGCCTTTGTCTTTTTTCACTGATCTCAAACCTCTGTCAGTCTCTCTTTTTCTATATAACTAGGCTTTTATTTTGAAGGGAGGAATGCCAGCTCCTGTTGTATTTGATGTTGAAGTTGCACCAGCTTACTTTGTATTGCAACATGTGTTGGGCAGCCATTGAAGGTTCTGTTCGTAAACCAAGCTTTCCTGTTTGGTGATGTCATTTTTCAGTGCATTTACATATGACTTTTTTTTCACCGTGTGTACTGTGTGGTTTTATCTGTACTTTCTGGCTGTGTGTGTGTGTCTGTCTGTGTGTGTGTGTGTGTGTGTGTGTGTGCTGCCTATATGTCACAGCTGGATGATGAATGCGCTGACAGTGGAGGGGTCAGTGTCACAGACAGTGTGGTCAATTGCCCCTCGTCCCCTGAGTCTAACCTTGAGCAACACTCCCTAAAGAGTCTCAATCTGCCATTAATGCCCACGCCTACACACACATACGCACCCACGCATGCACGCACGTACATGCGCGCACACACGCACAGATGCAGACATTCCCTAGTGAGTGTGTGCCATTAGTAGCTGGCAGGGCCTGGTTTGACAGAGAGCGATTAGCTCCCTATCATGTGTATTGATCACCGTGTCCTGGCTGCTCCTCCAGAGGAGGGGCTGGAGGGGTTTTACAAAGTAGTCGGGGCACACACACACACACACACACACACACACAGTCACATCCTGGTTATCTCTGTATATGCATGTCTTTGTTTTGTTACGTATAGGTGTATTACAGTATCATATGCATGCATGGAGAGCAACTCTGGTCCAAGCCCACGATGCATGGTGCGAGTTGTTTTTAAAGGTGGCAAGAATGGCACCATGAAATGTGTTAACTCTGCAAATTATGATTGAGCTCATAGGCAGATTTTTTTTACATAGTTGGGATATCTGCATGTGATCCAGGCCAATGACACATGGGTGAGGTTTGAGCTCACCCAAACTGCAGTAAGCACCTCTTGCTTTAACTAGTTCACAGTAGCGACGTTCTTCAGTATCCGTTAAATCTGACCCAACTATTAAACAGCACCAGAAAACATCCATATCTTGATTTAGATCAGTAACCTCTCTTACGAAGGCTTCACTTCCTGTAGCTGGTACATACAGTAATAAAGACCTTCCAGTGGTTGTCTGGTGAAAACATAAGCATACTTTGCATAATATAAATTGATATAAAGCTGTTGCACATATTAGATGATACATTTACTATATGTAAGTATGGGTTTTTTACAAATGTTTCGTTACATGTAAATTACAAGCAAATGAAAGGTAATTGAAAGCGTCTGTTCATTGAAACTGTATATTGTATGCCAATGATTAGGTCTCATTGGGCTGCACTGCTAAGATCTTGCTGACACTAGCTAGATTTCACCAAATATTGTGCAAAGTTCAACCAAACTTCAAGTTTTGAAATCAGCAAAAGAAACTGTGAATGAATGCATGTTTCCATCCACTACTGTTATGCGAATATTAGGAATTGATTCATCGAGATAAACAGGGGGTGGCGCTTATTTTCCAGTCGGGAGAAGAGGGTGCAACAAGATGACATAGTTCAATAAGCATCAGTCAAACCTCAAAAGGTGAAAAACAACGTAGAAAACATGATGGAAATATGGCATTTGTTTGTTTCATGTATTAATTTGAGGAACGTCACAGATCTGATGTTTTTGTCTGCCGCTGTTTTTCGTCTCTTTAGTGGAGTGGAAGCTTCAGCGGATGTTGAAGTCGCATGCTTCATGTATGTCATGATTTATTCGCTAAGCCTGTTTCCATTTTGCATTTTCTTTTTATCGATAAACCAATTTTCCACCGCAGCCAAGCGTAAAAACTTTTTTGCGTTCGAACTATCGCAATTTAGAATTTTGTTTTTTTTGAAAATGAGCATAAAAACAGGTACAAGGCAGGGAAACCCACCTATTGGGAGACTGCTCACATCTGCATGTGATTGTATTTTTTTCAGCATTATGACATTTACATAAATAACTTCTAATGTATATCTAATTTAGTCTTTATGCTGTTTACTTTTGCAGAAAATGTTAGTATTTATGAACTATAGGTACATCTTAAAGGTTTATCATTTGTCTAAAGGTTTCATGGTATGTCTATTGTAACACTGCGTGTGTGTAATCAGTATGATCAGCCTAACATAAACACCAATTTTATTACATTTGTGGAACTGTACACTATCGGATCCACTTCCTGTCTGAGGTCTTCTGTATTTAATATCACACATGTAGCTTTTTTTTGCTCTAACAGCCCTCCTTTCCCCATATCTGTCTTCCTTGGGTAGTTTAGACCAGCTCTTGTTAATTGAGTCTAATTGAAGAACATGAAGGGGGAATAAAGCAAGCAGGCTTTTAGGACATAAAAGACTGCAGCCGCCTCTCAATAGTATTTATTTTCAACCTCTTCCACTCTGATTTAAGTGTAAGAGGACAATAGTGGCCTGACACTGATATGTGTGGGTGTGTGTGTGTGTGTGTGTGTGCGTGTCTGTGATCTGTTGTTTGATTTAGTGCGCCCACCTTCACAAGGACCAGCCTCTTATCAGATCAAAGCTGCAAGCTGCGGCCTATGAAAGAAATTGTGCATGTGTGTGTGTGTGTGTGTCCATGCGTGTGCATGTGTGCTGTGGAGGACAGAGGTGTAGGTGAGGCGGGGGTGTTTTCGTTGCTTTTAACCCAGGACAATGGGACTGCAAAGGAGAGAGCGAGCGAGTACTCTTTGAACTAATGAAGAGGAAGCCTTTTACTCTCCTCCATAAAGATACCAAACTCTCCTTGTGCTATGGATTTTCCCTCTCTTTCAAAGTAGAATGAAATAGCATAGAACAAAATATTTCATTTGCTCCGTGCTTCTCACTGTTTTGCTTTTATCCTCACAAATCCACAATCCTAGACAAAAATCTATACACAGCGAAAATAAGACTTCATGAATGGCTGAAGATTATTAGAGCTGTTGTACATGAGCTTCTATTGGGTATTCCAAGGTGCTGACACTCAACTTATGAAGTGAAGTGAATGCAAATTAGATTTTGTAGTTTTTTTTTAGTTTTTACAACAAACTAAAATCTAATACTAAATATCTTAATATTTTAGCGATTGGCCAAAGTCAGCATTATTTCATATTGTCCTCAAAGTAATGCATTACTGCGTGTTGTGATTTCCAGGTTCACTGGGTGCAGAGGCAGCGCAGTCATTATAGAGACAAACGGGTTCCTGTGACAGGACTGGACCACAGTACCACTCGCAGTAAGTTTTCAGTAACGTACTTTTTTCCAGCAGTGCTTTTTACAGTGCTAAGTATTTAAAGAGAAGAGCCTTAAAGAGACTGAACACCAGCTGAACATCTTGTTTTTGCTGACCTCCAGTGGTTTAAAGCCCCTGAAAAGTTGGTTTTACATAAATTTTTCATGACTAAATAAAAAACAATCAAAGTTAAAGTTCAGGAAAAAAAAACCCATCCTTATTCATTTTTTGGTCTAACGTTTAACAACATAGCTAATTTGCTTCATCAGGGCTGTGTGGGTGTGGTTTCATCCGAACTTGTGCAACAATTTTTGCACAGGTTTGAGTGTGCGGATGCTTTTTTCTTTCAGTTTGACAATTTATAGCTCCAGCACCTCAGCTAAGTCTGATACCGGGTAAGCTTTGTTTTTTTCTCTATTTTAGAAACTATCTTTTTTCAAAAAAACGTAATTAATCAAAATCAAATGTCCATTTTATCATAACCAAAGTGTTGAACACTGTAAAATAAGTAAATACAATAAATCAAAGTCAGATTAAACTTTTTTAAGTGATTTGAAAAATGTAACATTTAATTGTGTATACACTCTTTTTGTTTTTATGTAACTTTAGAGAGTAAAGTCCTGAAGAGTAAACAAGTGTTCTTTTACTAAATGTATTAGTCTTGGGGTCTTAACATTTGAAATATATCATGACCTTTTTAACAGAAAATTTATCACCTTGAAAATGACAACTGAAGTCTGACCAAAACCTCGGTCTCGGTAAAGTTACAGCTGTAAAAGAGTTGATCGACTGATTTCAGTTTTATGTCCACAAAAAGTAGAGTTGACATCAACAGTATTTCTATGTAAGGAAGTACTTGACATCATGGTTTTCCAACTGAGTTGCTCCCATTTCAACCTAGTGAGAAGTGCACAGAGAAAAAAAAGAAATAGAGAAATATCTCATGAAATAATGTAGGACCCCATCATACATATTATAAGAAGCTTGTTACAGTGATGTGGAAGTGTACTCCAGGGTGTGTCAGTACACTGTGACATCATTGCAGGGGGTGGTTACATCTGCAACAGAGCTCTCTATGAAGATGATGAAGATCATTTTTGGTATTCACTTGTATCATACGAGTAAGGTAGATGCAGAACTGCCATTTCTAATCAACTCTCCTTCATGATAAATACATTTGTTACTATATGGACTCTTACATTAACACTGCTTTTCAGCTTGATGTTCAGTCACTCTTCAACAGATACATGCATGAAAATTTAAGGAGTATAAAGAAACGCTGACCAAGAAGTGAAGCCATGTGTATAGGACCAGTATGGTAGTAACATGAATGAATAGACTCACACACAGGTAACAGAAAGGGTAAGATATCCAGATGCACACAGAATGTGATTATTTACATGAACATAAAAAAAAACTAAAGTGAGAAAGCAAAAAATTAACAAAAACGAAGATCTAGTGAATAAATTACCATGTATTCACAGCTTTAAAAATACTTGTAGTAAATACATTGGGGTTTTCACAGGTTTTGGATAGCTACAGACCAAGTGTAACATAACAAATTAGTTTGCAGTGTTAGAAACACACACAGAGTGGAGACAATACCAGAAGAGCTTTTGAGCAAATCCGCTGTATTACCTGCTTTGATAAATCTGCAGTTCTTTTCCTATTGTCATGTATTTACCAGGTAATCCCTAGTAGGAGCAATCATAATATTATCACATTAATGCTGTATACTTGGTAAGATTGGCAGAGGAACACTTTTTACGAAACTAATCTGGGCTGGTATACCTTGTACCTAGGTCAAGTTAATTCTTGTCAACACTCATTTTCCTCTCTCATCAGTCCATCTTATTATTATCTTATTATTTAATTATTAGTCATGTCTCTGGTCGTGTGTGAGGTTGCATTTTGTTGTGCTGAATTCTTGAGTTCAATTCTTGGTGGTATCGTTGTGCTCTTTTTGCAAAATTTGGTCACTAGCTGGCATAAATTAATGTTAAAACACTGAATTTATTTCCATTGAACACGTTCACTTAGTCCTTTTTGAGTAGCGACATATTCATCCTTTTTAAAATCTACATCCTCAAAATCAGAAGTAGCTTTCACACCCAGTTTGGTTTTAGAATTGCATTAGAAAGTAGCTAGTGTCTAGAGTCACAGAAATGACTGAGGTGTATGTAAACATACAGTTTTATATGTATTTAATGTTTGGTTTATCCATGTATGTGAATGTGTATGAGCTTTCTTGAGTATGTAAATGTTTACCATGTGTTTTTCTACATGCCTTTGAGACATCATTTTGACCTTTACGACAGTGACCCTCCCTCATGAACAACAACTGCAGCTGTTTCATGCCTGTTAAATATTTACATCATGCATGTGTACACCTTTAAGTCCAGTCATATGTATATTATTGTATATTATGTGGTATCATGTGTGTGTGCGTGTATTAGGAAGTTGTGGGTGTGTTTGCACAAGAATGTACTGGCTCACGTCCTGCTGTGGTGCTCTCTCTCTCTCTCTCTCTCTTTCTCTCATTGTGTGGTACCATCCTCCCAGAGTCGCTCAGCCTCGCCTCTGATGGCTGATATGAAAGCAAGTTCGAGAGAGAGAGAGATGAAAAAGCAAGAATATGGTGGATGAACAGTGCGGTTGTATGTTTATTCACATACAGGATAGAGAGAAAAAGAGAGAGTGCACTTGTACATTTTGACCAGTTTGAACTTTTGAAGTCTAATGCTTCTTACTAGAATTTTTAGATTGAAGCTGCCAATGTTCAATATTGTGTGCCAGTATTAAATATCTCAAGTATGACCATTTCCATGCCAAACACAGTTTCTTGGCAGGGTGGAAAAGCCTCCTTATGGGACTCTAAACTCTGTTAAAGCACAGGATAGAATTTGTAAGACCGGTATTCGTACTATGGGTGTAATGGTACACAATGTTCAGGGTCAGGTACGTTTTCTATACAGCAGGGAAAACAAACAGAAATATAAACATCGAATGGCAGCTCATTTGTCATAATTCTTCTTAAAATGAAGGGACTTAAATATTGGCATGTGGTCAATAAGAAAAATAAACAGATGTCACTATGTCAGTAATGCTCCATCTTATTAATTAACATATCAATGAACACATTGTGTCTTGTTTGTTTAATCCGTATGCAGTGTGTTAATTGGTGAGCTTTAGAGGTGGTGGTATAGGCAGATGTTTTTTACCTTTGGACAGAGCCAGGCTAGCTGTTTCCCCCTGTTTCCAGTCTTTAAGCTAAGCTAAGCTTATCGTCTCCTTGCTTTAGCTCGATAGTTAGTGCACAGACATGAGACTGGTATAGATCTTCTCATCTCACTCTCAGCAAGAAAGAGAAGGAGCATATTTCTCAAAGTGTGGAATTATTTGTTTTAATTAGTGGCCATGTCTGTATTGTACTCAGATATATTCACACACAGACACTACCCAGCCCGATTAGCCTCTAATACCTGAGTGGATCCGAATGGATACGAGTGTACTCAGTGTCAGATCTGATCATGTGGTACATCATAATCATTTATTAAATGACAATAATTTTTCGGAATTTTATTCAGTTATTAATTTGGTTAGAAAATGATTAGCTTCTGTCTGCCTATTGCTGAGTTGGCATCAGAATGTTTTATTGTTGTTGCAGGAGGTGAAAATAGTACTTTCAATTATCCTTATAAATTACTATTTTAATATTGGATATCTGCAGATACCAAGTTCAGTCCAATACCTATATTTACCTAAATGTTGATTAAATATGTATCTGACACATTGACATGTGTCCACAGGTGTAGCCTACTGGCTTTGGCACACCTTATTTTCATGAGCTACTTGATCCAAATACTGAAGGTCCTGATTTAAAAACAATTAAGTTGATAAGCTTAAACTACAGATATGATATGAATGAAAGTTTAACTGGAAGAATGCCACTCCTGAAATTGACGCTGTTGGAGTTGTTGGAACTGCAGAAACACTCAGTCAACTCGCCGTTGTACAGTGATGTGGCAGAGTGGAATTTATTCCTTCACAAAAGATCTTTGGCTAACTACTGACAGCGAGCCCACAAACCTGACAACAGACAAGTTTTATTCTGTTCTGTCATCAAGTCACTCGTGGAATTAACGTTAATTAGTCAGGTGATACGATCTGCTGGCGCTGCCTTTTATCATTTCTTCTTCACAGATTCAAAATGTTGGACCCATGAAGACCTCGACATTGCAGTGGCAAGCACTGTTATATACCTACTCAGATGATGCCACCGGGAATGGTTTAGCACATTTGATTGTTTGTGTTTGCAGAGACATACCCAAGTTTGGTTAAACAATGTTGGCACATAGGTTAGCACATGTCTAGTCCACCGCTATTTGTCCACTGTCTCTGTACCTCACTGGAAACAATAGTGCTCCCAAACAATTGATCTAAATGACATTGGAGACTCTTCCAGCTCAGGTTACTCATTTGTGTTAGCCATACAGACAGCACTCTGTATTCGAGTTATACATCCGGGGGCTAATTTTAGAATTTATTCTTCTACACATGCTAAGACCTAGACCTAATTAATGTGTTGTAAAGTTGCATACCGAATCAAATAGTTCGGGACCAATACATGTGCCATTACACCCCTAATTAATACTAATGGTTGAAATATATTCATATATTCATTTGCGTGCAATGTTTTATTACAGTCAGTTCAGAAAAGGGGCTTCTCATTAACAACTAGTATGATATTAATTAATTTGCAATGCATACAGTATATTATGAAACAAACTGATTCACATCCATCATGAGAGAGGCAGTGAGATGCTGTGCAGAGGTGAAGATTTGAAGAAAGACGGAGAGAGTGGCAGTGTGTGTAACATGTAGTGTGTGGAGAGAAAGGTGCAGGCCTTGATGGGCTGATAGCACATAGCCAAGCTGTGTCGCAGTAATGAGATGCTAATGATATGCTAATAATATGGTAATCTTCAGGCAGTACTCCACCTCACTGGAGAGAGAGGGAATCAGGGAGGTCTTTCACCATTGGTTGGAGACCAGGGACTTCCTGAAGTCAGAGTTCAAAACAAGAAAAAAAAAAACTACACACACATGTACACACATACACACATGATGGGTCTGTGTTCTTGCAGGTTCCCAGAGGAGAGAGTCTGCAACTGACAGGCAGCTTGAGGAGAGTAAGAGTGACCAGTCCCTCACCTTCAATGACCCGCTCTGGCCTATGCAGTGGGAACTGGTGGGTGTAATTGTGTGTGTGTGTGTGGTTGTGTGTTTGTTGGTCTTATCTGGAAGCCTCCTCTCTCTCCTCTCAGCTCTTGTCCTCATGGTGAAGGATGTTGCTCTGACAGGCATAAGTCAGGCAGGCTTTCATGTGTGACTGGAGAGAGAGACAGAGGATAGAGGGAGGTAGGCAGATTATGGGGAAGGAAAGAGAGGGAGAGAGAGAGAGAGAGAGGAGGTGAAAGGGGTTGTCCATGTTGAACTGAGACAGATGTCGGGGATTGATGAGGCTCGGCGCAACACTGACACACAAACTGCAACAAGACAACCTCATCCCTTCAGCAGAATCTTGTTCACATGGTTTGACCAATACTGAACAGAAGTACAAGACCAGTATGTCTGGATATGAAAATGTCATAATTGTTACTGTACAGTATTAGCAAAAATATCAGCTTCAGTCCAGTATTCAATTCAATTCAGTAACTACGTTTACAGCCTTTTTCCCATAATAATCAGAAACTCAACCAGAATAAAAATCCCTCACATCAGCAGCTTGATCAGAATGAACTGGTTCATTTTGAAAGAAACCTCTTCCTCCTTCATCCTTTGTCTTTTCTGTGTAATTTGTATCCATTTTCTGAGTGATATCTTTCTCAGAACCCAGGGGTGAAGCAGTGATTTTAAAAGTATGGGGATTCTAGGGGTGGGACGTGAGCACCGCACCACCCCCCAAAATGAACGCCATGCATTTCTACATTTTCTTCTCCACCATATGCAAATAACATTGAGTTCAAAATGTACACTGTAGCTGTGACAATGCTATATAGCTAAATAATGTCAGCTAGGTAGCATTACGTTTGTTGACCAGCTGGCTTGCATGTGGGCTTGCAACTAGAATAGCCTATTTTATTTTATGTTCAATGACTAATGTTAGCAGACACATCACATAACATAAGTTACAAAAGAAATTCCTACTTTACTGACTGGTTAAATGAAAACTTCTGATTTGTTCTTATTTGCCGCGCCTGTCAGAACCGTCTTTGAATAAGAGATAATTATTCATTTTGTTTTAATAAAACTTCTGAAACAAAATTTAGTCCAACAGTGAGCTAATAAGTAGGACTGAACATTGTTTGAAAATGTTCTATACCAGTGCCGATACGCTACCTTAATTTTGTTGTTTTTTACGAAAACACACAAGAATCCCCCAGGCCGATATATGGGCTGATATATGATATAACAAGAAATTACTGAACTGATAATAACGGTGTCACCATTACATTGTTTGTCCAATAGAGAGCATTTTATTTTTCAAGCGTAAAATGTCCCGCTCACTACATATTTTGGTCACAATTCTTAATAAACAAACTTAAGGGGTCCTTCTCGAAAATGTTCAAGAAAATCCAGTATCAGTCAGGCTCTAACAAAAAGACAAAATTCTCAAATGTTGAATTTTGTTGAAACACAAGTAGTGAACAAGAAGACTGCCTAAATACAATAAGATTGGACAAATTATGATAAAGAGACTATCTGATTAACGAATGAGTAAAGAAGAGTATTTAGTTGAGCATGCGCTTTGTTCCAGCTTGTGTTACTTTGGGTTCTCTCCTGGACACATGTCGGTCGGTACTGGGTATTGAAGCCTTACTAATAAGAGTGCTTAATGATCAACCCCTGTCCATCTTTCAATAGTTAGCCAAAATTGCAGCCAGTCTTTCTGATTGCTTATTTGAAGCATGTGAACAGACACCTTCTAATAATTTTATTTTTCGGCCTTTTAAATATGTTTGTATTTACATTGATTATTACATAATTTGACCACTGTGTCCCATTCACACAAAAGCTTCATAGGCTTCAATAATTCTTACATCGCAAGATTATAGTCATCAGCATAATTTTAAATCTCTGGCATGGTTTTGCCAAGTATCCCAACATGCACACACACACACACACACACGTGCACACTCGCAGAGCATGGTGGAAGGGCTCGGCCAATCGACACGGCGGATGTTCTTGACTGACGTGCGAGGGTGTAATCTGACAGAGCCAGGAGGAGGAGAGGCGGGGTCAGAGATTCACCATGGCAACCGGCAACAGATTGATTGACACCTCAGCTCTCGGGGCAAGATGGAGGGGTGAGAGTCAGGATGGGGGCGGAGGGTGGTAGACACAGAGATGGAGGAAGGGAGGAGGCGAGATGGGGGAATATGAAGCAGAAGTGAAAGAAAAATCTGACACAGCTTTTCTATACGAGTGTGATTTGTTGCAAATAGTCACCACTCTCAATTGTGAAACTTTGACAAAATTGTTTATGAACACAGTATAATGCCTGAGAATTTTCAAAACACACAGAACAGATTATATAATATAGCTTACTCTAACTATATTATAGCTTGATTACATAAACTGAACAATAGAACATGATCATCATTAGCTCAGTAATCAGGAAAAATCTAAAACATTTTTAAAGTTGAGGACAGGTCTCTCTCTCTCTCTCTCTCCCTCTCTCTCTCTCTCTTTCTCTCTCTCTCTCCCTCTCTCTCTCTCTCTCTCGCTCTCGCTCTCCTTCCCTACTCTCGTTCTGTTGTGTTTAATCAGCCTCTGGTGGACGTGGATATTGATTGAGGGTCAGTAATCTGCTCAGGGTTGGTAGCCTGCCAGGACCAGACGTGTGTGTGTGTGTGTATGTGCGTGCGTGTGTGTGTGTATGCTAGCCTGGCCGTGTATGTTTGCTAAACGCTGGTATGTACATCATGGGTGAGCAGTATACACACACACAAACACACACAAGGCAAGTGGACTCCATTGTATCCTTGCTTAGGTTGAGTCCAGCTCCTCCAGAGGAGCTTGTTCAAAGCTGCTATAATCCATACAGCATCCTGGACGTGCTTGGAGTGGATGGTGTGTGTGTGTGTGTGTGTGTGTGTGTGTGTG
>NTHP01000228.1:323966-371827 GCA_003416845.1 Oplegnathus fasciatus | reverse complement strand
CCACCACCACCACCACCACCGTCATCTTCGTCTCAGTCACGCCACAATGAGAATTCATTTCTCTCTGATTGCTGGGATATCTGGCAACAAGGGAAATGAGAGAGCGGCATCTTATGGGCTCATTCATCAAGAACTAATTGAAGCCTCACTAGTCTCAAGTGCTGATAGAGCTGGAGTAGAGTTGGAGTGTGCTGTTTTGTATGTGCGTGTTAAAGTGTTCATGTGACACTTTTTTTGCATCCAAGTGGCTCTGACTCTGCAGTATGTGTGTGACAGTGGACTCGGAGAAAATGTCCTATAAGAGTGTCATTATTCTAAGAAATGGCATATTTGTGTGGGTGTGTGGGTGGGTGTGTTTTTCGTCCACTTGCAGCCACGCGTGTCTATCTGCTTGCATGTATGTTGATTCTTACTTCACCGTCTGGTTTTGATGAATAATGCTGCTATTATGGTGGCCTGCTGTGGACAGAAGGCATTCTCTTTGCTCTGCATCCCTCTGCATACAGACAGCTACTCAGTGTGTGTGTGTGTGTACGTGTGTGGGTATAGGTGGCGAGGGGTGGAGGGTGGATACAGAATGAGCAAGCAAGCGAGAGAGAAAGAGAAAGAAATTAAATAGAGGAAGGATATAGAGGGAAATGTCAGGAGAAAGCAAGAGCAAAAAGGATTCAGAGAGGGGGCGAGTGTGTGTGTTAATGTATTTGTGTGTTCATGCACGTGTGTGTGTGTATGAGACGGAGAGTATTAGACTTGCACCACTGAATCTCCTCTCCTCCAAGGCTATTGTACTCTGCTCCACCTCTCTGTATTGATTCCACCGGGCAAGAGCTCCCTCACTCTTTCTCTCTCCCATTCTTTCTTTCTCTTTCTCTCATTTTCTTGGTCTTTTCCTCTTCTTTTTTCCTGTTCCCTCTTTGTTAACTAGGAGGTGACTTCTTCCTCTGGCCACCCTTCTTTTTTTTCTCCTTCCCTCTCCCTCTCTTTCTCCCTCCCTCC
This sequence comes from Oplegnathus fasciatus, assembly GCA_003416845.1. Classification (NCBI taxonomy): domain Eukaryota; kingdom Metazoa; phylum Chordata; class Actinopteri; order Centrarchiformes; family Oplegnathidae; genus Oplegnathus; species Oplegnathus fasciatus. The sequence continues at coordinate 370,831 of NTHP01000228.1, read as the reverse complement.
CTCCCTCCTTCCCCCTTGCTCAGTCTGCCTCTCACAGCTGAAGGATCATGTACATGCTCACCTTTAGCCACCTTTCAGTCGATGCCTATTGATTTTGATATCACAATGAAATAAATTATTTTTCTTTGAGTGAAAGCACCCCCGCCTCCCCCTCCTCCCGCCCTCCTCCACCCTCCTTCCCTACCTCCATCCCTCAATCCAATCCCTCTGTTTTAGAGGTAATGTAATTGGCATCTGAGGCCAGTCCTCTACAAGGGTTGAATCACATTCACTGTGCCACCTTCAATTTGTATGCCGGTGTTTGGATTTGCTTCTGACTCTGCTCTTTCAGACTATTCACTCACAGTTGCACCATTAGATACATTTGCCTTAGATTTCTTTTATTACTGTACTTCGTGGACCTCAGCATGACCCTTAAAAGCTCAATAAAAGCTGGAGCCTCATTCACCAATGTGTGTATGCACAATTTTGTGCCTAAATCTTGCCTCTGCTTCTTTCTATGCATAAAATCAGATTCATCGGTTTCTTCTTGTGTTTAAAAATGTGCTTTCATTTAAAATCACTTCTGACCATGTGTACCAACAAACCGCTAGTGGTACACAAGCGTAATCACAGGTAAACCAGTTCCTAAATTACAGATAAACAAACCAACTGTCAACCATGAAAGTAATTGATAGATTGTCATCTGTTGTTCCTATAGACCAGCATTTATGTTTTTATTTAGTAAACACTGTAATTTATTCAGAGTGAAATTATGCTATTAACATCTATATTTAATCTGGTTTCAGAAGTAGTACATCACTGAGCACCTGTGGCTCCTTATAAGACATCCAGAGGATCTGTTAATGACTCACAGTAGCTCCATTCATTTTGAATGAACTGAATTCATTTTGATTGATTTAACTAAGCCAGGTATATTTCAGTTATGCTAAAACTGGTGCAACAATTAAGAAGCAAATTAAAATCAAATTTATAATATATGAAATGCACTGAAGTGATTCTGTGCCCAATGTCTATTTTGTGTACTGCAGTTCTGTTCTAACCCTAACATTTCATGTAAAGTGATTTTTTATTTTTTTCTGCCTGTCCCCATACTGTATCTTTATTTGTTTTCCAACAAGCCAGTTGTGGAAGTGTCAAATAAAACAGTTTGGTTTAGCAGGATTTCATTTAGTGTCGCGGCACTTTATTGTTCTTAGCTATGACACATTAGACACATTAGTAGATGGAAAGTTCGACATTATACAGTGTGTTTGTAAGGTAGCAGCGGGTGTAGCATCATTTCAACCAAACCCACCTGTGCACACAGTCGGGACACCCTGACCAGTTGTGTACACTACATCACTCACAGTCTAACCATATTAACCGTATAACAACAAATGAAGCAGAGCAATGCAATGATTAGTTGATTAATCGATTAGTTGATCAACAGAAAATCAATCAGCAACAATTTTGATATTTGATTAATTGTTGAAGCTATTTTTTAAGGAAAAGTGCCAAAAATGTGTTAGTTACTGGTCCTCCAATGTGAGAATGTGTTACTTTTCTCTGTCTTACATTATAGCAAATTGAATGTCTTTGGGCCGTTGGTCAGACAAAACAGAACATTTGATGCCGTCACCACCTCTAAGATGTTGTGACGGGCTTTTGTCTCGGTTTTCTAATGTTTTATAGACCAAATGATTAATCTAGAAAATGATGCAACAGCATCAACACACTGGGAAGCTTTCCTGCACACCTGCTCCTGGGATGCTACAGTGTCTTCACTTCATTGTATGTGATGTTTTTCATCTTTCTCGGTTGCTACTTTTGTCTAGTAACTCTAAAAAAAATGACTTTCGGGGACCATATACAGTATGGCATTCGGGGGGTGTTTCTGTATGTAACTGAGCCTGTATGTGCACTAGCAGATTAATATGGAGCAGCTGATATTTATCATTGTTCATTGCATAATTGTGTGCATGTTTGATGAAGACCTACTTTCTTGTCCGAATGGGCAGTTCCTACGCAAACATTTAGAACTTGTCCTATACATGCTTTGATAAATGAACATAAACAGCAGTCATTAGGCTGTCGTCCACTGATTATGACCAGTGAGTGAGTTAAAGATTCATAAAAGTGAATCATAAAGATTCATCAGTGAAATGGCGTCCAGCCTCCACCCACCTTGTCCCACGACAACCCCACAGTGTCCCTGTCGCCCTGCTATCAACACCGGCCTCCGTCCCTCCCGGCTGGACGGCCCAAAAGCACTCCAATATTGATCGGTGCTTACGCCATTGTCATTACATGTCATTGGTACACAGAGACACGGAGGGCACAAATTAGACTGGGGAAGAGAGGTAGAAGGATGGATGGATGGAGGGAGAGAGAAAGGAGAGGGAATATACACAAAGAAGACTGAGCAGTGTCAAAGATAATTGAATGAGCTCAGTGAGTAGAGATTCCTATAATGCAGGACTGTTTTATGCCACACTGATTTGCAAAGAGCATGGAAATGGTCCTTTTTAAATATGCCGTCTTACTGTGTTCTTTTCAGAGCGTTGCAAGAGCATGTGGGATATAAACAGGTAAACATCCATTTGATCCTGTCTTCTCTCTACTTCTCTTTGCTGCTCTCTGTAGCAGATGTAGACATTGTGCCCTTCCTTATTTAATGTCTTAGGAATTACAGTAAGGTGAAGATGGTGGGATTTCGTAGCAGTCCGCTCAGAGGATAATGTGAGCCCAGTATATAGATGCAGAGCTGTATTTATGTTGTCATACTGTATGTATTTATCTGTTGATGTAGGAGGTGTGATAAAAGATTTTATGGCTGATTATGAAGGCTTACGTAGCTGCTGTAAGAGGTAGAGCTGTATTTTTGATATTCTACAGCCTCAGCTGATTGACTTAATGAGGTGTGTCCGTACAGCATGAAAAACGTTTACTCTACTGTCTGCTAATGTTGTGTCACCGTTTTACAGACACAGTGTGTCAGTGCCAGACAGAAACCGTGCATTTCTAAGTCCATTTGGATAATTAAATTTGTGTTTTTGAACTGTACTGTACATTTCTTGGTGTCATGATACCATACATGGTCTGCACCTGGGATGCTGTCACCTGAGGGCGTTGCTGAACATAACCGTTATTACACTTATTACAATCATCCAAAATACCAACTCATCATATTTTACAGTGATTTCTAAACAGCTGGTGTTGCGTGCTTATTGATTTTATAAAACACCACAGTCACAACACTGCATCTAAAAGAAGCAATCCAGATTTTTTCATTGATTGATACTGAAATAACTGATATGGTTTGCTACTGGTATGCTAGTGATTTGTGTGTGTTAACTTAGCCATGCACCAGTGCAGTCAGCTCATACTTTAGTGACTTCTATCATATTACTTGTATCTGAGCGCACATTGTATTTTCCCTATGCAGCGTAAACAAAACAGGCCATAATTTCCCTAATCACTGCGCATATGAAAAAGTGTTACACACACACCACTGAAGACACAGCCGCCTGCTGTTGAGGTGCTCCTTTGCACAAAATAATAAGAGCATGATTATCATGATTATCTTTCACCACTAAGCAACAAAGTCCTTGACAAGTAGCTAAACAAAGTGGTCGCCAAGCAACACCGAAGTACCTGTATGAGTGTAATTTTTGGCTATTAAAATTAATATTTATTTTACAAGTTCTCTTTTTTGAATTTGACGAAAAGTCTGTGGCAGTTAATGTTATGTATTTTATCCTCATAGGCGGTTTCAGCAGAGAGAGCCGAGGTTGGTAACTGTGTAATGAGATAAACCTCATCGTTACAATGTATGTGTGTCAGTATTTTTACATCAGTGTCTATAAATACGCGTGTTTATATGCTCTCGGCGTGTATGCGTCCATGCATTAAGGCAGGCTCCTGGCTTAAGCCCAAGGAGTGTCAGAAGTCTGTGTGTGCATGTGTGTGTGGGGCTCTAGAAATGACACTGGCCGGCTATGTAAAAGTGTGTCTGACAGGGGGAGCGACGGAGTCAGCGCTTTTTTTTCCTCCCTCCTCGCCCCCCGCTGTTCAATCCATCCAGCTGCTGTCACCACAGGGGAGCAGACAATCTATCAAGGCATCGGGATGCATTCTCCTCACCTGCGCCGCGCCTTTAATGAACAGCCAACATGATCCCGGCTGACAAGCAGGAAATGGATGTAATAAAGATTGTTTCTGCATGCTCTTTGCATCCCTGATAAATCACCTCGCTGTGCAACAGATACGGGAGCCACATGGAAATTTGATTTCACACGGCAAGGGGGAGGAAGAAGAGAGCAGTGGGGGAAAAAGAGAGCTGCGAGTGGCAGGGTCACTCTATTTTATTCCCCTTTTTTCTCCAGCGGAGCGGTGGAGCAAAGTGTGTGGGGGTTGAATTGAAGGACTGTTGTTTTTTTCTTCTTTTTTTTTTTTTACCTGGGCTCTTACTTATCCCAACAATGCTCTGTTAAGCCTGGAACATGCCTCTGTGCCTGCAAGTCTATAAACAATAACAGATGACGTGTGCAGACGTTCACATAGGTGTCTGTCGTCATACTTGGACGTAACATTAGGGTGTGCACTAGGGGGCAGGGCTGCATTTACCTAAACCAGAACACACAGGAAATACAGAAGAAACCTGAGGATGGAAACATATTTTCATCGTGAGAAAATAACTAAATAGAAATAAATCGAAAAAGAAACAAATTAAAACTTCTCAGTGTCTCTGGATATCCTTCCCTGCTGAACCAAACGGTGCTTGATGCACAGGACCACAAATATACACAATGTGTAGGGTTTTGAAGTGTGCGCTAGAGTCCCCTGGGAGCCTCTGCAAGCTACAATTACCCAGAAACCCCTTCTATGTATAGAAGTATCTGTAAGAAGTATGTGTCCGCCTGTCCACTTCAGTATTCTCAATGTCCCCACATCAGTGTACTGTACTCACCTCTCCAATCCATTCATACACTGCAAAAATGTCCTTTTCATAAAGTCATATATGTCTGTAATCTTATTTTCTTAATGCAACAGGAAAACAAAGCCAGTGCAGTAAGAGTATTTCACCCTGTTTCCAGTACAAATCAGTTTGTTTCATGTACTTCCTAAAATCTGGTTTCTTTCTTCCTTCTTTTCATTTGATTCATCACAGCGACATCCCTCATTCATTCTTGTTTCAAGATGCAGACAGCCATTTCAACAAAGTTCTTGAAACAATTAAGATGATTTCCATTGGAAACTGGTTGAAATATTCTTACTCACATGCAGTTCATGATGTTAACAGGGGTAGATTTACCACTCAAAATTCTTAGTAATATTTTAAACAATGGGTCCTTGATTTCAGCCAGAGGCAGAAAAAAGTCTTTTCTAGCCGGCGATTATCACATTTTTTCTGTTTGAAAACTAAAATGAAAACTTGACAGTTATCTGGCTGAGGCTGGTGGAGCGTAAGCTTCCCCAAATTTAATAAAGAGCAGGGCAGGGCTACAAAATTTAGCCTAAACTCTGATAGCATCCAGGACCGGCTTCCACACAGCGGATGTCCTGGTCGTTAACAGGCCTTTCTTTTTAAACGTAACCTCTAACCCCAGAAACTACTGTAGCTGCTGGTTTTGGAAAGGCTTCAAACTGACTAAAAGGCTAAAAATGACTTAATAAGATGGAAGGTTTTCCAGTGTACCACGTACACCCATATAACCTACAGGATGAATCTTTATAGCTTAGACCTCGCATGCAGTAACATATTAGCATGAAGGCCTTTATCACACTGCAACATCCCCACTCAAAGACTATAAGAGCAAACAACACATCACACTAGCAAGCATTCACCCACATGGCCTGCTGTCCAAACCTACTGTAGCAGTCCTCTTAACAGAAAGGCATTCATATTGTAGAGTACAGGGAGAGCGAGAGAAATGAGGGGGGCGAAGAAAAGAGAATAATTATTAGAGCTGGGGAGAAATAATAGTGGGGGAGCGGGAGAAATACATGGGGAATGGAATATAGGAGAATAAAGGGAGAGCGAGATTGAGATAGGGAGAGGACGGGAGAGGGAAGAGTGAGATAGGGAGGGAGGGGGGGATGCAGATATGGGGGTGGGTGGGTAATTTATGATTTAATCTAATGCAGTCTGGACCTGCTGTAAGTCACACAGACCTCAGCTGGGAAAGCGAGGGAGGGAGAGATGGAGAAACCGAGAGAGAGACATTAACCTTTCCTTGAAGCGAGTGTGGAGCTGTTTAATCTGACCACCATCCACCCCTGTAAACCTTTTCTCCTCTCCACCTCTACTTCCCGCTTCCCCCGACTTTACCCACTGCTCCTCTGGGGCTGCGTTTCCCAAAAGTGTTACGTAATCACGATCAACTTTGGTTCCACCGAGTTAAAGGGAGAATCTCAAAATAAATGTGTGTTGAATGTGTTACATTGTTTTTACAGATTGATACAAAACTCTAGTGACTGAAGCTAAGCTTTTCTCACATTGCTTTAAACACCTGATGCTGCGTATGTCTTTTGCACAGAAAGTGATGCCTACATGTCTGCCTACACTTCTGATGTGTTGGAACAGCAGAAGACTAGGGTAGAAAAAGAAACTCAGAAGAAACTTCATCAACAGAATAAAGCCCAAGGAAAAAGCTGTCAGAAAACCGCCCACACGGCTTGACTGACAGCTTATCGGCTGGGAAGTGCAGAGTACAGGCACCAAAGATGGAGACAAACTCAATAACAAAATGAGAAATTCAAGCATTACAAAATTTCACATCAACATGTATGTTTTTCACACACTCATCCTGCACCTCAGTATGAGGTAACAAACAGTCAATCTGCAACACAAGCTGCCCCAGTAATCACTTGTTGCCACTGGCATTGCTGCTGGCATTTTAGGCTGTTTTTGTACTTCTTGAAAAATAAAATAGGATTTTGGTTTGCTTTTCTCAGACCACATACGTGTCACATAGAAATATTACTTGTTGGATCCTGAAAATGAATTTGTGTTGCTAAAAAAAAAAGGGCAGAAATATTGGCAGGTGACTGTAACTGGACTCAGTAGGGAGTCTCATAATATGCTGCGTTTGAGCGAAATATCACAAATAATCAGTATCATCAATAATCAGTTGCTGCCACCGGCATTGCTGCAGGCAATGTAGATGCTTTCTTGAAAAAAACACGATCTCAGTTGCAATATCTTTGATCATACACAGTGTGTCTGTGGTATAGTGTGCGAGTGATGTAGTGGTGAGTAAAATATGACGTACCGCATAGCCAGTTTTTGCAGCAATCAACAATCAGTATGAACACAGCAATTTTCTTTCATAGAAAAACATGTATTGATGCCCAATCCTCAAAATTGGGGTGGGTTTTGATTTGTTCAATGTCATTAATTATACTCAGTAACTGTGTTTACATTGTTTCATTTACTTTGTGATGTAGAGTGACAGTGTGCTACGCAAACACTAGAAGAAAATGACATCTAGGTGACTCCTGTTTCACCTTGTCTCTTTACGAAAAAGGAGTCTGCCTCCCTGAAATCGCTGCATTAATGTTCTTTCAGTCACTGTGATAGAGAGAGAGGATCACAGCCAGGAGAGGGTTTCCAGTGGAGATGCTTTTCTTAGGTGTTAATGAAAAGAAACCTTTCTTCCACTTCTTCATTGTTGTCTTCACAATCAACAATCTCACCGGCATCAGAAACTTGTAGGAGAAAACACAAGAAGCCTATGCTGACCAATCACAGTTCTCCACATGGCATCTCCATACCCGCTGTAGTCCCGACGTGTAGTTACATTTTTCAGGAGGGGCAAGTCAGCTACAGCATACAGTAGCTACGCCATAATAGCATAGGTGTTATTTAGAAAGAAGTGATGTTACCAGACCTCTGTAGCCTGCTCCTCATTTCTGATTGGGGCTAGTGGCTCGAAGCTACATTAGCTGCTACTAGCATAACACATCTGAATCGCTAACTGAACTGTTGACGGACACATCAAGTTGTATTGTGGGAAATGTAGGTGGCATGTTTTGACAAGGAAGAAGAATGCGTGGAATAAAACAGGCGATATCTCTGGTTCTGCTGCATCAATTATGATCCTTTTTAAATGACAATGCTATAGTAGTGCAATGCTAAATTGGTAGAGTACGTTTTTAAGTAAATATTACGAGTTAGAGGTGAAGTGTAAAAATGTTTGGAGTGAAGATGGAAGATCGGAGAGAAGACATCGAGCAACGTCCGGGCGCTGCCATTTGCTGGTAGGACCTTGACTACAAAACATCCTTTGTACCAAGGACACCTGGAAAGAGGACAGACTACACACACACACACACACACACACACACACACACTCAGAGAGAGACTCAGAGATATCATTCACACAGAGGGAGAAGGGACAAGAGTTGTGAGAAGAGGATGAAGAAGTTAATTGCAGACAACATATGATAAAAGAGCACTTATGAACGGACGTGGAGCAAACTGGCTGAGTCTCCTGGAGGATGGACACTTGGATCAGGGAACTGCTATTGAAACAGCACTTTTTACATGATCTGTGTGCAGACATGTTTTCAGGAAAGCCTGTCCTTGTCAGCCGCAGGATCCCCAGTGTGAAACGCTGTCAATCCAGATACTTCCTGCTGGGGTTTCTTGTACTCAGCATGGTTACAAAAAAGGCAGCCAATCGCTGCTCTCCCAAACACAGTGAACCAATGGAATCAGCATATCGGCGAGATGCCGTGGTGGTGGGCTGCACCAGCGCCTACTACTGGAGTGCAACTCTTGTGTCTGCATCAATAATCTCTCTCCAGAGAACCATTTGCCTGGATAAATATTGGTTTTGCGTTGGCCCCTGTAATGGCACCCCGTGCAGGCTGCGGGGCCCGTAAGTGACGTTGTCTGTCACGCCGTTGGCAGGCTGGCGTGGGAGTCGTTGGCACATTGTGGGGTCTCTCCAACGCTCATTTGAATTCGCTCGTTCCCAATCATGCCGCTACACTCAGCGACTACACACTTCCACACTCCACTCACACACTACTCCCACTACCTGTTTGGGCGCCGGCGCTCTCATTTGCATGAAATAAGATGGAAATGGAGCCCTTATTTATGCCAACAGAAATGGAGTGTGTTATTAAGGGCACTATTGTGCAAAAGAGACGGTGGCGGTAAGAATACATTACAGAGGCTATTTCTGGAGTGGCTCGAGTCACACAGAGGGTAATGCTTTACAGGTCCCTGATGACTTCTACAGTCTGGGCACCAACACTGGATGAGCTGTGTGTATGTTTATGTGCATTTTGTATGTGAATGTGTGTATTTTTGTTTATGCCTGTGTTTGATTGTTTGTGTCTGTGTTTGTGATTGTTTATCTACAGTACCTATATGTGTGTGTGTGTGCTCGTGTGTGGCTGTATAGTTGCTCAGGCCTGGTGAATATGATTCTAGGAGATGATCATTTGTATACTGCCTGGTGATGGATGGCTTTCCTGTGATTGACAGGTCTCCATTCATACAGGCTTCATTGTAAGTCTGTTTGTGTTGTGTAGGCTGGGCAGGAGGGAGGCAGAGCTCCATTTCTGTCAGTCAGGCATTGATACAGTGGTTCGAAGCGTTCAGTGGGTCATTTCTGTTTTATAAGAAGCTAAAATGGGAGGAGGAAAAAGGTCTAAAGGGAGCAATTGCCCATTGTTTTGTTCTACTTATTTGTACACCAAAATCTAGGCAGTTGTTTGTGAAGTGCTAGGAAGGTTTAAGAAAAACTGATCCTGCTAAAAAAGAAAATGTGCTTAGCCTGCAGTTGCCTCATCTTCACATATTGTGTTTATAATTAACGTATTTTTGGTCATTATTGTGCTCTTCATCACATTTTTTACTACGGAAATTGAAATCCCGGTATTTTGCAGGATTTCTGCTCCAGTTTCTGGGGAAAAATACTTGCGGGAACCCAAAATTTCCAGCATGTCTGCTTGTCTGTCTGTGTGCACCTGCGTGTTAGTGTTCTTCATATACACCAAACAAAGACGCCTTCTACGAATCAGGCAACTGTCATGCTTAGAGTCCAACCTTAAAAAAGGGATGTTATTATTATGGTAATATCACTGGTTCAGCTTTTTATCTGCGTCAGTTTCTTCCATTTATTTTTCATGTGGCACTATATTTTTAGCCATGCCAGCAACGTGGCTCTAGGGATGAATCCTATTGACTCTGGTGGTCTCCTGACTTTCCCTCTTGTGCCACCAGCAAGTTGACATTTGTGGTTTTAAGTGAAATGTCTCAACAACTTTTGAATGGATTACAATGGTATTTGGCACAGACAGTCATGTTTCCCTCAGGATCAGGATGAATTGCAATAACTTTGGTGATCCTTTAACTTCCCATCTAGTGCCATCAGGTCAAAATTTGCGCAGATAGCTCTAATGTTACAACTAAGCGTCCAACAACTGTGCTCCCGTTCCTCAAACCATCAAACTAACATTGCAAAATGGATGCATTAGATGGATTTGGCCACTTTACAGAGATCTGGGTCAGGACCTTTGAATCAGCGCCCACATCAAAACTTCTTCACAGATTCACATGGTTATTATAATACAAAACAAAGTGAAAATTAAATGAAAATCCAGTCTGATTATCAGGGTAACTCCACGCAGTAATAACCTCGGGTCAGCTCTGTAAAAATGGTCATACACTCGGTAAACACTCAGACATGATGTGAGGATATGCTGAAAAACAGAAGATCAGACCACTCTACATAGTGTGTTTCTTTTTTTTGTAATTTTAGAGGAACTGTTGTTCTACTACCATATAAGCTGAAGAATAACAAAAATGTGATAGAGTAGTACCAGGAAAAAGATGATTATATTTCCAGGAAGTATTTATTTTCAGATCACCGAAAAACCTTCAGCCCTAATTTGGACCCATCTTGTTTTTTATATATTTCTTCACTACGACTGCAGTGTTGTCTATGCCCATAGTAGTTTCTGCATTTTAGTGCTGCGTCTAATTTTCTTGTCACCTTTTACTCACCCCAGCGGACAGCTAGCCCTTACTCCGACCTGACCTGACCCCACTGACCTTTTACATCCAGCCCAAACCTGAACCTGCTCCACCACTAACCCTTGATTGGCCCCTGGGTGACCCGTGACCTTTGACCTTATCAGGTCATGTGTTCCCAGGCTGCCTCTGTGGAGTGAGACCATGCTGGGTAAATATTATGAGCTGCTCATTTGGGTGAAAGCTGCAGCTGCACCATGACATGGACAAAGGAGAGAGTAAAAGAACAGTGAAAGCCGTAATTGTAAAATCTGTAATCATAAAAAAAATGGAATGATCATTTTCTTCTTCTGCTGTTTGTGTTTGCGTTACATTGGCTGTTTTGTGGTCATGTCTATTTGTGCATGGATTTAGCATCTTATTTAGCATCGTATAGTGTGTGTGTCTTTGATGAAGGAGCGCAGTGAAGTAGAGACCAAGCTTGTTTGTGAAGGCGCTACCTTGTTTTTCTGTTGTTGTTATTTACATGCCTTGTAATGGAGTATATTAGCATGTGAGTAGCAGCCTGGGAGCGTGTCTCATCCGTCTCCCTGAAAGGTGGCCATTTTGAAAACTGGATGTTAAAACAAGAAGAGAAAAAAAAACTTTCCCATTAACTGGAAATTCCCCCCTCCCAGGGCTAAATTGGTGTAAATAGTATTGTTCTCCTCTCTGTCAAAGATATATGGAATGTCGTTTCACTGATGGCTTCAGTAAATGCTCCAGCCAGGCAGGCGTATAGATATAACAGATCTGCTCCAACACTGCATCTAACCACTGGGCTGTGTAACTGGCCTTATACTGCATTTGTCATGTGATGGGTGTGTGTATGTGTGTATGGGCGTGTGCGTGTAGGTATGTGTGCGTATTCACAAGCATTTAGGAGATGGAAACAAAGCAATTGAAGCAAGTAAGAGAGCAAGGGAGAGAAAAGAGAGAGAGAGGGGAAAGAAAGGAAGGAGAGATGGAGAGCAGAAAGAGCTGTTGTCGGGAAAATACACATCAAATAAGCTAATGTCAAGGCCAGTGTGGTACCATAACTTCTCCATTCAACGAGAGGTCAAACTGGGGTCAAGCTCTATTGATTTCTTTCCAGGCTTTGTGGCAGTATTTCTTTCTACTAATAGCAAGTGGAGGCCTTCACCAGCGCTGGATGTGATTTCTTTGTAACGTACCGAAGAGAACTATTTCTGGATTGATATCGAAACTGTCTCTCTTACATCTCAACTTAAAGCAAAGCAAACGTTCTGATGGGAGAAATAGTGCTATATGCACTTATTGCAAGATAGCAGATAGGAATTTGAATGCATGAATTAGTTTGCATCTGTTTATCTCTGTACATTTGTCAGGTCTATGCAGAGCTGTGTGTGTTTTTACTGTATGTTTGTACGGGTGTAAGCTTATCATTTTGCATGAACACTGCATCAGTGTGTGTGTGTGTGTGTTCACCCACATATCGGTGTGTTCCTGTGTTCGCTGGCGTGCAGTGATGGATCGCAGCAGTTCCCTGTTTACCTAGCCTCATGATTTCCTGTGCGTGCATGTAACAAGTGGAGTTTGGCAGGATTAATGAGCACACAGCTTGCTGAATGGGTGTTTGGCTCCACAAAGCACTCCATCATGGCCTGATGCTGCTACCATATCCCTCACACAAACACACACACACTCACGTACACACACACACCATGCACTCTGCAACTCACCACTTACCCCTGCTCTTAATTACACATGCTTAGCCAAGTCCCATTAAGCAAGTCCCCCATGCTAAACAATGTTAAAGCATCCACATTTCTCATAGAGTGCAGTGTTTAAATATAGTCTCCATGCTTCAGCGTGTAGGAGGTAAATTGTTCTAATATGTTTGCTCCAGAGAGGCACAAAGAAAGAGATGGTGATGCCCAATTGAAAGTTTCAATTCAGTATATTATACAAAAATAATTATTCGCATGTTTTAATTATTGTTGAGTTAGTTTGCATGTAAGGATTTCTGTTCAAGTAACTTGGGTGTGGAGTGTGTAGGTTGAGGGGTTATGAACGTAAAAATTGTTCATGACAACAGAAAGTACTTGAAGAGTTTTCAGGTAACTACTGTAACGTACCCCCTGGTGGCCGTCCTTGCAGTCTGTGTCCAAAGAGAAGCAATATAATGAACAGCTTATGTGTTTTTAAATACACAAAATAATGGTCTCAATAGAGTCTAACAGACATGTGCTGCTTGGACCGAAAATGTGACATTTTATCAATGATACAGTCGAATGTTGTTGTTTGGATGTCAGATGAGTGAATGATGTCCTGAATCATCTTTCACTGACTTGATAGAAACACATTTAACAAATGTATCTAACTGAAGCTAGTATTAGTAGCAGCTAGTAGCCACATGTTAAAGGGTCTGTCTTAACTTTGGGGAGTACTACGTACAGTAACCTTTGACAACAGTTGTATAGTGTGTTCTGTAGCTCGGGGGGAGCTTTGTCAAGTCTGAGAAAATGACTCTAGTGACATCATCAATGTGTCTCGGTTTGGGCTAGGAGACTTCTTATTGTTAATGGAAAAACTGTGTTTCAAACAGGTTGGGGAGTTTGAAAGACGCCAGGGATTATTGGGCAGGGAAGGTCTAATAAAAAGACACTATTAAGTTGCACCATGGGAATTGTTGGCTCCGGTGTTTTTGGAGCTTTACCCATACTAGAGAAGTACAACACACACTTGTTGAAATGCGACGCATTGTTTGACACCTGTAGCCCACACTGGACGCTAAATACAGACAGGTAGCCAGTATGTGCTAATCTGGGGAGCGAATGTGATAAAAGCTGGAGCGTTGACACGCGGTGATAATAGGGCAGTGGCATATCCTGACACTTTGTCAAGAAGCTACTGGTGTGTGGGCTGACAGTATATAGAAAATAAGAGATGTGGGTGCTTTGATGCATGTCCAGTGTAGTCCGGCAACTTTATACAAGTGAAATATTAAATCACTGCACTACTCTTTTAAAATTACTTTCTGGCTCTAAGCTAGTTGTGACTGTTATCTGCACAAAATTGCTTTTTGCTTTGCAAATTAGCCTGCTTGCTAATTAGAAAGCTAACAATGCTAAATCTGTTTGTTTTGGTTAAATGAGCCCTTCTTCTGACACTGCACAGTAGCTCACAGCTCTTTGCGGTGCTTTTGTAGAAGCTATCTTACTCACTACTAATGCAGGGCTGCTGTAATCAGTCTGCATGGCTATGGCAGTTTATTAGACAGAGATGATCTCAGATTATCTGTGCTGAACTAGTAAAGATCCCTCATACCAACCCATCTGTCACATCAATCTTCTCACGGTGATTCACTTTATCATTTAAGTGTTGCAGGGCTCTCAGCATCCTAAAGCCTGCTGCTGGGTACATAATAAACTGAATGTATAAGAAGTAAACTCTCATTCCCTCATGTGTATGTGTGACAGGAACTAATTGAAATGAAGTGTGTAATGTATGTGTGCTTTATAAGGCAAGTTTTGTGAACATATGTTTATATTTGTGTGTTTTTATGTGTTTGTGTGCGCATCAGTGTCTATGCATGCCAGTATGTTGTTTTTCATGTGCATCACAGGGTGTGCAAAGGAGTACTCTTATTCTGTTTGGATGTTTTCTTGTGTCTGTGTGTGTGTGTGTGGCCAGAAAGTGGGCTGGTAGAAAGGAGGACAGGAGGGTAGAGCAGAAATCAAATCACTTAATTGCTGCATTTTTCATCTCCATCTTTTGTTTTATGGCGGCTGAGGGCCGGCGCACGACTCTGGCTGTGATTCATGGACGTTAGGGAGGCCCGTGAGCAGTGCCATCCCTCATCGGCACCCGGCCGCCCGCGTAACCAAAGCACCCACACAATTACCGTGATGAATATGACTTGTTTTTTTTTGTTTGTTTGTTTTTTTCATTCTTTTACTTTGCTACCTTCATCTGGTTTTAGTGGGAACGGGGTGGTGCTTAATGCAGCCGCTGAGCTGTCAGAAATAAACAATTTACCATTTCAGGTGCATTCGTCCCCCTGCACCCTCCCTTATGAGAGCGGAGCCCACTGAGACTGGGAGAGAGCTGATACAGACAGATAGGCATGCATGGAGAGAAGGAGAGGGAGATCCCGATAAGGAAGAGATAAATATAGGGAGTGGAGACGAGGGATATGTTCATAGATGCTGCGAGGAGATGTAGGGAGTGGAGGATATCAAAATGGAGAGAGGGAGTGGAGATGTTGTGGAAGCGGAAGGAACAGAAAGGTACAGGAAGTAAGTAGGAGATACTAAGAGATATTACACATCTGAGAGAGAGACATAGAAGATGAGAAGGAGGTGGATAAGAAGAAGGAGGACAGATAGTGGGAGGGGGTGTATGAAAGAATGAGAGCAGCACCGGAAGAAAAGATAAGGCAAAAAGAGAGTAGAGGGAGGGATGAAATCATAGAGAGAAGCTTTGTAGTATCATGTTGGGTGTGTGACATGTCAATAATGTGCCTCCTGTCTGGTTGTTCTGTGCAGCTTTGATACACACAAGACCGCTTTAACACATGGTACAAAATCAGTGTACAATACAGCTTTCAGTGTTTTATATGGGTACAAATACAAACACAGTTTTTGAGTTTTACTGCTCTTTCCTCTAGAGCCTGACCAATACTGGATTTCTGAAGCTGAATGCAATATTTAAGAGTTTAAAAGATTAGATAACATATATGGGCTATTAATTGTTTTTTTAAATATAGACATAGCATAAACCTTTCCATAAGGATCCCTAAATTTGGATATTAAAGAGTTGTTACAAAGATACCGAGCGGAACATTTGATAGTTCTCAAAAACACAACACTAACAGCAAATATAACATTAAATCTTAAACCATAATCTTCTTGATTACTTGAAATTAGTGTCAATAACAACTATGAAGAGCAACAGAAATACAACAAACATATATTAAAATTGAGATAAGAAAATGTAGTAAAATGTATCCTATTAAAACTATGATAAATTATACTGAACATAAATATTAATGAAATAGTGTGTGTTGTGGTCAAGCCTGTATTATTAACATAACAGCATGTTTTTTATCTGCCGATATTTATATCAATGCTAATATATCTGTGATCAGCTATAACTGGCCAATTACATCGGCTTAGACAATGTATCAGTCGGGCTCTAATTTCTTTCTAGTGTCTTCAAACTTGGTAATTTTCCATATAAACTGCAAATGAACAAATCACTGAGAAACCTTTTCTCCTAGTCCATAAAGTCACACATTTTTTTATTTCATATTGTAATAGATAACTAAGTACTTGTAAAAAAAACAACACATTCGAATTATTAACAAAACTGTACATTTATGCTGAAAATCTAGATTTAATACATAACCTGCAAATAGAGATTTTCCACAGCAGACATCTTGACTTGTTATAGTAGGAAAAGTGCAGGTGTTACTAATAACAGTAACATTGGCTCTGTTCTATTCAAGATTCCCATCGAGCACTGACAGTGTTACAGTAAGCCAGCATGAACTATACCAGGACCCTGAAACTGAAGCAGCTAAATGGAATTCAGCCATCGTCAATTTTATTATTTACACCCGTGCTTTTTCCACTGTGTCGTATCAAAATGTCTTCTGTGGAAAAGCCTTATTACAGATGACTGAAGATATCCAGAACACACAACATGCTAAAATAGTTTAATAATAGTAATAGTAATAATAACCCCACTATGTTGACCGTTGATCATTTATTACTTCATCAATGTTCTCCAAATGTAAATTTTTAATGTTTAGAAAGCTTTATCAAAAGTGGTTACTCCTATCCCTTCATTTGATTGACAGCCTAAGTTAACAATAGTTAAGCAATAGTTCCTAACAGTAACAGCTATAGTGCATCACTGACTACAGTACATAAGCTGTCAGGATATATATAAAACATTGGATAAATAAAGCAATTTTGACTAAGAGGGTGTGACCCATCTTTTTCTTTCCTTTCTTTCTTTTTTTTCTTGTTTTTTCTTGTTTTGTCTTTTGGCTCCTGACCAGCACCTACAATCATTGGCAGTTTGCCATGTCTCCTTCCATCGTCATACATCACCTGTCAGTGCCTGTCAATTCTTATTATTATGAACCATTATTTGATTGGGGCATTTCTTGTTTTGGTTGTTGAACGAGGTCCCACGTTGCTACAGAACCATCAGCTCCTTTAACAACAGATTGTTAAATCTGGTGGTCTTGTGCTAAAAATGGTGGTTTGTATGCAGGGGAGTTGTTGGAGAAAATTGCTGTTAAAGTTTATAATTTTATGCTTAGTGCAGTTGGTACTGCAGTTTTGAATATGTAAATATTTTATAGTGTATTTGAGTATTGATTTGTATATTTTATAAAAATTACAGCACTCATGAAGTAATGGTATATATATATCAACATTCACCCATCTGCCCAAAATCATCATTTTTACATCAAATATATCAACTTAAAACCAGTAAACTCAACAGCCACTGCTGTCCAGACTACACTCTCTATCTGTCTCACACACACCTACAGTACACACACAAACGGCACACACAGTACACACTCAGGTGCACACACACACACACACACACATACACATACACACACACACACACAGAAGCTTTGATCACACACTTGGAAAAATAAACCTGCTCTGGCAGTGAGGTTGCCTCCCCATCGTCTCTCCATAAAGGAGTGTGTTGCACTGGGGCCTCACATACTGCGCTAAACACAGAGGAACAGACAAGAAAAAGAAGATGAAACAAAAGCCAAGCTTCAGACGTCACGTCCGCTCATCACTTTGTTTGTTTGTGTGTTTGTTTGCATCCCTCACAGCGGTGGACAGAAGTGGGTTAGAGCATACTGTGTGGAAGAAAGCGCTGCAGGCAGGGACAGTGCATGTGTGTTTGTGCGTGGCTGGGAATTTCTGATTATTATGTTTTGTGTGTGAGTTTACTGTTGCACCCACACCCACCTGGGAATGACAGAGGAAGTGAGATGAGTGTGGGACGGTCAATCATGTGATGCCAAATATTAAAAAAAAACACTATTACAGTTCTGACCTCTCATATTTTAAACATGGAACCCAGTTAGCCACAACTTTGCTATTCTCTATAAGTGACCACAATTCTATAATACATTTCATCACATCTTTTACATTTACTCTTCTTAACAGTCTGTTTTCTTCAAGCGCACAATGACAAAATGTGTTTTACATTATTAATAAAAGCAACCTTGGCTTTTTTGGAATAAATAAATGAATAGCTGGGTATTAACATGAACTGTGACAGCCACAAACAGACAAAGAAAAGAGCACCACCTAGAGAAAGTCAAAACCCCATAAATATAAAAGTTGGTCATCCAGCATTTTCTGTTCCTTTCCTTGGGATTAAAAAATGAAACCAGACCTGCTGTCTGTAATAAATTAAGCTTCAGTCTCAGGTAGAGATACTCCGTCAAGTACCACTTACATTTTGAAAAGGTAAAGCTTAAAAGCCACAGACAATCTATGACACAGAAACAATACAAATGATATTTTCTTTAGTCCAAAACCCAAACAGGCTCACATTTTATCCTGAAAACACAAACAAACTACACTGGTTTGATTTAAATGAATCCACTCTAAGCTGCAGTCTCTCACAGGCAATCTCACAGTGCAAACACAGCAAATGCAGACAGCTTGATGGGAGTTGTTTGCTAATTTTCTACATTTCCTGTTTCACATTTCCATAGATAACTGCTCTCATTACATAATGAGATATTTTTGTTTTGGTGGTTAAGGAAAGTAATGTAATCGAATGGATATAAAACATGAGAGTCAGTCAGACTTCAACATCATACTAATCCAGCATCTGCTTATAAGAACATTTTTTTAACTAAGGTGGGTAAAGTAACACATTTTTAGGTAATTAGATCACTTTTTAATAAACACATTTGTACCAAGACAGAGATTGAAGGTTGTAGATGTTTGACAGCTTCCATAATTTGTTGAACTCAATTTAAACCCACTAGGATGAGAAAAACTGAACACACATTTTTCACATTCTAAACAGATGACACAAAGTACACATTTGTCTGCCAGAGAGACTAAAAACAAACAAAAGGACACCAAGGCAAAATCAAAAAAAGGAAAAATAAAAATGACTAAACACTGGGGAAAAGTTGCCCTTTTTTTCCAGTGTCATTTATTTATTTTTGTTTATTTGTTCCTTTTATCAGCTGTTGGGTTTCATATGATTCTTTGAAACCCAGTCAAAATACATTGTTGATTATTTAAAAACTGCAGTCAAATAATAAAGCTAAAACTAAAGGTTGAATAGGGTAATAGACCAAGTGTTTTTGCCTGTTTATGGGTATGTCTATTTATATTATTGGCAATAATTTTCTAAGGCGTCACAGATTGCTTTTTTATTCTATCTTCCAGTCAGTCGTCTTTTTCTGTTTTTTTTAATTCATTGATGTCGAGTATAAAAATGTACGCACACTTGAAACATGCCTCAGAAAGGTGATTCATTACAGTGATAGGCAAAGACATACAAAAACACTGGTATGCTGTAAGGATATGTGAGGTTTTTAATACATCAGCATTATACCTGTATGTCATTCATCCACATCTTTTATAACATATACAGTATATAATCAGCTTTTCCTTTATACAGTATTTATAGATACAAGAATCAGAACAGAACAGTCAGTTAATGAGGAAGACTTCAGTGTTTCACTGGCCGCGGGGCACACAGTGAACAGTGTGTGTATGTGCATGTGCACATGTCTGTATATGTGTGTGTCTGTGTGTGTGTGTGTGTGTGTGTGTAGACTGTAGCCAGCTTTTAAATATTAATCTCAAGGTCAAAGGGAGGGAGCTTTTTGATATTCATGCAGGGTGCTGTACCCTGTGCCGGGTGCTGAAGCCCTACCCACGCTGCTGCTTCTCTCACTGGCTCACTGGGTCATTATGTCTGCTACTGTTTCTCCTTTTCTTTCTCTGATGTGTTGGCACAATATTGAGTCTGACTGCCGATGCTCACAGACACAGAACATATGCAGTCATTTAAAGGTACTACATGTACTGTAACATTTCAACATTTGAAAATCATGACCACATTCAAGATTAGCAGCTTCTACACAGACAATGTTTTGTGCCGCTGTGATAAATTTTGCTTAATATCTGCTTGATTGTATGCTTTTCTCAGTGTCAGTTGAGAGTGAAAGTAATTCATACCATATACCACTTTGGTCATCCTCTTCAATGAAGAAAAAGAGGAAACAAATGAACAAAGACTGACCCCTGGAAGGGAAAGCGTGGTTAAGTAGCCGCATCTTCTTTGTAACTGAAGCTACGGGTTTTAGTGATGCTCTGATACTGACCTTATACATGTGACTAATGGATATTAGATACCATTTTTGAGTCTTTGGACTGTCTTCAGAAAATTGCAACAATGAAAATTGTAGTGTAATTTAAGTTTGAACAAGCCAAAAGGTAATGTTGTTGAATAAACACTAACATGTAGACGAATGATCCCGTTAAGTTCCGCTCAGTGAGGTGTGCAGATTTAAAAAAAACAAAGGGCTGGTATCGGTTCTCAGTATCGTCCAAAGCTCTTCTAGTTTCATGGCAGTAAACTGATGGTAATGGCCGATTACACAGTGGCAGTGTGTGTTGTCCAATTTCCGGCGCAAACTGGCAGGGCGTGGTGATCCTAAAGTGGTGTGTTATGAATATTCTGCCTGCAGCGTTCAGCTTTGACTAGTGCAGCACTAGTGCATTTTCTTCCCAGTTATCTGGAGAAGGACAAGAAAAATATCATTCAACTCACTGAGTAGCGACAAAAGATCATACAGTATGTAACTATATAATTATTAAAACTAATGCAAAGTTGGATAAAGTTACAAAATCTAACACTGATAGCAAATATTATAAGGCAGTAGACACCAACCCTTTTCCTGGAGATCTACTGCCCTGTATGCATCTCCCCACTCCAACACACCTGATTCTTATTAGTAACAGTAACAGCTGTAGGTAAATATTTGTTTGTATGGAGGCTGAATGCTCTCAGTTGGGAACTGAAATCTTTGCAGATAAAGTTTGGTCTAAAGATTCAGAATGAGTATCAAGAGAGACAAAAAGGGATTGGTCCATTCCTAACAGAGTTTACAATATGGGTGGTCTAAATTTTAAGAAGCACAATCAGCAGTGATACTACCAGCAATAATACCATCAAGAATGGTCTTATTTGTTTACAGTATGTGTACCAAAGCATGACAGTTGGTGATACCCTGACTGTATGATGCTTCTTCCTGCGTTAAGCTTTGTGTTGCAGAGCAAAGAAACAGATCTAACAAGCACCCAACACCGCGTGTTGCAGTATTTTATGCATTTCTTTGATATACTGTGTATGTCCCCATAGAGATCAACAAAATGTATGATTTTAAGATTAGATTATCAGCTTATGGTATGCAGGTTGTGTGTGTGTGTGTGTGTGTGTGTGTGTGTGTGTGTGTGTGTGCGTGCACATGTGTATATCTATCTAGATCTTCATCACAGCAGTCCTACACTGTAGTTAAGTTGAGAGCTCCTGGGACTCCTCATTATTTAAGCCATTTATCAAACTGGCCCTTTTGTCCCTCGTGGTAGAATACGAGCACACACACACGCATATTCACACCAGGGAAGTATGTTACACAAAGAGGATAATTCAGGCTTCTTCCTCCATTTGGTCAAATAAGAATACTAAACCTACAGTAAACAGAACAAAGGGAGACAGAAGTGAACGGTGTACGTTACAGATGGAGAAATGAATCAGAATACTGTGCTGCACCGACTCAACATTCCTTCAGTCTGGAGCTGCTGTACAGTCATGTTGTGTCATGTAGAGGTTGATAAGGTTCAGTGTGAACATGGCAGACCGTGGACTTAATGAGCTGCACGCCTGTTTCTTCTAGAGAGAAACTGCTGATACATACGGTACATCATGCTCTCTTCAAATCGTATGCTTCTTTATGCATCGTAACATGATTAGAGGGTAGGTGGTGCTATCGTATACAAGTCAAATGCAGTCTGTCATTCTGAATACTTCCAAACCAGTGAGCATGATAGTTTGGTGTTTTCAGAAGAACCCTTTGAATTGAATCTCTTTCTTTCTACTTTACCATCTTTTTAGATTAGATTTGATGGCAATTATTGTTTTTCATTTAAAAAATAAAACATTAAAAAATGTAAAACTGAAGATCATTGGAAATGTGTATTAGAAAGGATTAAATAAGAGCAGTTTAGGGAATCTGGGAGAGAGACATTGATCCATTAATTACGTCCTATCAGGGATATTCAACACCAGACTGTAAGACCTGACCTGGTACAGTAGGCCAACAGTCAGTGGCAGTGAATAAGGAGGTATGGTGATAGTGGTAAAGGATGGATCTTTGATACGATGAGCTAGCAGCTGTAGCTAAAACCTCCATCCATTCACTGAGGGATTCTACGTTAGGGATTTTTTCAGGTCACAAGGTAATCTTGTGAAGCAGCTAAAGAGAACAGTCGGTGGTGCTGTCAGGAAATGAAAAGACATCAGTTGGAGTCCAAAACATTGGAAATCTATTTCATCACTAGCATTGAAGTTTTATCTCACATGATGGCATACCTTCAGTAACAAGAGTGGGTGTCACACTGGTGATTTTGCATAAGTCTGCTAACTATTTGGCTAAAACTTAACAGAGGTATATCTTACATGTGTTCATATAGCGTATACCTCCAGTGGGGCCGGAACAAATGCATCCAATGTACTTGTATTTAGGCCTTACTTGAAGTATATGAAGACATACTGCCTACCCTCCTGTTGCGAAAGGAAATAGTTCAACGTTTTGGGAAATATGCTGATTCGCTTTCTTTCTGAGAGTTACAAGAGATGGTCGAGACCACTCTCATGTCTGTGCGTAAATTCAGCATTCACATCATATTGTTTAGACCATAATTACAAGCAACCGGGTCGGAAAAAACGTTCACGTCAGCATCCTGGTTGTAATTCTGCGTCTGAGATATCAAGAATGACGAAGACGATAACTCCCTCTTGGTGAAAAGAACTAAGTGTCAACAAACCATGGGCAAAATGACTGCAAGCCACCGTCGCTGGCAGTTACATCTAAATAAAATCCAATATTAACACTTACACAATGGATTTAGCTAATTTAAAGGGAGCTATACACGGTTGGTATCTGGTTTCACTTGTTAATGAACAGCTTCAAATAAGTAACACTGCAAAAGCAGCTAATTTACTACAAGACTGAGTAACCATTTTGGAACAATGTGTCACAAGTCAGAATAATAGATGTGTTATGTGTTTTCCTCATTCTGCCGACATTGCATGACTTCAGCATGAGTACAGACATGGAGACGGGAGGAGATTAGCATATCTTAACGTAAAGACTAGAAGCAGGGGGAAAGGGCTAGCCTGCTCAAAAAATGCCTACTAACACCTCTCAAACTCACTAATTAACACATTCAATGTCATTTGTTTAATTCGTGCAGAAACAGGAATGTAAAAATTATATTTTGTTTTAGTGCTTCTGTGCAGTGTCTCCAGCTGTAGCACTGGATGCCTGGCAACCTTACTATGACAACAAGACTCCAGGAAGTCACTGCACCTGGCTATTGTTTACCAAGAAATCGTAAAATCGTAGCATGTAATTCCCCCTAAAAACCACAAATTGTTGTTTTTACATTTCTGTTTGTGTACAGATTAAACAAACAAGGTACATGTTAATTAGTGAGGTGTTGGTAGGTACGTTTTTTTTTTTCACTCTCAGCGGAGCCAAGCTAGCAGGATCTCCTGCTTCCGGTCTTTATGCTAAGCTAGGCTAATCGCCTCCTGGCTCAGGCTCATTACTTAAAGCTAAGAGTGGAATCATTCTTCTCATGTAACTCTCGGAAAAAAAGCATATTCCCTAAAATGCTGATCTAGTCCTTTTGAGGTGACAAAGCTTGCCATTTAAATGTAATATAGTGTATGCTTATGATGGTGGCTAATACTGTAACAAAGTTGTTGAAGTTAAAATTAAAGTGGTTGAATTGGTAAAATTCAAGGTATGTTTCTTGGTAAAGTTATCTCAAAAAAAGACCACTGACTCATTAGGGGAAAAAATACTCACTGCATATTCATTGAGAAAAAAAATATCTACACGACAGCAGTACCAGACTTCCCCCGGCTCTGTATGCAGCCACACCGACACTGTCAGCCCATGAAAAAATTAGCCACAAGACTTGTTGTAAGCTTGTGTAATCTCCTGTATTAGACATCTTGGTCCACATACATTTGTACAATATATTTGTGCTTTCACATGCATGAAAGACGCGGCAGTGTCACCTTCGCGTTCTACATCGAAGCTTGTCCTTTTCCGTTTCTCCTCAGTCCAAATATTTGGTCTGTCAGTGCGGCCATGTCAGTAGATGTAGCTGTCTGTCATTGTGTTTTAACAGACTAACTCCTGGCTTTCCCCGTCAGTGTCAGAGTAACACCCCAGCTCTGATCCGAGCTGCACTCAGGTGTGTAACTGACTGCTCTGTTTCCCCATAATTACATTGTGAGCTTGACGCAGTCTCCGATGCCTGAGTGTGTGCTTTCTGTGTGTTTCTGCGAGTGTGTGTGTGTGTGTGTCTTTTCACCCCAGGCGGAAACATGTCATTTCCCGTGCTCCTGTCCGTCTGGTAGACAGATACAATATTAAGAGCCACAAATCTGAGTGTGAGTTGAGAAGAGACATGGGGGTAGGGGTGGGGGGATGGGGAGGAAACGGGAGGAAGAGTGGGGAGATGACAGTAATAATAGCATATAGACAATAGTCAGGGAGGGAGACAGCGATTGAGTGCAGTCGTACAAGTCGTGTCAAAAGACAGGATGTGCAGACAAAAAGGATATCAGACGTAAATCTAGGTTTGAGAAGAGAGGAGTTGAATGCAGTATTGTCATAACGTCTTATCTCAGTCACAGCGTGAATTCTCATATCTGTGGTTTTTACTGCATGCTCAATTATCTTTCACACCAATAGCCTGTTACTGTATATATTTTTATCCCTCCATGGTTTTAATGGATTTCCCATTATTTTTCTTGATACTCTTTAATGTTTAATGTTTGCTGTGGAACTTACAGATCTGTATGCAATCCTGCAGTTTTATTTCCTAAACCTCAATGATCCATTATGTCATTATCAAGTCAGCAGGAGCAGCCGTCCCTTTAGCCTTTTACAGTCAGGAGTTTAATAGTGAATTTAGAATTTATTGGATAAAGTAATATAAGCGAAGGTGTAGATACAGGATATTGTAAGTGATTCCAGCTCTGTTCAGTGCATTAATGGAGATTAAGAATTACACCCCCATTTTGTACAATTTTTACAAATAAATATACAGCTTAGAGGGTTTTACCTCTTTGATGTTATGTTATATATGTTATTCTGTGGTAACTATATGCAACTTGTCTCATAACACCTGGTTGATGGTAGGGAAAAATCACTGTCTTGCTCAATATCAAAAAAGTCAACAGTGACACAAGACAAGACGTATTAACTTCTTCAATATGTAACTACAACCACGATCTTTCAGCAATTTGTGTGCCCACCATCCACCCTGACCACCTCCTTGCAACTTCTGTGGGCTACAAGAATGTAGCACTTTGTGAACTGGAAAAAACTTAAGTAAGTAAACAAGCCGCCATTACCAGTGGCATCTCACTAGTAAACCCACGTTTAAAGGATGTAAACAATTTTGCAATTTTAATCGCTTTTGCCAAGAAACAGATCCAGTAGATCCTGTAGAACTTGAAACGCCACTGAAACAAAGGTTATATTCTATATTTAATAGACGGTTAGATATTTTTTTTACCTGCAAATCACCAAAAACCACACTTACTGCCAGCTATTCAGTGCAGAATTGATAATCAAGACCTTCGGTACCATGGGCAGCAGCAGTCTGGTAAAGCCGGTGGGAGAAGGGAATGAAATGCAACTGTGCAAGCAAGCTGGAGTCATAATGTGGGTTTATACTTGGCACAAGGTGTAAACAGTAGTCTCACTGTAGATACTGTACCTGCAGTGTAGGTTTTGATTTATAGCTCAGTGTTATAGTTCACCACCTCAACATTAGATGCATTTATCATACGTCTACGTGATGAGGCCGTATTGTGCTTTAATTGTATACCCCATGTTGTGTATTTTGGTTTTACACGACTCCCGTACTAGAGAACACGCAAATGATTATGGGTAGCCGCCATGCAATGTTTTGTTGTTAGCAATGCGTGAAGATGTGCTGCTATTACGCTCTTCTCACATCACCCCAGTTTTAGCCTCCCTGCACTGGTTACCAATTTCTTTTAGAATCCATTTTAAAATCTTACTCATAACTTACAAGGCTTTACATGGCCAGGCGCCAGAATGCATCAGTGAACTTAAACTTAACTACTTACTGTCCAAAAAGGCCTCTCAGATCTGCTGGGTTAGGCCTGCTAGCTGTTCCAGAGTCCAGGCTAAGGTCAAAGGGTGATCGAGCGTTTGCTGTACTGGCACCTCAGCTCTGGAACAGTCTTCCAGTTAGTATTCGATTGGCTGACACTGTTACTGCTTTTAAATCCTGTCTTAAGACACATTTTTACAGACTTGCTTTTTTACCTGACAGTTTTATTTAGTTTTGTTTGTTTACATAATACAGCTCTGTTGTGCGACCACCTGTTTTTAAGTTTATTTTGATATCTTTATTTGTTCTACCTTTTGGTTGATTTATTTTAACTGTGTGCTTGTATTTTGCTGTTCTTGAAGTTTTCTTTTTATTTCTTATTGTTTTATCCTGTTTATGGAAAACACTTTGTGCTTCCAGCTTGAAAAGTGCTGTACAAATAAAATGTATTATTATATTATTATTATTATTATTATTAGCAGAAGACATGGTTGACGTTCAGTTGGTGCCAGAGTCATAATTGTTATACAGGTGAGACCCTCAGGATATAACACCCCGCAGTTATTGTGTATTGTATTGTGTATTATTTTAAACATCTATTTTGTGACATACTGTGGAGCGACAATGAGCTATGTACTGTATGGTTCTTGTGGAACTGGAGTTATATCCCAGCATTTCACCATGCCTCATTACTGAATAGAAGACTACTGTCTTGCAATTGCCATGTTTACGTGCTTTCATTCACTGTGATGGAGAGTGGTGATCGTGGAGAACGAAAGGTTTAATGGTTTTGCTAGACAGAGATGATTACTGAGGCTTTCTTTAGAAGAGTAGTCCACCGGTTTAGCATTGCACTCCTATAACATTGTCAGATTCACGATTGTCAGCTTTTAAAAAAGGATTAAAATCGATGCAGCAGAACAAGAGATGTTGTCTTTTTCATTTCACGCGTTCTTCTTCCTTGGCAAAACCTGGCACCTACTTTACCCACAATGCAACTCAACCGCAGACAGTTCAGTTGAAGATACAGGTGTGTTATGCCAGTAAAAGTGAATGTAGCCTTGAGCCACTAGCCTCAAGCAGAGATGAGGAGTGGGCTACAGAGGTCTGGTAAGCTCACATCTTTCTAACTCCACAACCCCAGATTTTTTTTCGTTTTCAAACTTGTAGTCTTCAGCCCATCCGCCACTGACCCAAGTGCCACTGACTCAAGTGCCACTGACTCAAGTGACATCGCGTAAGGCAATTTATCAGACTTGACGTAGCTCCCTCGGGCGCCACAAAAGGCTTTATACAACTTTTTTCACATGTAAACATACTTTGATGTGTGAAATTGGTGGAGTTCCCCTTTAACATATTTAATGGTGTCTTTAATATCAAACTGTACTGGCATCAGAAACTTGTACCGTGGGTGAAACCACAAGCAGCCCACACTCACCAGTTTTACCAGCTATGGCCATCTCCATGTGGAGATCCTCCTCTTGCCCCATAGCCCTGACTGTTGTCATCAGCTACGGTGTAGCCTACAGCGTAGCTTCATCTTAAAATTCTGTGGTCACGATTCATTGAGTGATTATTTAAAATGTTGCCCAGAGCATCTTTAACATCCTGTAAACAAAATGAGTTGTTTGCCCTGAACTGCGGCCACAGATATGTTAAAAACTGGCATGATATTTAGAGAGCAACCCAGTCCACCTCTGCTACACCTGCAGAGCCAAAGCTTGCCCCCCTCCTGCCTCCCATACACTCTCATACACACACACACTCACACAGTACCCCCTGACCACCCCCCTGCCGAGCCCTGAGCCCCACAGCACAGCCAGATTTCTGTTCCATAGGTCACATCAGATGGCTGGCACACTTGAGCCCTGTTGACAGCTTGTTGTTTACAGTATGTGCAGCCAGCGTGGGGCAGCCACCGCCGATCTGGGGCTTGGCGGGAGGTGGATACGCCGGTGTGTGTGTGTTACATGCGGGTTTTGCGGGGAGCGAGGAGGAGGCAGTGGCGGCAGAGGTGTAGTGGCGTTAGGGGGGTTGATGTTGGCGGGGGGTCTGGGGTAGGTTGCTTAGCAGGGAGCCCCTGGCGTGAGGCCCAGCAGTCTTTGATGCTCTCCGGTTCTGAGAGAGAGAGAGAGAGGGGAGGAGAGGGGGAAGAGGGAGAGGGAGAAAGAAAGACAGAGATGAGGAATGAAAGAGAAAAAGGTTACCTGTGGATCAGCCAACCTTCAGCGCAGAAGGGGGGGTTTGGGGGTGGTGGTGGTGTTGGAGGGTGAGGGGGAAGTGGGCTTTGATGTAAGTCCAGGTTGGAGGGGAGCATTGATCACAGAGGGAGGAAAGGGGGAGAGGAAGGTGTGGGTGCAGAGGAGTGTGGATGAGCTAAGGATGGCCAGAGCCCAACTACAGCAACACTTCCACCTTTTCAGAGGAGAAGGCTGGGAGCGGCGGCTGAGGATGTTGTAGCCGCGATATAGATAAGCTCAGGGAAATGTGTTAACCGTGCATGTATTGATAGTGAAGCTGGGAGTCAGTGGATGAAGTTTAAGAGATCCATCTTTTGCTGCTGCTTGCTGTGAATGTGAAAGTCTTTCATCTCTCTCCCATGTGTTTGCAGCAGGGGCATCGGGGAGTGTTACTCCCTCTGTGAGACTGAGTGTGTGTAAATCTGTGTGCTGCATGTCTATCAGGATGTGTTTTTATGAGTGCATATACACACACGCATTTTTGAGAGTGAACTCTCTGTGTGTATTCCGAACCAACAAAGGCAAAATCCTGCTGGGCTGCTGTGTATCCATAGATCAGAGGTGTGTGTATTTGTGTGTGTATGTGTGTGTGCGCATCATTGCCTCTCGCACAATCATCGGGACAACACACAGGCATAACACCCGCTGGGCCTACCACTCCCCACAATACACCCCTGCTCCCACAATGCCTCAGTATTTCAAAGCTAAACATCCCGGGAGACTTTGCTCTAACAGTGAGGTCTCTCCTACCAGGAAGTGACACGCCCCCCTGCTGAGACACATCTCCCACAATGCACCGAGGTGGCTCCCATATTGATGCACACAATGTGTTTGCTTCTGTTGGAGGCGGCTGCCGTGCATCTGTCAGCCTGCTGCTAACAGTATTCATCAGTTGTTTCCTGCCCGAGTTGCTCCGTTCTTTCTCTCCGCTGCTTTAACAGAGTGGTTTCATTCTTGAACCCACAGTTTAGGGTCACAGAATTGTGGTCGAGGGCTCACCGTGAGAACAAGAATACATCCAGTGGCCTCGTGTACATCAGAAAATGTTTTACAGCGACAAGGAATAACCCAAGGCGAGGTTGACACACCATGCAATTTCTTTCCACAGAGATCTCTGATCCTTTGGTCAGTTTGTAGTGGCTGTAGAATGGGTTTAAACCCTGCAGACAGCTTGCCACAGATCCTCTGTACACTACTTTAAAGAAAGAGGAGTTGATGATATCCACAGGAATCTGTCATTGATGGAGGGTTCGAGTAGGTGGAAACTCATCTTGACCTAAATTTAGATGACTGACTTATTTTGCTCAGCTGCAGTCCTCTTGCTTTACCGTTCAAACTGGTCTCCACTACAGCACACCAACTGTGTTTGTGAAGAACAATTATTAGACAAGCAGAGATACTTATTTCCATGAAAGTTTTTAATAAGCTGGAGTGAATTTGAGGGCTGTGGTGGCTGAATTTGGCAGGACAGGTTTCAAAGCATTGTATATCAGAGCACCGGACAATGAAATGGAGTAAGAGCAGGTGGTCAAGTTAGACTGAATTGCTCAGTAGTGAGGGTCAGACTTTTCAGAATACAAGGCTTCTATTTATCTTTCCTGTCATCAATCCCACCCCTGAAAAGTAATTTGTCTATGTGATAATGAAATCTTATTTCAGCACAACTGGGTCTTTCTTTCGTTCTTGAGATGTGTTAACAGAATTTTAAATGTGAAACTTTATAATTAGTGTACAATGAAATGTAAGACTAAAACTATGACAAAAATGGCTCTTATGGTGTGAAAGAAGGGGTGTATTAATGTCGTGCTTTTCTCCCATATTTTTAAGTATTTTAAGGAATGCTTTTTGCTTAATCTTTCTTAATTGAATGGCACTGGTATATCAGAGTTACTTAGCAAAACACAGATTTCATGCCACAAAAACAGAAACTCCCCCACTGTAGCAGAGAAATGAGGATAGGGATGAGGTAATTACCTGCCCACTATCTATCATGTTAACTTTGAAACAAGTGTCTACAGCCACTGTAGTGGCTCTGTGAGGCTGTACTGGCCACTGTAAAGAAAACCCAAATGTTGGATGTAATGGATAAAAAGTTGTGGTCCAAAATTTCTGTTTGATCTTTAGCAGTTGTGGTGAAGTAAATGTAATAATTGGCCAGACAGTGGTGTCAAAATAAAGGTCTTTTGCAACCTACATCAAAAGGGTTTATCATGTTGTGAGCATGAAGTGTTAAAAGTGCTGCGAAGCATTGATGCGCATCTTGGTGCATTATCGTCACCTGTCGATCAGTGGAATGATATCAAAGGTCACTCACGTACATGCGTGTCCTTGTGAGCGTGCGCGAGACAAACAAAATGGGGACCATAAAAAAACTGCTCCATAGCGCTATTGGAGGTCACAGACTCCACAGGGTACCTTTAATAGATGACAGTAGTACATAGTGCCATAGGATGGCATAAGCAGAAAGGTCAACACGTTAACTTAGCTAGAGAGACGTACCAAAGTTGTCGACCCATCCAATAGTTCAGATATTTTAGTCTGGACCAAAGAGGTGGACCAACAGACCAACCCTAAAGCCACGTCGCTTGCCTAACTAAAAAAATGCCACATGCCACATCTAAAGGCGTATTTTTTCACAATTCCTTAGTTCACTGTAAAAACATGCACATTAGTTAATGTCAGACTGCTGAAATGTCTGTAATTTGAAGTCCAGTCAGAATGAGGAACAGAATTTTCAAGCATATTAAGTAAAACCCCGGGCCTACGTGGTAGCAGAGCCACCCATTTACTTCCTCACTCAATCCCCTTTCACTCCTCTGACCAGAGTATGAGACATTTTGACATGTTAGCTGAAACAGGACAAGAATAACAAGAAAGAGGGATTGGTATTGTGGACGGTGGAGACCAGGTGCCATTTTAGAAATGAGATGTGGTCAGAATGAAGGATAGGACAGTGGTGATATGAAAGGCAAAAAGAAACAAAACAAACTAAAGATAGGCCTGCGGACAGAAACAGTAGGCGTCTATGTAAATGAAAGAAAGAATGCAGAGATTTGGGGAGAACACTGTGATCTCACGTTTGCGTCGTAGAACATCAAAATGTATCCTAAATTTTTATGCCATGTTTTGGTTTTCTGTAGCCATTATACATTTATGTTTTCTCATTCGATGTCTCTCAACAGCAACAATAAACATGTCGTCCTGCACAAACAATGCACTGGCTAATCAGTGACATGTTGAGCACATATGAAAAAGGTCACAGTTGCAAGGCTTAGTTACCATGTAAATAAAAGCTGACTGATATATTTATATAACTTGGTTGTTTCTATTTATCTATATCCTTTCTATGTGTCTAGTAATTGCAGCACCAGTCTGCAGCCAATCACTGTAATTTAACAAATTGCTAGAAAGCACAGGTTCACCCACATTCAGTCAAGATCCAGTCATCGGTGCTGAAATATGATATCTGACAAACAAATGAGATGAACAAACACATAAATTGACAGAATGTGATCGACCCCCCCCCATACTGGCCCCTCTGCTCCCAGTGCCCGGAATGTGTGGTCATCATGTAGACAGAGCACTTCCAGAGCAAGCACATCGGCTTTACAGGACTTTTGCTCATATTTCTCAAAGCCTAATTGATTTCTTATTGAGGAGCTGCCAAGCAAATCAGAAAATTGCATTCAGTAGCTGAGGTATTAGCCGTTTCAGAGTGTTTAAGATGTTTTCAGTGATCGAGCCTTGGCAGAGCTTTTTGCCCTGGAGTGGCTTGTATATAATGGACTGCCATGAAATCATAATTGCGTGTTTATGAACAAACCAGCTGGTTGAGGCAGAGGGTAATTATTTTCTCTGCGTTCTCCTTTCCGCTCACCGCACATTTGCGTCTGATAACGGCCCTGGTGGAAAATAAACGGTGGGGAGAAGAGAGGAATAGAACGGAGAGGAAAAGGAATGTAGTGTGGCTCTTCTTGTTCGTTGTTACGTTTCTTACAAATCACTTTTTCCACTGTCCTTCTCCTTTTTTC
This sequence comes from Oplegnathus fasciatus, assembly GCA_003416845.1. Lineage (NCBI taxonomy): Eukaryota > Metazoa > Chordata > Actinopteri > Centrarchiformes > Oplegnathidae > Oplegnathus > Oplegnathus fasciatus. The sequence continues at coordinate 338,115 of NTHP01000228.1, read as the reverse complement.
TGCTCTGTGTGTTCAGGGCTGTACTTTTAACTTTTTTTTCACATAACACTGGTGCTACAGAGGTTGAAAGTTTTGTAGCACAGGCAACAAAATTGTAGCACGAGTACGTCTGCTACCATCATTAAAAACAACCGGTAGTAGTGCAGTTCATCACTTAAGCAGTCATGTGACTGGCAAAGGACATTAATGTTGCATACAGGACAAAATCTGTCCCTCAACAAGAAATGTGTTCAGACAAATGTTTTCTTTATTTGCCCATTGCAGGGACATAACACCTCTTGCTATAAAAAACATCCATATATTATGCTTCAAATAATCAGGGATGGAAAGAGTACTAAAATATTGTACTCAAGTAATTTTACTGTGACTTTAAAGAAATTTTACTCAAGTAAAAGTATTTGTGTAGAAATGTACTCTGGGTAAACATTACTGTGCTACATTTTTAAATGGGAGTATGGAAAATATGTTTTAAGATATATGATACCACTGTTAAATTAAAGGACAAGTTTATGCTACAAAATAAATTACATTAAATGTCAACAGAGGTGGAACAACATCAGCAACATTAGCCCTGATGTCCAAATCACCTATAAATTCTTTTCTATAGACGCACTTTGTAGCCTGTGAATACAACTGATCATCAATTTTAAATATACAACCACCTTCCTCAGTGTCGCCTCACTAGAAAGAACCAGACAAGAGGACAAAACTCAGACAATCAAACAAAAATGACCGACAATAAATAAAAAGTCTATGGTCACCGCGGCGGGTGCAACAAGCATTATTAATCCACATAAGTTAAATATCCTGACACAAACGGGTTATTGTCACAAACAGCAGAAAGGCCTCACCCACCTCACTGAAGGTACAAGTTCCTCAGTGAACGCAGAAGTCACCTGAAGGATCCACCGTGACCATATTAGCATTTAGCATGTTAGCGAGACCCAGCATGTCTCTGTTGGACATGCAACATCGTGGGTGTGTTTAATTCGAGTTACTTAGTGTGCTCGCCGGGTGGTGCATTAAATCAGTGATTAATTAAGGTAGATGCAACCTTTTTTTAACTATGCCAAGGTACAGTAATTCTAACCTTAACCCATAATGACGTCATCCTTCATTTTATTGCAGTGTTGTGCATTTTTGTACTGTTCACTAACTAGCCAGCTAGCTGTTCGGCACCCCTCACACCCCTCCTCGTATCTTTTCCAGCCTGTCAGCCGACTGCAGAGCATCACCTCTCTGGATCGCAAAGCTGTATTGCACGGATGCTACTGCGGTCATTTCATTCATCGCACACACCGATTTTTTTGTAGCACGTGCAATGTCGCACTGTACAGCCCTGGTGTTACATTGTGCCATCAGAAATACTAAAGCTAGTAACTAACTTGCCCAGTGCTCATGATTCCGCCTGAAACATGAGTGTTCATCTTTTCTCTCTTTACGGGAGGCGCAGTGAATATACTGGACTGATCGGCAGCTGACAAAAATGAAACCCATCCTCCTCCAGGGCCATGAGAGGTCCACCACTCAAATGATTGAGCAAAGAGAATGAGTGTCATCACTTTTCTGAATCACCTGTCTAGCCACTCCTATGACCTTTACGACTTCATTATAATCCAAACAAGCTAAGTTGCTCGGTGTCTCATTATTACGTTCTGACCCTGCAGTTAAAATCTCAAGGTTTGTTTATCTACATCTCTTATATATACACTCCCCTCCAAAAGTATTGGAACAGTGAGGCCAACTCCTGTATTTTTGCTGTAGACTGAAAACATTTGGGTTTGACATCAAAAGATGAATATGAGACAAGAGATCAACATTTCAGCTTTTATTTCCAGGTATTTACATCTGGATCTGATACACAACTTAGAAGATAGCATTATTTGTAATGGGATTTGTTTTTGGGGGTTACTCCCTTCAGTCTCCTCTTTAGCAGGTAAAATGCATGCTCTATAGGGTTTAAGTCTGGAGATTGACTTGGCCAGTCTAAAACCTTCCACTTCTTGCCCCTGATGAACTCCTTTGTTGTTTTGGCAGTGTGTTTTGGGTCATTATCTTGCTGCACGATGAANTGGAAGGTTTTAGACTGGCCAAGTCAATCTCCAGACTTAAACCCTATAGAGCATGCATTTTACCTGCTAAAGAGGAGACTGAAGGGAGTAACCCCCAAAAACAAATCCCATTACAAATAATGCTATCTTCTAAGTTGTGTATCAGATCCAGATGTAAATACCTGGAAATAAAAGCTGAAATGTTGATCTCTTGTCTCATATTCATCTTTTGATGTCAAACCCAAATGTTTTCAGTCTACAGCAAAAATACAAGAATTGGCCTCACTGTTCCAATACTTTTGGAGGGGAGTGTAAATAGTTCTTTGTGAGTTTCAGGAGTTTTGAGAAGCAGTCGGTCGCATCATTTTTGCTCAGCCTGCTACTGATTCTTATTGGACGGTTTCCAGACTAAAACTGAGCTTGTGAGATTTAGACTGGCTAACTGATGTTACTACTCCTGAAATAGATTAAAACGTCACTGTTTTAGATCTGCCCCACTTTCCCTTGTATTGTTGGAGCTCTAATTAAGTCCATGCGTCACAAGGATTCAAACTGATAACTGATTCACTGTAAAAGATGAAAGCATAAATACAAATTTTAAGTACGTTTTATGGAGCACCAGTAGCCCTTGGTGGCTGACTCAAGACTTGCCACAGCTGTTTCAAAATAAAAGCCTTCCTGAGGCACCTGTACATGCTAATTTGAGACAGGTGCAGGACGTGCTCGGGAAGTGTTTGCTGACAGGGGCGAGGGAAGTGTATCAGAACATTAAGTATCTTAACCTCAGATGTCTGCTGGATGCAGCTGCGTTGTGTTCTGGCTACACCAAGGCTCAGTTGTGGTTCAAATGTTCACTGGAAACATTTCTGAATTGTGTCATCTTCACGTAGTTTTCAGTATTTCCAGTATTTTTTTAAATAGTTTTTCACCATCTTTTGTGGTGTACAGGCAAATTGAATACACATTTGCAGCTCATTTATGATCAATGTGGTAACAGATCCTTCTTGGTTGTACTTTTCTTATTTTGTATCTGTATTTCCTGAATAGTGTATATTAATAGAAGGAAAACTGTAGTGGTTCTCCTGCTTGACATAAACAAACAAGAAAGTTCATTTCATGACAACGAGGCAAGATGCTCTGGAAAAAATAGACCCAGTGTGCAAACATTGAGGAGTGGAGATAAGAGCAGTGTATAAGTCGTGAGTAAGACACTCCGGTCATGGCTACAGTGGCAGTGGGTCGTCTCCAGCATCAGTGATGGAGGTCGAACACAAGGCAGCCACATCCAGTGGACATTTGAAGCTGGACAGGAACGTATTAACTGAACTACATGACAACAAATCATAAATGCAGATAAAGGTTAAGAGTTTTTGTTTGTACCTTTTCATGGTGAACAGTTGTGCAGCAAAGAAGGAGAAGTGGTTGTGAGGAATTAACAGTATAGCATTTGCAGTTTGAGTTTTTTAATCTGTTTCAATTTTAACACAGCTGATGGACTGTTGAACACCATCCTCCCAGCCCTACCAATGCAGAAAGACATCCTAAACAGCACTTTGTTTGAAGCATAAAGCAGCCTTCACCCTGCTTCTCCAAACTCTAGGCTGCCACCCATGCTTGTGTGTGTGAGACAGAGATAAGAGGGGTTCGGTTTATTGGTCCAATGACAGTCAACTGTAGCTGTTCCAGAAACTAAACTAGGTAATTCAAGGCAGAGCAGGTCGAACGTGAATCTGGAAGTAGAATATTATCCTCAGTGCCACTGAGAGCTGACCTGCTCAGGCTGGAACACAGCACAGTTATCCTGTCTCATTACCGAAGCCACTGCTCTTACATTTAGCCTCGTTAGCCGCGCCGAATGAACATCCAGCAGCCCACTGGGGATTCAAGGGTTAATTGTGGCTCGTGTCAGAACTTGGACCTGGCCAGCTCAATAATGGGCTGCAGTTATTGGCTTGCTGGCTGTGTGCACGTATGTGATTTTGGTGCTTGTGTGTGCACATGTGTGTGTTGCCTGTCTTCAGGTATTGGCTTTGGTGTTGACCCAGGGCCAGCGCTGCCTCTCCATGCTGTCTGTATTGACAGCCGTCAGACTCCAGGGACGAGTCCGAGGTCTGGAGGCCTCCGTACACTGGAGACACACACCTCCGCTGAACAGGATGTCCACACCTCCACACACACCTCCACACAGACACAAACACACACAAAAATGCACAAATAGATCTTTTGAGGATGTGCATGAAAACTGAGCACACTTACACAACCTTCTGCCTACACAAACACTCTTGACCCCCCCCTCCAATCCCCTCCAGCTCTATCCGTCACCATCAGCCCTTCATCATGAGCCCTTTGGGGTATCTACCTTCCTATTCATCCTTCCATCCATCCATCTATTGACTGTGATAAATTGACCTAGGACCCCTCCAACCTCTGTAGACGCCCCATGACCCTGCCCCTTGCTCAACCCCCTATTCCCACTTTTCACCGGTCATGACCTGCCACTGTCTCACTATTGGCTGCCAGCAAAGACACCCATGCAATCAACATCAACCTCCACCCATCCATGGACATTAGGTGTGCTTGACACGGCTACTGATGCAGGACATGTGTTGGCAATCGTGTGTGACAACTATTGATTTGGTTGTTTTTCTGTTTTTTTAATTTGGGAAGGGGGTTATGGTTGTCTGTCTGATCACAATAATTGGGCGACACATCATCTAAATGCTGCCCCCACCCCTCAACGCTGCCACCGCTCTCACGTGAAATCCCTCGTCAGCAGCTTTGTAGATTAATCTTTAGCTCGTATTTATACACACACACACACACAAACACTGTAGACACATAGCAGCTTGAGGATGCATACTCATCCATGGAGAGGTATTGGCATGTATACCGTAAATACACACAGGAGAAACTTGCGCTCGAAGCTGCACATACACAGCAGATGAAGTTCTCCACAGTGGGAAGCCTTGCCTTAGGTTACATCTACCTATGGAAACACACTGAGGGGATTTACTGTATTTGTGTCTGTATACAATATGTAGGTGAACATGTACGTGTGTGTGTTTAGGGATTTCCATCTGTGCTTGCGTACATGCCTGTGTGAAGTAGTGAAGCAGTAGTGTGAAGTTCCTGGTGCCTGATCACACCAGGATGTGACGAAAATTTACTTGCACTTCTTCACAAAATAGATGGTACCGGACGCTTGGTGAAATACTGATTTCCTCCATTTTTAGTCTCTAGTTCTCTCGGTTCCCTCAAAAGTCAGCGCTGTCACGACTCGTGCTGCAACTAATGATTTTCATTATTGATTAATCTGATGATTATTTTCTCGATAAAAGTGCTTAACTTTGCCAAACAAAACAAAAAAAAAAGACAAGGCAACTGATCAACGGCTTGATTTTACGTATCAAAGTTGAACTGAAATTAATTTTGCCTACTGATCCCAGTTATTCCACTGAAATGTATTGATTTTGATCCCAACAGTGCAGTGAAAAGGGAAGAGATAGGTGACAAACTGATACAAGTACAAAGTCTTTGACAAAGGATAGGATACCACGATTTAGTGAAGACAACTGGACTTTCCTGGACACTTCTGTTCATTGAAATGTCTAGACCTTTTTTTGAATACTGTATGCCTGTAGAAATAGTCTGATTGGTTCAGCTTTTTTTCTCTTTGATAGAGAGAAGTGTGTGTGCCTTTACAGTACTGTGTGTCACTCCGGTCCTTGAGCTGTGTGTTATGAACAATAGGCCAGGGAGCCGTACTGGAGAGCAGAGCTGCCTGTATTTATGACTCTGCTGTTGCCTTAATGCTGCTTAAAACACTCAGCAGGCTTTTTACTTTAATGAGGGCCGGGCCGTGCTACAGCACCCCGCTGCCGTGCAGCGCGGTGTGTGGCACGGAGCGGGCGGTGTGTGTGTCTGTGTGTAAAAGATATGGCTGCATATACGAATGCATGTGTGTTGGAATGAACGGTCATGCGAGTGTGTGTGTGTGTGTGTGTGTGTCGTCAGTGTTTATGGCTCTTTTAGAGTGTCTGAAATGTCTGGCTGTTTTAAATGCTACTGGCTGCCACTGAATAAGATGTCTTGGTGTATGTGTGAGACTGTGTGTCTGATTGGGCCTGCGTAGGTGTAAAACCATTGTGCATTTCTTTCTCCCTTTCTTACAATATGTTTTCTCAGAATTATCTCTTTTTCTTATCCCATATCCCACCCACCCACCGACCTACACACACACACACACACACACACACACACACACACACACACACACACACACCACCACTACCATCTCTGTTGACAGGGTAAATTGTATGAAAAGCTTTTAAGGCAATTAGTGGATTGAGCTGGAGCCTTTCTTCCCATTCGCACTGTTCATTAGCAGCTCCTCCAGTCTCTGATATTACCATCACTCCAAGCTGGCATCAACACCACTCACTTCTTGTGTGTGTTTGTGTGTGTATGTGTGTGCGGATGCGTTTCTGCATCTGCGTGTGTTTTGCACATTTTGTAAGCACAATTTCAAAGCACACAATTGTCAGAAAATAGATCCTTGCCGCCCTGCCGTTCTGACTATTTTAATCCATTTCAATAAAAGCACAAAAGAGGAGAATCCAATGACACACACAAAAAAATCATTATCGTTATGGTCGTCATTGCATTTCTTGCTTGATTATTTCTTTATTAGCCATTTATTTTTCCTGAAAAATGATCATCTGTCGGCTTCTGTCTTCATTTAGGTTTCCCCATTAGAAATGAACTGAGATGGGTTTTAAACGCTGCAGCAGAGCATCTATATTTGTGCTTGTGATGTCATCACAGCTTGTCGTTGTGTGTTAACTGTAAATGACTGCATATGAGTCAGTCATAGTGCATAACAACACTTAACTAGGTGACACTTATGATAATTTAATCAAAAAATATCACAGATTGTAGCTTTCAGCAAATATAAGCAAGTTTTGGTGTTTCAACTTTCCATTACCTGACATTGATTTTCGTAAAAGGGTGAAAAACAACTTCTTCAGAGCGACATAATCCAGCCAAATCAATCTGAAACCAACTGAAGGCATGATTTCATTTGGTTTCGTGTGTCTGTGCTTATTTCTATGTCTGCGTTTGTGGTTTCATATCTGTGCAGCCTTATGTCTCACTCTTCTTCCTCTCCATAGCACGACGCCTATAGGGAACATGAATATCTCCTCCTGGATATAAACTCCTCAAAAACACAATTTTTACACTCAATTAGTCACACGCATGTATTTTTATTCAAGGTTCCTTTGTTAAACAAAACAAGTTAAAGGACAAGTCTGGCGATATTCTGTATTTTTGATATGATGAACAATCAAGCTTTTGACACACAGGTAATAGAGGATCAATTCATTGTTGGTTTTGGTCTTTTTATGGGATGTACTGACAATAAGATAAATATAGAACAATACCAGATTTATCCTTTGATTTAAATTGTGTTTAATACAATAAGAAAAGTTTGTTCTTTAAAAAGGACAGACTGCCATGATGCAAAGCGTGCAACGCAGTCCAACTGTACCACAAGGAAGCTTGAGAACTGCTCATCTTCAGTGTCTCATCTGTAGGTATTACCCTGCTTCCTAATCGCCACTAGGAGGCACATGCTGTAGCCTCGTAGTGAGTGAGTGAATAAATGAATGAATGAATGTGAGTCATTTTCTAGATCTATGAGCTGTGTTGTATCTGAAAAAAAGATGTAGAAAGCAGTGAATGGGCCATAGATTTAAATGTCAGTGGTGTTCTGCTGTTTTTATAGTCAGGTCTACTGAATGTACGTTTCTCAGGTCATTTTATGTCTTCAGCATATTTTTAAAAGTAGGTTAGACTCTAAATTATTCTTCAGTGTATCTATGAAGGTTTTCTCCCACAAGTGGACTCGCACAGCGTCTGGTGTTACCAGGTCAGCTTGCCCTTGGGCTTTAGATGACTATTTTCCATCACTGTGAGAGAAAAAAGACAATGTTATAGATTTCATTACTGATGAATGAAGAATCACCGTCGGCGCAGTCTCTGTTGTCTTAAATGAATGTATTTATTAAAGCTCTGCTACCAGGAAACAGACTCCACACATCAGAGGCTGCATAGACCCTGTTTACTAATCCCTGTTCCCATCAGCCTAGTTATAACAAAACTGCAATGAGAGCAAGGTCATAAAGAGGGGCATTTATGGCTCTTCTTAGTTATCTTGTCTTCCCTCTTAAACGACACAAATTCTAGTCAGTACCAGTTTCCAACGTGCATATCTCAAGAAATTGAGACACCCCAAGCTCTTCTGATCTTTAGGAATGGGAAGTCTGAACCTCCTCTCACACCAAAGGTTGCAATACCCCTTTTGAGTTATTCAACAGATGATTTAACAATGATTCAGCAATTTTACGCATACATTTCAGTCCTTTTCTACCACGATTAAATAATGAAAAGGAGGTTTGGGACGTTCTGTTTTGAATCTTCTGTGGATGTCTTAGAGTTTGAGCTCATTTATATCTGTATATTTGTCTGCTGTTTCCTCAGCTGTATTTTGCTGTGTGTGTGTGTGTGTGTGTGTGTGTGTTCGAGAGAGAGTTAATTATGTGGAACACTGAACGTCACTAGCTTTGAAGAGGGGAGAACCAAGAGCCGTACATTATTGATGAGTGACACACATTGCCGACATAGTCACAAACACACACGCACAGTCATCTGTACGTGCACTACTGCATGCACACAACCTCAAATGTGCGCACACACGCGTACACATGCACACACATAAATACTGTGTATATTTGGCAGTGATCCTCCCTCCAGCCCCAGAGTATTTAACAGCGGTTGCTGACATACTTACAGTACCTGCTATACGTTAGGCATCCAACATTTCTCTCTCTGGTCCATGTGGGACTGTCATTGGCCCTGTACGCTACATTATTTAGCAGATGGAGTATTTGATCCCACAGCTAGAGCTGATCTCAGTCCATCATTAATGCTGAATTTGGCTGGAACCAGAGCACGCTTTCATTACTGTATTACTCACGCACACAAACATGCATGCACACACACTGTGCGTACACACACACAGATTATGTCCTTATTATGATCTCCTATGTAAGAGTCCGTAAATTAATCATAACATGTTTATTTCCTCAGTCTAACTGTGCTGGTTTAGTTATGGCAACAAAACAGATTTTCTTCACCAGCGAATCTTCACAAATTCAACCAGTGCTTCAGTTGTATTGCTCATAATCCTGTGAATATTCTCATTCATCCAGGTGCTTGTTTGACCAGTCTAGCCTGGTCAAACAAGCACGAACTGATGAAGCCTCTTGGATGAGAGGTGAAACGTCTTCACAGACAAAACCAAAAATCCAGTTGCGTTCGATTCAATTTCCTTTGAGATATTGCTCATAATGTGTCACTTTCGCTGTTCCTCCCTGCAGAGTGAACAGCTAACACCGTTTCTTCAAATCTTTCAGACTTGGACGAAATATCAAAATAAAAGAATGAGAAAAAACATCCAGACGTTTTGACACCCATTTCAATCACTTGGATTTATAGTACTATAGCCGAGAGATATTTAAAACAGGGAGGTCCACTCCTGTTTCTTTTGGCCCTGATCCCGATCCGTGTCCTTTGATATTGGATATCTGCCGATCCGATACTTATATGTAGTTAAATGTTGATTAAATATGTATCTGACACATTGAAATAACAGCTGTAGCTTAAATCTCACATAGGCTTATTTTTTACCAGTTACTTGATCCAAAGACTGAGGGACCTGGTTCAAAAACATTAAGCTGATAAGCTTAAATTACTGATATGATATGAATACAATTTTAACCTGAAAAACTCCTGAAATTGATGTGACAGATCAGCTAGAGAGAGGGTGTTGTTGGAACTACAGAAACACACAGTCCACTCTGATTGTACAGTGGTGTTACAGAGTGTGAGATCTTTCCTCACAAACAACCTTTGATGAGCACAGACACCGGCTTGCAGAAAGCACTTCAACCTGACAACAGACAAGTCTCATTTTGGCCCGTCAACAAGTTACTCACAGATTTAACATTAATTAGCCACAGCTGGTAGGACCTATCGCTGGCGACTTTGTCATTTTAAACTGTGAAAGTGACTGTCAGTGCCGGCTAAAATCAGAAGCTGCAACCTGACCATTTTCTGCACTGCTCTTTGCTAAAAATAATTAGCGTCAGAGCATGGCGAATCCATGTATTTTGCCAATCCAGGTGTCAGAACAGAGTCACTCACCGGTGCAACCAAATCATTTTTCACATTCACACATTCTTAACTTTCACTCTCAAATGCAGCGAAATGTGTAGAGGCCCGGCTGTGATAAAGGAGAGCAGCGCTGCAACGCAGGCCGACGTGGACAGAAGGGTAATGGAAAGATAGGCTTGGAGTTTGATCTGCTTTTTTTTAGCCAACACCGATCTTTTAAAATATGCCCAGATCGGACATCTCTAGTGAACATTCCTTCAGGTTATTACTTTAATGTATATGTCTCTATATGTCTGAGTGAAATCCATTTCTGTCAGCGTACTCCAGTTTTCATTCGAACTGGGAAAAGATGCTAGTTCTGGAAGTATTTTTCACCACTGTAAATTCCTATATATAACACTTCTTTCAAAGCTGCACTCATATATCAGTATATACATTGTTTAAGCATCCTTCAGCTTATTATTTTGGTTTTACAGCCAGCAACTTGGCTGTATTGCTTCACTCTCATGCCTCAACCTTGTTTTCAGCAGCAGGCAGCTGTTTTGAGCAAAAAGTTGATAAACTGACTGTGCTGTACCTGCCCGTCACCAGTCGACAGCTACTAGCTGGTTGGTGGAGACCAAAACAGAACTAAAAGAAGAGTGAATACTGGACTCAAATTTGTTGGCCAGCAACACGACTTCAACTGAATGCTAAGGCTGCTCTGTGTGCGCTGGATGTGAAAATGAGGTGCCATTTCCTAACACGATCGCCTTATCGCTTTAAAACGTCTTAGTATGTCAACGTTGCGTTTATAGCTTGCTAAGCTGAAAATGAATGTGACTTTTACTTCCAGATGCACAAGATGGTTCCCACCACTTTGCAACTCCGTTGAATATGAGTCCTGTTTTCCCTAAAAACAATCAATCACATCCCAAAAATCTGCTGTTGGGATCTAATAACATCACTTTTCATATTGTAGGACATATTTGAAGTGAAATGAGCTCAGAAGCACTCACTCTTTGTCATATTGGCTTGGACTGATGTAGCTTTCTGCTCCAGTTCAATAGCTGCTCACCCAGTCAGTGCAGACTGGGGACACATTTTTTTTATGGAAGCATATTATTGTTTTATTGGGGTCAAGGGTCAAGCACGCTTGCTCTAGGCTGTGGCTGCAAATCGATACTGTATAGAACAGCCCAAGGAGCGCAAATATTGATTAATGAATATGCGTAAATCTCATGTCTCACTACATCTCTCTCTTACACACACACACGCATGAACATATAAAAATAATCACACATGTATGCACCCACATGGTGCAGACACACACGGCTACGCATGTATGCACACACTCATCACCACATGCTGAGACATAAATACACAAGCTACAGTAGCTAGCAGAGATGCTGTTTGGTAGTGATATGTGTTTGTGTGTGTCCTTGTCTTTGTGGTTACGGACCATTTCCCAATTCATGTACAGACAGTTAAAGACTCATGGGATCATGCTGGTGCTACTGACCTTTTTCTTCCAGTAGCCAGAGATCACTTTACATCAACGCTTGCCTTCAGCACTACCAACCTTTGGCTTTTTATGTAATTTAAACCAAACCTAGTCCTGTAAATGCCTCCTAAAGCAACAACACTTAAATATGACTTGAGTTTTGTTATTTAGTACATTAGCTTATTTCTCTGACAAATCCGCTTTAGCAGCTAATAAGCCCATCCCTCTGTTATGTAACGCAGTGATGGAACGTCCATGCAAAACACTAACAGAAGATGATTTAAAGGTGCTCCGTGTCTCATCTTTAAACATCATTATACCATTAATAGTGATACCCTGGTGCAATTACTATAAACAAATGAGGCCATGGACTAGATGATTGGTAGTCTGTATCTCGCTTCATCTTTCAGGGAAACGCATAACAGTTGCTCATGTTAACATTTATTTTTCCACAGGGAAGAAAGTTCAGACACCAGCGAGGCCTTTTTCAGTGTGATACACCAGTGTTATTGTCAGTATTATTATTTCTCAAATTGAAATAAGAGATGTAGTGGAAGGTGAAGTCATCTAAATCTGAGACGCTGCAGAATATTAAACACTCAACTGTACTGTAATCAACAGAAATAGATATTTCAAGTGTCGCTGCTGGGGACTGTCATTCAGCTAAGTCACATGTTTATTCACCACTAAACAAAAAGAGCATTGCATTAGTGCAGGCAGAAGACCAAAGTTGTGCTTGCGTCACCTGATCATCAGCTGCATCACTCATACGTCACCATTCATCAGCTGCTTGGCTACCAGCTGAGTAGTAATATCCAATCATTATCAAGTGTACACGTCAACCATTATAATCTTTTTTCACTAATATTCTGCTGATACTGTACCTTCACTGCGTGTTTGTTAAAGGAGTCTCTGCTGGTTGCCCGGGAATCTCATGGTGACGAAAAGACCTCAGGAAGTAACTGCGCCCGGCCAGGAGATAGTCCTGTATATAACCCCCTGGAAACCACAGCATGTCCTTTCTACATTTTGTTTTTTGTACGGTTTAAACAAACAAGATATAACGTATTAATAAGTGAGCTTTAGAGGTGCTGGTATGCAGATTTTTTTTTATCTTTGAAAAGAACCAGGCCAGCTCTTTTCCCTGGTTTCCAGTCTTTATGCTAAGCTAAGCTAACTGTCCACTGGCTCCAGTTTCATATGTAATGGACATATATGAAATTATATGAAAGTGGTGTTGATCTTCTCGTCTAATGCTTGGCGAAAATGTAAATGAACGTTTTTCCCAAAATATTAAATTATCCCTTTTAGGCGGGAGATTTGTTCTCCTCGTCCTCACTCAAAGAGCAGAGCCTTTTCTGCCAAATCTACCTGTATAACAATTTGCTCTAAATGGTCAATATCTTGACTTGTCAGTGACTGAACTCATAAAATCCATATTTCTCATAAATGCTGTTGCTCCTTGTTGCAGATAAGTTGACAATAGATACTGTTTATTTGAAGTATTTTTTTATATTTGTCTTTTCAACATGTACTACTGTCTGAAACTCTGAAAGCTTAAGATGCTTCCATCCAAATCTAGTGCTAATTTTAACCAAATTTACAGAAAATTGGCAAAAGAAAATAAATGTAAATTAATGAGGTGGTTCATACAGATAAACACTTAGTGGAGCAAATTTTCCAGTCGGGTGCCATTGAACCACTGCAGAAGAAGATTATGTAATTAAAAGAGCACCAGTCCATCCAGTCCGTGATGGAAATATGATATTGTATGGCATGTTTGTATTAATTTGAGGATGGTTACAGTCTCCACATCGCTCCACACACATCTGATGCTTTTGTCCGCACAGTCACATGCTTCATGTACGTTTTATTTCAGTAAGTCTGTTTCCATTGCATTTTGTCACATTTTATCGATGCATCAACTTTTCACCTCAGCCAAGAACAAAAACTGTTTTTCTGCATTTTCTGCACTCTGTTTTTTATATGTTCAAATTGAAAATGTGCATGAAAACAAGCACTTTGTAATGGTCTTGTTTGTTTAGGTAATTGCACAAATATCTGTAATTTAATGTGGCAACAATTTATGTAGCCTATATTAAAAAACAAGACGCAGTTCCACTTCATGAGGGGTCAAAAGTAAAGAAACACAATTGATGTTCAAGTAAATTCCTTATATGGGCTGACAGTGATACCAGCAGGAGATAAAGAAAACTCACTAAGGCTGATATGATCCTTTAATCCTTTACCCTCAGCTGTAGCCTTTGCCCCATAGCAAGGACAAAGTCCCTCTCCTCCTCTCTACCTTTTCACTTTCTATCAACATGATGACATCACGTGTGTGTGTGTGTGTGTGTGTGTGTGTGTGTGTGTGTGTGTG
>NTHP01000228.1:284435-323897 GCA_003416845.1 Oplegnathus fasciatus | reverse complement strand
TGTGTGTGTGTGTGTGTGTGTGTGTGTGTGTGTGTTACACAACTATACAGCTCCTCTTGACTTATTGAAAAAGGAGACTGACTTCTGAGGGCCCTGTGGTGCGTCTGAAGTCCTCTAAGCTGCTGACCTCCTCACATCCAGAGCTGCTCGGTGGATGAGACGCCTTTGGATTCTCTCTCTCTCTTTCTCTCTCTCTGTCTCTCGGTGTCTCTCTCTCTTTCTCTTTACCCTTTTGTTTCAAAACAAGACCGAAGCGAGCATTGTGGAGGGTATTTAATGCCCCTCGCTCTCTGTCTTTGTCTTTTGCTCTTTTTATCGCCTGCCTATCTCTCACTCTCTCTTGCTGTCACCCATCTCACTAAACCAGGGTGACATGGCCAGTCCTGGGTTGCTATGGTGACAGTCCCACTGGTATGGCGGCAGTGGCGATGGCAGCGTTCAGTGGGTCTGCGTGTGTGCTTGCAAGTGTGTATTTCCGTGTTCTCAGGGGTGTGAGTTGCCAAGTGGCGATGATGTGTGTAGTTATGTGTGTGTTCATATGCCTGTGAATGTGTGTATAGGTGCCTGTCTTTGTGTATGTGTTTAGGCGTTTGTGTGCGTGTGTGCAGGCGTGTTGCGTTGCGGCCTCCTGCAGATGTTCTCTGGCCCCAGTGCCTCCTGCCAGCTGCTCCGCCCCCAGAACGAACACATACACACACACACACGCTCCTCTTAATTAAGAGCCCTGTGCCATGGTGGGCGACTCAGCAGGGGCATGATGGCACACGCACCACATAGACACACAAAGACACTCTCACACATGCACACCAGTAGTGCTGAACACAGTGTGTCTATTAGCTGTTTTTTGTGTGTGTTTGGGGTGTGTGTTGGGAGATGAACTGGTGCCCTTGAAGCCCTGTGGTTGTGATAGTGGTGGTGCTGGTAGGTAAACAAGCAGCTAATCAGGCCTATGTGTCTAATCCACACACTCCACCAGGCACCACAGGCAGGGCTACTGACACTAACAGAGTCTCTCTTTCTGTTCAGCGGGTGTTGAGAGGAGGAGGAGGAGGAGGAGGGAGGTGGGACAGAGGAAGAGTAGGAGAAGCAGCCAGGATTTGGTTGGTGATGGGGGCAAGAGAGAGGAGGAGGGAGGAGGCGAAGGTGGAGGTGGAACTGCCAAAGTAGACGGAGGAGGGAGTGGGAATTTTGTAGATGGTTCATATCAGGAGGTTGATCCAGTCAGTAAGGAGGAGGAACAAGTGTGGAGAGGCAAAGCCACATGAGCTGTAGAGATGATGAGTGTAGTTTTGTGCAGGACTTGTGCGTTCATGTACCGGTGTATGTTTGGTTTTCAGCCAGGTGTTTTTGTAAATTAGGGTGTTCGGATAGACATCAGCACTGTGTGAAAAAATGCAGCCCCCTCATTCATTTCAATGACATCGCTGTGTTGACGCTGTGGGGGTGCCAGCGCAGAAGGCTCTACCAAAACAATGCAGGGTCATCCAGCAAAAAAAATTGAACCTGGCTCAACCTTTGCAGTGGGTTGGCCAATCAAATACATGTAAGCACACATTACTGTAAATTACTTTGTGAATTGAACAGGGCGATTCTGCTGGTTACATTGCGATTGTCACAATTAAAGATAAATGATTGGCACCGTGATAACTTTCCAGAGTTGTAAAATCCTGTCTCATAGTGTTAGTGTCAAATCGCTGGTGTAGCGTTTCTTGCCAGTACCTGAAACAACACGCCCCCACTAATGCGGCCCCTTGCATTTTTTTAATGCAGTGCTGATTCCAGTCTGAAAGCCTGGTTACAATGAATTCTGAAAACAGTCAAAATTTGATTGACGATATCCCAAATTTTGCAGCAATGCACATTCTTTATAGAAAATGTTTTTGTGGCCTCTTAGTAACCATTATGTCCTGGGCTTGAGCATGGCCACTTAAGGGACATGAGTCACATGATGCATCCGTTATTATAGAAATAATATCCTATGAGTAAGATCAGGGATGAGTAGATACTGTAGATAGATAGGTAGTTAGATAGATAGATAAATAATTAATAAATAATTCGGTAGATATGGGTATAGATAAACAGACAGGTAGATACAGTAGATACATTTATTAGTCTCTGTAGATAAATTTGTCTTTTAGGTCTGCTGTAATTCCATTCTACTTATACCACTACACAGACAGTACATATATATGTATATATTTAATATACAACACATATTTAATGAACATAAAGTGACTCAAATTTATTTCTGTTGATCTCACTCCTCATCAAGTCATTTTTTATACGATATAAATGATCACAAATCCTTGAAGAATTAAAACAAAAAAAGTTTCAGCCCTGAAAATCTTTCCTTTAATCCCTGCACATCATCTCCAAGGCGCCACTTCACTTGCCCTGTCAGGTATCTAATAAATATGGACAATGCCATGATAACACACATGCACACCAGAAGTGCTCAGCACAGTGTGTCTATTGGCTGTTTTTTGTGTGTGTTTGGGGAGATGATCTGGTGTTGCCCTTGAAGCCCTGTGGTTGTGATAGTGGTGGTGCTGGTGTAAACAAGCATCTAATCAGGCCTATGTGTCTAATCCACACACCCTGTCAAGTATCTAATAAATTTGGACAATGCCATGATGATAATCAACTGAATTTTGTTTTATTTAAGAAGTAATGTGATTCATAGCAAGGAAAACACTTTTATCCAATATGTATTGGACCAAACATGTCTTTGGATGCTAAAATTCTGTTTAAATCATCTCACCACCACTACTGTACATCCTAAACGTATCATACCTGCTGCGGCTGCCCTGTGTGAGGTGTCCATAATGGTTTTGTCTTTGTGTGAGTGTGCAACATGATATTTTAAAGCCGATGTGTGTGTGTTTATGCCTTAGAATGAAAAATTATAATGTAGATAATATTAGCTGGCACTGAAAAAGAATAACGTGGAACATGTACAGCACAGATATTGGAAGCCTTTCCATTTTTTTTTCTGTGGATGTAAATCTGTTAATTTGCTTCAGCCCAGCAGATGGAAACTCACCTATAATTCATATTTTGTGCAGCATTTCAAAAGGTTGTGAAATATATGTAATATTGAGTTTATATCTGAAAAAGGTGGATAAAGTGACCACACTGTTAAAGTAGAATGTTAAACGAACACTGTTCTTGAATTGATCCTCTACTTGTTTTCCCCCTGTTACAGTATGTTCTTCTATAGTCTGCCCTCAGTACCTCTTCTTTAATGTTTGTCTTAGTCTCATCTAGATTTACTGTCACTTGGTCCTGCTGCCCCTCATGTTCCTTATTATCTCTCTCTTACTCTGTTTTTCCCTCTGGTCTCTTTTTAACCTCACCCATCCCTCTAATTTTTCTGCTCTCTCTCCATCATTGTCTCCCCGGTCTCTTTCTCGCTCTCTCTCTCTCTCTCTCTCTCTCTCTCTCTCTCTCTCTCTCCTCTGCTCTGTCATCTCCTCTCCCCTTCCTCCTAACACACCCGGACACGACAGAACACCACGGATAGTTAATAATTCTCTAATTTCCGCTCTTCACGGCGTGTAGAAGGTGTCGCAGATAACCTGATTTATCAGACGGCTATTAGAATGTGAATCAGGGGTATTAAAGCAATGGACATTAACGTGCACATTGTTTAAACAACGCCACGGGACTAATGGATTTCAAAATGAATTTGTCAACACCGTTCTCCGTGAATATAATTAGTCAAATGAGAGCAAAGCAGTGGAGGAGACCAGAGGAGGAGTTGGGGAGTAGTTTAGTAGGAAGAAAAGGAAGTCATATATACAGACACTGCAGCAGGGAGCTATGGGGAATTTAATAGATGGAGAAACGTACTCTGGGTTCTGCGACTATGATGGGTGTTGAGTGATGCTGATGGAGACAAATGGGATTACCAGTGGATATGTCAAATACTGAGAGAAAATCACCTCCTTTTCCCCCTGAGGGTACTTCATTTTATGAAAAATAAACAACTTATTAGACATGCTGAATAATGCCAACTGGAGCTCATTGGAGATCATTGGAGCTGTGTCATTAAGTTCTGGGACTGACATTCAGTATTGTTACCTGTACTTTAATTTTTCAAGATTTTCCGCATCACAATGAATGAATGGTAACAAGCAGAAGCAGGAGAGAGGGTAATAGTTTTCAGAAGAAGTCAATACATTTACCTGTGGCACTTCTACTCATAACAAATATAACACAGGAGCATCGTAGGAAGGAAATGGTCCATAGATTACAAGTAATAACAATAAGACGTTGTTCTCACCCCTGTTAGCTTGGTAAATTTTCAGTCAGCAGGAAATATTTAAGTATAAGGCAGGTGATATTCTTTATTTTTGTTAATGTCAGTATATCCCATGAAAAGACTGAAACCAACAATGAATTCATCCTCCTAACAAGTGTTGTCTGTGTAGCCAAAGCCTGATACATCTTATGTGAGCTACACCATTGCACTGGGTGACACGTTTCTTCATTATGAACACACACTGTAGATTATTTTGACACATTGTTCTGGTGCTGTAAGCACTCACTTTTTCACCAAACGTGTATTAATCTGCAGCTGAAAATAGTCCCTAACAAATGCACCATTTACCATTTACAAATTTAAGACTTTTTAAGAAATGAAACTTTATACTTGTGAAAAAATTTTTTTTTTTGCCACATATGTGTTGAGACAAAGTCTGTAACAAATGAAATGCTTAACTAGGTATACATTTTGAGTCAATTGCCAATAAATATAAATTCACAAGTGAATTTCACACTTCAAAGATGTGAGCTTCTGTGGCAAAAATAGACCTGGTGCTTAAAGATAGTGGGGCGGAGAAAAGAGCTGTGAATGGGACGCTCGTTCATGGCCCGGTGGACATTGGCAGTGGATTGTCTCTGGCAGTCGTGACGGAGCCAGAATTTGACACAGCCACATCCTGTGGACAGCGAGGGTAGTGCTGAATAGTTTTGTATTTTCTGACAGCCTTCATGTTTTGTTGGTACTTTTTTTGTTTTAATACTAACTGTTTGCATACGTCATAAAATGGGCTTTAATCTGTACTGATTCAAGATGGATGACATCTAGAGTTGACATGTCACTTCTTTGCCACAATGGCAAAAGTCATGCCAGAATGGTTCAGCCATACAGGTCAGTCTTACTTCACTTTCTTGCTATGGCTCTGTGTACAGTATGTACAGTATCTTCTGTATGTAGGCGTGTGGCACTGTACAGATTTGCACTTGTGTTGAGTAACAAGAAATTTCAAGTGATCCCAGTGATTGACAGAAAATGTTTAACTTGCACATAAAATTTTGATTATGAATTGAAGAAGTAATAACTGTAATGTAACAGCTGAAAGCACACTGAAACCCACACACCATGGAAAACAAAGACATTTCTCTAAAGTGGAGATCTCCATTGAAGGAAGCGTTTCAGACCTGCAATAAACTTAAGTCCCAACACACACACACACACTTCCTCTGCCACCTCCAGCTTCGTGTCTGGGTCCACCGCAGGAGGAGAGCTGGCCGCTGGGCAGACAGGGCAGCGGGGTGTGGTGAAGGGGGGTTGAAGGGGTGCCGCTTGAATACTAATGTCCCACTTTAGAAGTCAACCTCTTCTCCATCCCCACATGCCCTCTGCTCTGTTCCTGTCTCTCGCTGCATCTTTTCCTCACTGTCATTTCCCTTCAGTCTTCTCTCATCTGCCTTCTCTCATTTCTCATCTTTTTTCTCACCTCCCCCACTACTCTAAACAGTCCTTTTCTCCCTCTCTCTCTCCTTCCTCCAACTTGTCTTCTCTGTCTTCTCACTCCTGTCCTCTTCTTCTTTCCTCCCTGTGCCAGGCTTTCCATCACCCACGCTCCCTCTACTGTACATCCTTCCAACTCAAACCTTCCACCCTGTATCTCTCAACAAACTCTGTCTTCTCCCCAAGATCTCTCTCTTTGCCATTCACTTTTTAAACCCACACACACACACACACACACACACACACACACACACACACACACATCCTTGACAAAGCCAGCTAATTACAGGCAAGTGTCCACTCCAGCCCTTCTTAAATACCGAGCTGATTAATGAGACGGAGGTGTAGGGCCAGGAAGTCTCACTCTCGGCGGGTGGTGATACACACCCCTGTCTCTCTGCCGCTGTCTCACACACACATACATTCCTTTCCTTTTCTTCTTCACACTTGCAAACGCAAATTATCAGCCGTGTATCAGTTTTTTTATGGCTCACCTCCTCCCTCATGTGTCTTAGCCCTTCTCCTACTCCACATGTCAGTAGCAGAGGCAGCCTGTTGACTTTTGCTATTTTTTTGTACAGTAACTCCTGCAGAGGAGAGCTAAGCGGCGAGAGCCAGCCGGGGGGCTCCAGGTGTAGCGGGGGCCTCCTCTGAAGTGATGTCGGCTCATTTTCTCAGCGGCGGCTCAGGCACGACTCACCGTCGGCTTAAAATGGCCTCCAACACATCTCTGTGTCTGATTTGTGTGTGTTTGACCCTGAGGGCCGGCGTGAATGCTGCCGGAGCAAGGAGATAGAGTGCAGCTGCTGCCGCTGAATGCTGACACACATGCAGAGCAGCAAACTCGCGCGCACACACACACCTGCACAATCACAATCTAGACTGGGTCAGCCAGGTTCAAAGCATTTGTATTCATGGAAGGTTTTGCATTGGCTCCACCACCTACAGTGTTTCATCTAACTGTGGGACGTGGCTTTCTACTTTCACACTCAGAAGACCTTGGACTGTGTTGAAGTGTGTTTATGGCTGTATTTATGGCAGTATGGTGCTACCTGACTGACTGCACCTGACTGAATGCATTTTTCAGATCATCCTTGTAAATACTTCAAGGTGCAGTGTTTTGATGCTCAAATTGACCTTTGTGACACAACAGCTCTGAGCATACATGTGCTCATGCTGTGCACGTGTCAATCCTGATCCAAAGACACATCTCTCCACTGCAGAGAAGCATGTCCATACAATGCCATTCAGATCTTCCATAGGTTTGCAGAGATGTCACAACAACAACAACAACAACAACAACAACAACAACAACAACAACAACAACAACAACAACTACAGACCCATATCAGATATATCCTTCCTGGGAAAATAATTGAGAAAATTGTCAACCAACAACATCCCGTGTACTGAAACTGCTTCTCGTTAAGGTCCTAATTGAACACTGACTCGGGCAAAATTTCTATTCTGGTATAATTACATCTTACCGCTGCTTTTGACACAGTTGAACACACGGTTTTGTTGGAAGACTGGGTTGGGTTCTTGGGTACTATTCTGTCCTGGTGCAGGTCCTATTTGCAAGACAGGAATTCCATCTGAAATTTTGCTTCCAAGCAGGTCATTACCTGTGGAGTACCACAAGGGTCGACACTTAGCCCCCTTCTGTTCAACCTATACATGCTGCCATGAAGCCAGATTTTTCATAGCAATAACGTGAATTGCCATACTTATGCAGACAATAGTCTCTTTCAAGGGAGGATTATAGTACCAGTGACACACTGTATCGGTTAATGTAGCAAATTAATGACTGGATGTGCCAAAATTATCTCTTGCTAAATAAAGGCAAAACTGAAGTGATTGTGTTTGGCACCTATAATGAAAGACACATCTTAACTCTTTATCTGGAAAAACTGTGAGTATGGCCAGAAATGTGGCCGTTGTCTTGGACTCAGATCTAAATGTTAGCTTTTTTCTCTGCTGCCCGTAATTGAACTTTTGTCCCTGCTTTGGTTTTTCTACTTATTGATCATCTCATTTTAATGTTTTAATACGTTCAATGTCTTTTTATCCTATATTATTTGTAAGGCACTTTAAATATGTTATATTGTGCCATATAAATAAACTGCCTTACCTTGCCTTTCTTATTATCATAGTGATTACCAACACACCACATCCTATCATTGTTACTGGTGTCACACACTCAGTCTGAGGGGGGTTTTATAGTTCCAGTCGTCCTTCCCCTCCCTCTGTTGCCTTTCCATTCTTTCTTCCTCCCTCCATCCTTTGCTCACTTGTTACTTTGTTCCCTCCTGAGCAGCTTGACGTTAATTCCCAAAGATGTCTCCATCACAAATGGAAAAGTGATGGTGTCACCTGTTAAATGCTGACGTGACTGTGTAATCATCTTTGTGACGCACACACACATAGAAGCACAAGAACATGCGTGAATGCACACTAAGGCGTCTTTCTTGTAATTGAGTTGAAACAAAGATGAACTCTTAATAAAGCAGGCTCCTTTGCCTCCTGCAGACAAGCAATTCTTTTCACATAAAAGCAGAGACCCGCTGTTTGTAGAGCTACATTTATGTACTGAGGGGACGCACACAAGACTGGAAAACATGCCCATTCCAAGAGGAGTTTTAGTCTCATATTCAGGTTTAAACTCTTGCCTTTAAAAGCTTGAAAAGTTCTCCCTAATTGGTGAGATGATTAGACTGCTGTTCACTGTGATATATACTGGGAAACATTAAAGGGTTGGTTCAGTTACAAAAAACGTTTCCTCACTTACCCTTATTTGTATGTGACTATTCAGGTCGTAAAAAACATGTTTTTTGTAATTTGGCTAAACCGACCCTCTAAAATGATGTTGACTTCAATGCTACTTTGTTTGCATAGGGTTTTTTTCAAAGATCTTATGAGTCAAAC
This sequence comes from Oplegnathus fasciatus, assembly GCA_003416845.1. Lineage (NCBI taxonomy): Eukaryota > Metazoa > Chordata > Actinopteri > Centrarchiformes > Oplegnathidae > Oplegnathus > Oplegnathus fasciatus. The sequence goes on along the minus strand of NTHP01000228.1, from coordinate 315,214 downwards.
CACACTGACTGTGCTCATATTGATAGTTTGACAAGGTTGAAGACACTGTTGTATTGTAAAGCTGCACGTGTATAAGTTCACTATCAAAGACGACCTGTAATTTATGGACCACATGTATTATGTTGGTCAAATGCAGTATTCCTGAACCATATTGTCAGCCACACCTGGTATATACTTTAGCGTGTTAAGTCACCAAGAACCCCTGATGTCAGTTTGCATTTTTCGTAAATATATATAAGTACCCAAAAAATAAAAAGTAGCCTCATCAAGAATTGAAGCTTAGAGATTCTGACCTGAAAAAGACAAATATTGGAGCAAAAGAGATAGAGTTAGACTAGAGGATATGGGAGAGTCTCCTGATTTCACTGATGGTGAAGTTGGGAGATTAAAACGGAAAAAAAGATCAGCATGAGGGGGATTTGGAAAAGATATCTGACATTTCATAACTCTTTAATGAATCATTTGAATTCCATATGAAGACATCATGTTGGCCCATAGTGCCGTATCACTCAACACACTTCAAACTTTAAATCAGAGTACGCAAAAACCTGCTCAGCATCCTTACTTGGCCTTGTGTTCAGTGTGGAAATCCAACTTGGCTCAGGCAAAGAGGAAAGTTGGCCAGAGAGCGCTTTCTCTTGTTCCCACGAGAATAAGAAACTAAAAATCTATAAAAACCTCACAACTTTGTGATTGTTGGTAACACTCAGTATCAACTGGTGCAGCATGTTCTACTTTTTTCTTATACCAAACCACTGTTGTTGTCAACATAAAATGCAGTACAAAATAATGAACTGCATCTCAGTGGATGGAGTTTTCACAGTTTGATTTTTGCTTTTTTTGCTCTCTTTATTTGCCGACGAAGACCATTACATGCAGTTGAAAGCAGTTGAAAGAATGCAACTTTTCACGCACATAAAATGCTGTATTTATCCCAAGAAATACCGTCTGGCAAAATGTGTTTATAACTTGCTGTAAGTTGAAGTAGAAATGCATCTCATCAGTCACAGTTGTTCACAAACAGAAATGTATGTGCAAAATTTGTGGATTAGTAGTTTTAATGAAATAGAAATGCCTTGGACGCACTTCAGTGTCTCAGAGAAACAGAGTTTGATTCCCGGCATCAATAACTCCAGCTTGGTGGCACATTCCAATGAACACAATTGGCCGTGTTTGTGGGTTGGCTGTTAGTGAGGTGCCTGTCTTGTTTCGAGGTGAAGCTCATTTCTGGCAGGTGAAAAGAAGCGAGTGGTGATGCCATTTGTCACGGCTGTCTACATCCTTCCTAGACCAACAGTGGAGTTAGCAGTGACTATAACTGCAGTAGTGCATAGGGAATTTGGCATTCCCAATTGGGAAAAAAACAGGGTAAAAATACAGAGAGAAAAATATAATTTAAAGTGAATTCCCTGTAAAGTACAAAACTAACCAAGCTGCATAGGAGGAAGTGTCTGGGGCAAGAAAAGTGGTGGACGAGGAGGGAATAGAGCATCAGTGGTTATGTAGAGGACGTAGCAGGTTGACCTGGCGTGGCATGGCACAGCATGGCACGGCATGGCAGGCTCCAATGAGGCTTCACCCACCCAGGGCTCCATCCCGCCTGAGCTCAACACAATCAGACCTCAACGGCAAAACCGACTGCAGGTTACCATGACAACCCGGAGGCACTGCCTGCATGGGACAAAGGCTGGCAGGTCCCGTGTGTGTGCGTGATTGAGAGAGAGAGAGTGAGTGATGTGTGGCAGAGCTGGCGCGGCCCTCCTGGGGCCCTCATTCGTTTGTCTCTCGCTGAGACCACAGGAGCCCTGATGCAGCAGAGATGGAGGAGGAGGAGGAGGAGGAGGAGTTGGTGGTGGTGGTGGTGGTTGGGGTGAAGAGAGGGGGATGACAGGAGGGGGCAAGTGAAAGAAAGGCAACTGATGTGGAAAGAGAGGATGATAAAAAAGATTCAGGAAAAGATGTAGAGGGAAGGAAGGAATAAGAAATGAAAAAATGTCAAAATGAATATATTGGAGATTATTCTGTGCCCATTTGTTCATTCACTCATCCATTAGTCATGTGCAGTACCCTTTCTTGGCACAATTTTCTTTAGAAAATAGACTTCACCGTTACATTTTGGCAAATTAATTACACCAATTAGTAGGGTATTCAAAATTCTAAGTTTAATAACCTGTCGACCACACTGCAAGTTCAAATGACTTGAAACAACTCCTACTCCACAGAAAATAACGAAACAATAAGTGCACTTAGCCATGGTCTGATTGCACCGATTTACTGCACCAAAACATTAAAAGTGTTTTTCCGTTTTCAGGTGTAGATCACGCAAACAAGGACCTGAAGAAAAACTTTGTAAGTAAACTTAAGATTACATTTTTGAACAATATCACAATATATAACAATAACAATATATCATAACAAGATCTCTACCAAATCTTATAGAAGCTGAGCATTAAAATGTTATCATTCTCGTTATCTCATGTACAGTAGATCTCAGGGATGGGTGTGCAATGCAATTTCTGATTCGGTTGTCTTTTGATGAGGTTATAGTTTGCTATCAGTGCAGTTCGGTTGCACAAACATACTTGGATTTTCATTAGACTGAAATCTGTGTATTGATTTTCTCGTAGACTGCCCAACGTCTACCCAATTACTTAAAACCTGAGACAGTGAAACTTTCATATAGTGATAAAGCTGTTATTCTGTTAGGCTGGTGTTACACTGGCTTGCCATAAAGCATATGTGGAGTGGCAGTGTTGTTTGCTCCTGCCTTGTCATATATAATCCTATAGGCAGTTAGAAGCACACAGGCCAACTTGTACTTTGTCAGAGCAGATTGTCTGGCATGGATAAGCCTGGCTGGAGAGAGAGAGAGAGAGAGAGAGATACATAATTGCTCTTGTACCATTTGCTGCCAAGACATCCTCCTCCTGTTATGCCTATATACTCTGGCAAACAAGCCATTCTAACATGTTCACTTTTATGAGGCACACATAAACCCCACAGACACACACACACACACACACACAGTCGGAGGCATCTCCTCAGTGATTGCCGTCAGTCAGAAGAAACATGTTGACACATTCATTCAAGTGCCAGTATCAAGAGTTTTTCGTGGGTTTCCTTCATTTCCTGTCATGTCACTCTGATGTTTTGCGTTGAGAGTTACATTATCTTACGCTTGTTTTCTGTCTGGATTACAGGAGGCTCTCGCGAGTTTCGACCTGTGTGCTTCACACGGTCTGTCTCATGATCCCATGCCTGTCAGAGATGAGGAAAATAGGTAATGGAAAACACGTTGTTTAGTTCTCATCCTAAAAACCTTTTCTCCTTTAACATGAGAAGTGAAACATGCTATTGGAAAATCCCAACATCGAGACATAGATCTAACCTCTGTCCTGCTTGTCCAAGTATGTAAGCTAAGCAGCCAAACAGTATGTTTCATTCTATGTAAGAATTAAATCAGAAAAAGTGTAAGATCAAACTCTTATAAAATTCAAGGACAAACTAGCTCTACACTGCAACACAAGAACAGTGCTGTTTTTTAATTTACATATCTTCTACATGGATCATCAAATGGTGAGGATGTAGATTATTTGCCTGTCTGGTATATGTTAGCTTTGGCCTCAGTCTTTTATCACAATATCATGTATGTAGCCATCAAGTTAAGACACATTTTACTGGGTTCTCCCTTTCAAACGAGGCAGCTGAAAACATTAAAAAGTCAGCCGGAGACGGCGTTTTCTATCAACTCATGAAGATAACGTTAGCTTAATTACAGAGCTAGCTATACAGTAGATGATAGAATCTAGAAACAAGAAGTGTGCTTTTGTCTACCTCTGTCTGAAATCAAAGACTGCATTGTTCCAAAAATTATTAATAATTTCCAGTGCTAAATCTGCCACCGTTATCATTGTAAACTAATTACTGTGCCGTGTGAGAACGGAAAGCTTAACAGGCTTAGCAATAGTAAATAAGTGGGTGGGCTAAGCAAGCGGTCAATTAACTCACCGAAGGATATTGTGCTCACAGTGTAATATCACAAAATGATATCATGGTAAATATGTTAAATAGATTTTAAGAATGTAATAAATACAAACAGTTGCATACGTGAGGTGTCAAGCTAAGAAACATTACAATGGTTTCAGTGCTGTGTGTGAATAGGAAATCAGCTGCAGAATGCTTTCCTTGCTTTGAGCGTTTGTCTCTACCAGTCTTAAAATCAGGATGTACTGTGTGTAATTGTCTGGCTAAGCTTAATTTGGGGTGTGCTCAGGTTAACACATCCAAAAAAGGAAAACTCACATCTCTGCATATTCTGCCTCAGTATGTGGCTAACATCCTATTCCCCCTCTGTTTCAGCCATGGTACCCGATGTGCAGGGGAAGTTGCCATGGAGGCCAACAACTCCTACTGTGGTGTGGGCATCGCCTTCAATGCCAGGATCGGAGGTGAGGAAGACAATACAGCCTCATCGAGACAGTGGGAGGCAGTGCATTGTGGGTGTACTGCAGTGGCCAAGATTATGACATGGCATTTTCAAAAAACACTTGGAGTCGGCCACTAATCCTTTCTTATGCTGTAAAGCAGTCACTATTGTGTGATAATGCAACAAAAGAAAAATCACCCATTTCCATTTGGAGTATCCTACAATATAAAGCAACCACAATCTGGACAACAAATGCTTAACACTGTCTTCAACAATAACAAGGTGTATTTGTTTGTGGCATTCTGCATTCATGCAAAAGAGACCTTATTTAACTTTACCTCAGAAAACAAATAAACTAAATTCATTAAATTAATTCAAAAATAAATCATTCAGACTCACATTTTTTTGGACCACATTCTGCAGTGATTATTAGTCCAAAAAACAAAAAATTAGCATGTCCAGTGCAGCGATTTCTTTCATGTTGAATCATTTTTGATAGAAAAAACTTTTACAACTCGGTATGACATCGCAAATTATGATAAATCAAAGGGCTAGTGCCATATTTAGTTTGGATGGAAATTAAAATGGCTTGTTGGTTGTAAGCATAAGCATTCTAAAATTTGGCAGAAAATGACAGAAAATATTTGTTGTTTTAGTTTGTCTGTAGTCCTGGTCTCCTAGTCTGCTAGAGCCATACCCAGTCAGTGTTAATTTCATCTGTGGTGCCAAATTACAGCTGAAAATAGCCTCATCGACTCTACTTGAATCTTAAAGGTTTCACGGAAGATGTGAAGTCATGTTTGAAAGTCTTCAAGATGGAGTTTTGGTTTTAAGTCAGAAATTTCTTGAAAAAGCAAAAGACTGTGAGAGTATGTAATTTATAGTGATGCACATGCAGTAATTGTGCATTCTGTGTGTATGTATGGCTTTGGGTTTGTGTGAATGCAACAGACTGCACGGTGACAGGCTGCTATTGAGCCGTGCTGACCCTATTTAACAGCTCATTTTTTAGTGGGAGCTTCAGTAATGGCTTTTTTAGTGTTGGTTGTAACATTGGCGAGGGATGAATGAACCGAATGCACAAGATAGCCCATTTTTCTGTTGTGAAATCAAAGGTTTTTATAGGGTACACTAAGAACGCTATAAACCACAAGTTAATGAGGAGCACATGATATGTTTGAGTAAGAAAATGTCCCACAGCACTCAGATCTTAACGCCTCAAAACTAATTTTGTACAGTGGTGTCATCAGCATGAAACGTGGAGTGTGAAGAGAAGAATCCCTCGGTTGAATGCCGACATTTGAACTCTGCTCTGTGATCTTTAACCCTTGACCCTCCCTCATTTGTCAGAGGCTGATGAGAGCCTCTTGTAAAATTGACAAAAAAGAGAAAAAAACTGTTCCTGAGGCAAGACCAGGAATCTCTTTCCACAGTTAGTCTTAATTTCACCTTGCTGGGTCTATTTTTTCCTGACTCATAAACAGTCTGGCAAACAGGAGATGGGGCAAGGGGCAAGACCCAAATGAAAGATGCATGTTGAACTGCTGGGTGCTGTGGAGACCTGCGCTCACCATCTGACAATGAGGATTGACCGAGCTTTACCTCTCCATCTTCTTCTGTTTGGGAAATTCACTCGGAGTTCTCTGTGAATTTATGTAGTCCTGTTAGATTAGTTGTTGTTCTGACACAAAGTGAACGTGTTGAATCAACAGAAAGAAGACAAACGAAGCCTGATGTTTGTCACACAAATTTTGTTGTCTTTTCATTTGAAATACATTTTGATGCGTTGCAAGCAGATCATAGAAGACAACTAGTGCAACATTTTTAACGACATTTTACGACACCTTTTACCACCATGTGAAAAGTGTCACTCGTAGTAACAAACCCACTGAGGTTCCCCTCAGCTCTATGGAGCTTTGTAGCGTCTTTCAGTTTTGTTTTTCCTGCCCCCAACTTTACTGTTTTTTTTCCCCTCAGGAGGTCTCAGGTTTCCCTCAGGAGGCTCATGGTTCAAGGAAGATGTATTGTCATTCTCTCTATATACAATACTTACAAGGGAACGATATTGTGTTCCTTCAGTGCTACGGTGTATAGAATAATAACAGGTAGGGAAAAAAGACCTTTTATGTGTCTGCAGCGGTTGTCAGGGAGGAGTAAAGGTTCAATAGCCCGACAGTGGGGAAAAAGCTGTTAGACAGTGTTGTGGTTCTGACCCGGATGCTGCTCAGCCTTTTTCCAGATGTCAGTGGGTTGAGCAGTCCATTGGAGGGGTGAGAGGAGTCTTTGATAATGCTGATGATCCAGCAGGGGAGTTGGTAGGGACCAAAACAGAGCTAAAAGGAGAGTGAATATTGAACTTAAATTCATCAGAAACATGGCTGGATGTGTTAATAAGCAACTGTTTGCTAACAAGTCAGCCATATCGAGTTAAAAGGTGATATGTCAGTGTTGTGTTTACAGCAAGCAGCCAAAATCAGTTATTGCAAGCTTAGCTACGACAAATGATTTGTTGTTATTGCTGGCCACAGAGTTTACACTTAAATCTGCCCTTTGTCCCTTCTGGGATCACTTTCTTCTTTCTTTTTCCTTCCACTCATGTATTATATGCATACTGCACATTGGGATGTTGTTTTGGCTGCCATTCTCAACTTTGATAGCATACTAAGTTAGAGTGACGCCCTCTAGGCTCCCTGGAGGTGAATAGAAGAAAATACTTACCTCAGCTTTCTCTCACTGTAGTTATTCTGTCACCCACTGATGTCAAAATATAACATTGCATGGCAACCTTGGCTGCTTATGGCCGCAGTCATATTTCAAGTATTGCAAGCAGTGTTGCCGCTCCGATGTATGGAAGGCTCATCTGAAAATAATGCAATGATAATTTGTAAGGTTCCTTTTACCATATAGTCTTTATATTAGATGTTTAAGCTCTTCAAGCTCTTTCATATGGAGAATAGGCTTTTTTATCACTTAGTAACAGTAAGTTTGACACTGAGAGTTTTTAAAATATATATGTTGTTCTTATCGTCATGTCATTGTTATCATCAGCGGTGTATTTTTCAGAATTAGTGTTTTTAAATTTATAAAATGTGTCAAATGAATGAAATGTCAACTATCTTTAACCTACATCCAAACACTAATTTGCACTACAAATGACTGAGCACTCCGTGACACCACTCCACAAAAAACAGCACAGGTTATAAGTCTATAAAGGTGGATATTTTTTTTTGCTAAGCTAAAATCAGTTAACGCTATTCAGAAGAAATAAAGATAGAAATCATTGATTTTATCTTACAGCTGATAGTGGCAAGGTTACTGCCATCGCTTTCATGTACAGTCTCGCAAAAATTAGCTACTTTACGTTAACCTTTGACATTTTCATTTTAACAACCAGCAATGGCGCAAATGCAGAGAAATGAAAATATAGCAAGAGCTGACAGAGACAGACAGCGAGTGAATTCATACAGCGACAGAAAACAGAGATACAGCAAAGGAGCAGACACAGGAACAGACACTGAGGAAACAAGAGGAAACAGACTCAGATAAAATAGGCACAAATAACACGCACAGACTGACACGTGAGAAACAGAGAGAGAATAACAGAGAAGACACCAGGAGCAGACTCTACTATCCAGCTTACTATGTGTTTGTGATGCATTTGCACCTCAAGTATTGTGTTATAGCTCTGTTACTGTATTAACTTTTTGCAGGTGGGATATCACATCAACTTTTACAGCATTAAATAACAGAATCCTTGTGTCTGTTTTTAAGGAGGTATATTTGTGAAAAGTGTCAATTTTTCTTTCGTTTTTTCCACAAGCCTCCCTCCGAGCCCTGATCTCTGTGACCTTTTCGATCCGTCCAGGTATCCGCTTGTTGAACGGCTCTGTCACCGACGCCATGGAGGCCACGGCTCTGACCTTCAACATCCACTTCATCGACATCTACGTCTGCAGCTGGGGCCCGCGGGACGACGGGGCCGAGATGGACGGGCCGCACGGCCTGACCAAGCAAGCCCTTCAGCTAGGAACTCACAAGGCACGGCTTTCATCCCCAAGTTCACACTCTTGTCTGTCAGACGTAAAGCAGATATCCACACCGTCAGTGGAGCTGAGATTGGAAGGACAAAATGTTGAGTGCTGGCATTATATAGATGGATTTAAATACAAATTTAGAAAGAGAATGTATAAAATTATTGTCCACACCAAGTGTTTGTTTGAAATATTGAAAATAACACTTGCCTATACATCTGTGTCTTCTACGCCCACGTTATTATCCGTCCATGTTTTATGTGTATTCCAAATGTGACCCCTGACATTTCTCTATTTTTTGTTTACAGCTTTGGGATAAGTGCTTTACAGCTTTAGTTCACTTCAGCTTCAGTTTTGATTATTGGAATCTGTGCTTGTGTTGAAATATGAAATAGTGCTCCCACATTTTTTCATCCATATGCTGCTGAAATAAACAGATTTAAGCACATCAAAACAAGTAAAAACAGAACTTATATTAAAAGTTACCAAAATTTCACAATAATGACTATCCACAAACGTTTTCATCATTGCGTAAATTATCACCATTAACTGACTTTTCTACACTAAGGAATCCTATTTTTCCGCCCTATGTTTGAGCCCTGTGTAAATGTAAATGTAAATGTAAAAGTAAAAGTAGGATATATTTGATGTTATATTTGAAATGCTCTGCTGGCCGCTAGATGGAAACATTCTTTATGAAAAGCACTTTTCATTGTTCTTCCACTTTGACGTCCCTCTGTTTGTGTTGTCAGGGCCGAGGTGGGAAGGGCAGCATATTTGTGTGGGCGGCAGGTAATGGTGGAATGCAGCGTGACCACTGCGGTGCAGACGGTTATGTTAACTCCATCTACAACATTGCCATCGGCGCTGTCTCTCAAACAGGGAAGCCCGCCTACTTCGGCGAGCCCTGCCCTGGTGTGATGGCCGTCACTCTGACAGGGGCCAGCGTGGGAGGCTCACTACCTCTGGTTACTGTGCGTGTACCACCTAACACATCTAACAACAGTGTTTATCATTAATGAGGTCGTATATGTGTGTGTGTGTGTGTGTGTGTGTGTGTGTGTGTGTGTGCCAGCAGCTCTGCTCTTTGGCTCCTGTGAGCTGTGAGAAGCCTGTTAAAGAGCAGCCACTGGTGTGATATTTATAGAGGCCTGCCAAATGACCTAGGTGACTGCTGGGCACACACACACACACACACACACACACACAGACACACAGAAGCAAACGAGTGTTAATTGGAGGTAAAGCGTGGCTGTACTGGCTGAGAAAGAGAGAGGAAGAAGCCGAGGTGTTGATGGCGGAGGTAGCAGTGAAAAGCCGGGAAGAAATGCAGTGCCAACTCCCGGGCTACAGAAGCAGAAAGGCCAATTTTATCAGTGTGATATCACCTTTGTCTGCGGGGATGCCTGCCCTTTTCCAACTCACATTAGGAGGTGGCCAGACGAGACGCAAGTTTTTAATTATCATCACTATACAACAGTGTTGACGTGTTCTAATGACAGAAAACTTGTACTGATGCAGTAGCTGCTACAGTACGGGAACTCTACTGGCCTGATCTGCTGCAAAGCTCCACTCTTTTCCAAAAACCTCCCGCAGAAATCCGTTTCAGAGGAGTGGTTTGATAGAACAGCTCACATGCACCCATCTATTTAGTCTTTGTCCTGATATGACATCTACATAGATGTACAGTATCTTGTAACATATTTGGTTTGCTGTCTCTCCAGGTCACTGTGACCAGCATTAGTGATGGCTGTGTCACACACTTTCCAGGAACGTCCAGTGCTGCTCCGATTGCCGCAGGGATTCTGGCTCTTGTCTTAGAAGTAAAGTGAGTGTCTATCTGCCCAGTCATACTGCACACTGTTAATGCTACAACAATAAGTGCTATACCTTATTGATTTTTGTAGGGACTCGGTGTGTTGCTCAAGGACACTTCAGCAGTGTGTATGCTTACTGTCTGAGGGCCTTGTGGTGTTTATTGTCATGACTGATTGGCTCTATTTTCTGCCAATGGTATTGTCACTGTTATGTTTTCTCATTTAATACCATTTTCCTCTTGTGCTTTCATTTACAGAAAGGTTGTTGCTATTTTCACTCATGTCACTCCTTAACACCTTGTCTTTGTCTTCTCTGAAGAAGACAGCTTTGTTAGAAGTAATTTTCCCATCAGCCCTTTTTTGCCTTCTGCCTGTTGCGAGGCTTCCTCTACTGTAAATCAATATAAATCTACCTTGGTAGCACACAGATTCAAATGCTGTGTTGAGTTCAGCAGAGACTAGGGCTCCAGCTCCAGGTCAGAGTTTACGTTTGTTCCAGATTTCGGTTTCTGACTAAATAGCAACAAAACTAATGACATTCCCATCAGCCTCAGCTGTACTTGGTGTTTAGTGCTAATTGGCAAATGTTAGCTTGCCAACACGCTAAACATGGTAAACATTATACCTGCTAAACATCTTTGTATTAAAATTATCATTGTGAGCATGTTTGCATTCTGATTTAAGCAATTAACTCAAAGCTCTAATGTGGAACTAAGTACATTTACCCATGTACTCTACTTAAGTACAAGCGTGAGGTACCTGTACTTTACTTGAGTATTTTCTTTTCATGTCACTTTCTACTTCTACTCGACTACATCTCAGAGGCAAATATTGTACTTTTTACTTCACTACATTTATCTGACAGCTTTAGTTACTTTACAAATCAAGATTTTTGGACACAAAACACAACAGAACAAACATCTGAAGGTTTTGTTATAAATGAAACTACCCAACAGTTTATACAAGTACAGCTGAAACGATTAATCACTTAGCTGATTGACAGAAAATTAATTGGCAACTATTTTGATAATTGTTCAAGTCATTTTTCATGTAAAAACATTTGATGGTTCCAGCTTCACAAATACAAACATTTCCTTTTAATAATTTTAATAATTTTAATTCATTTTTAATCATTTTGACTTTTTACTGTTGGTTGGACAAAACAAACATAGCTTCGTGTCAATTTGGGCTTTCGATGATTGTGACAGCGTTTATCATATTTTCAGAATTTTTGCCAACCAAACAATCAATCGATTGATCAAGAAAATAATCAATGGATTAATCCATAATGAAAATAATAATAAGTTGCAGTCTTATACAAAATGAGGTCCACCTCAACCAACTACAACAGTAAAATCCTGCTTTTATGTTAATGCATGAGTAATAATCTAATAATAATCTATAATAGTAAACAGTCACAGGGTAAATTTTTCTGCAGTACTTTTAATACATTTTCCTGATTATGCTTTTACTAAAGTAACATTTTCAATGCAGGACTTTTACTTGTAACAGAGTATTTTCACAGTGTGGTATTTGTACTTTTACTTAAGTAAAGGATCTGAAGACTTCCTCCACCGCTGGCCTAATTACCTCAGCCTCACAGAGCTGCTAGTGTTGCTGTAGACTCTTGGCCTTGTTTCATCAGCCTTTCTCCAGATTTGCGCATACAGCACAGCGCCCTCCTCCTGTTTTGTGCAGTAGAGCTGTGGACCTTTCGGCTGTAAATCAATACGGCAGATTGATTATTTTCCTTTGCAGTTAATCTGTTCATTATTTTCACGATGATCAATTAATTGTTTCACGTATAAAATGTCAGAAAATAATGAAAGGTGCCCATCACAGTTTCACAGAGCCAAAGGTGTGACGTCTACAAATACATTGTTTTTTCCAACTGACAGAACCTAAAAAGAGAGCCGATGTTTTATAATGTTTGCTTTATAAATGTCTTACTCAGTTATCAAATTATTGAAGATTACATTTCTGTCAATTGTCTACTCAAGTAATTGACTAACATTTCAGCACTAAGAGAGACTGTTTGCATTAAAATTCTGCGCCTTGCACCTTTGAGCTGTGCCTCATCTCTCTTCCCCATTTCCCCTTCTCTCTATTTGTTGTTTTAGTCCCTCCTTTGATGTAGATCATCTTCTGCTCCTACCCTTTCTTTCTGTGTCTGTCTAAATCTGCAAATATATCTCCTCGCTCTTTTTCCTTCTCTCCCTCCTTTGTCTCGTCTGCCACTTCCTACCATTTCCCAAGCCCCCTTTTTCTTCATCCCTCTTAACTCGCCAGCTGTCGGTGTGGCCTCGGGCCTGGTGTTTTGTGGTGGTATCAGCGGCGTCTACGCCTCCTTCATGTTATGGATGGTACTAGAGGCCGGCTTTACTGCTCCAGCTGTCATGCCACAGCGTCTCAGTCTCAGTCGCTTGGCTGTAAAATGGAGCGCGGGTCCCCTGGGCGAGGCGACTCCCAGGACATTACTGTTAAAGGCTTTGTCGTGACCCGCTGCTACTGACTAAACTATATATCACCTCTCTCGCTCAGATCGGCAGCATTCTGCTCACGTCTTTATGGAGCTGGGTTCTCTCTCTCTGTCTGTATATCTTTCTGGGTCTCTCTCTCTTTCTCTGTTTCTCACACTTGCTCACTCTGAGTCTCTCTTTCTCCCCACATTTCACACAATCGCACTCACTCATATATTCTGCCATACTCTCTCTCACACATGCAAACCTAGTGTTTTTTTTCTCTTATCCCCATTCATCTCAAACAACCTGCCTCGTATACACCATCCGCAAGCACCTAAGCATTTGTATATACAAAATTTGATACAGGTCTTCATAGTTCCCAGACAATGAATCCTAATAACTTTGGTGATCCACTGATTTTTCCTCTGTTACCACCATCTGGTCAAAGTTTTAATTTGTCCAATACTTTTACTAATGAGCAAATACCGAAAGACATTCACTCAGCTGTAAGTAAGATGGTGAACATGGCAAACATTATACCTGCTAAACGTCAGCATGTTAGCATTGCCATTATGAGCCTCTTCGGCTTTAGACTCTTAGTCTTGATAATAAATGGGGACTTCTTGCCCAATTTAATGGCAGAATGATGTACAGCATTGATCCAACTCACACCTAGACTATTGGCACACATGCCATTTCACCACGTGTCTTCTGTAGACTTGCTGTATTTGCACATACCTGCAGTTCTATTGATACATATAATCTGTTTATTTTTACCTGTCGTATGTGGTTATTAGATTACAGATTGAATCCCTCTGTCAATCACTCTGTTATCTCCACCTCCATTTTTTCTTCATGCTGCTACACTCTCCAGAATTGCATATTTGAGATGAGAATGTTTTCTTTCAATCTTTTGCTTTATCTTTGTTAATTTATCAAAAAAGCGAGCAGATTGGAAGAATGCAAACACTGTGACTCGGGCTCCACATCATCATATCACACTGTGATAAGATGCACTTCCTAAATGTTTATGAAATTGCACAGGAAACGAATCATCTTTGTCATTTTTGATACGAAGGTATCTCCTGGGAATAACAACATTCAGTGTTGATACAAAATGGCAGAGAGCCTAAATGGGCGTACATTGTGTTAATGTCTATGGTATCAGAATCTCCTTCAGTGTTTTGCTGCTCTAACAGTGTCAGGGTGTCACTGTCTATCTGTCTCTCTGACACTATGTTGGCCTGTCTGTCTCCATCCATCCGTCTTGACGCCTGTCCAGCAAACCATCAGGGTGAATCAATTCTTCACTCGTTCTGTTTGTCAGTCGTTCTGTCTCTGACTGTTTGTTTGTTCACTTTATCACCGTGTCAGCCTCCCTGTCACTTTATCTCTGTTTCTTTCATCCAGTCATTCATCCAGTCTATCCATTTGCTCGGATGGAGCTGAAGATTTGGTTTAAGTGTGATTCCACCTTATGTTCTGGGATTTTTACACCTGCAGATGTCCATTTTTTTCTGTCCATCCTTTCCTGCTTCCATTGAGTGTATTTGGGCTGTCTAGAAAGATGGGTTGTCTCCTCCTTAACCCCAGTCACTGTGTACTGTGGTCAGGCGAATTATTTTGGTCAATTTAACCACTTGGTGACAGGAGACATATAAGTCATCCACTCTAACGCCATGTAGAATGACAATGCACCAATTGCATTATAAAGTAAAAGGGTTCATCTTTGTCAACACAGATTGTTAATGGATTTTAATGTATGGCCGCTCAATTCTCAAAAGATTTTTTTCTACATAGTCCCATACAAAACTGCCAAACTATGGTAATTAAGGTAATTATTTTTCTTATTCTTATATATTGAATTATCTACTTTATATGACAATTTCAGTTTGGGACTATAAACAGCATTAAAGTCATGTAGCGTATCCCCATCTGTACACCCAACTAAAATTTTCAACAATAATTCATTGACTTCCCTTCACCCTCTTTTGCTCTTTCTGCCTGCGTCCACTGAATGAATAAGAGAAATTATCTATATAACATGCTCTGTGGGGAGTTAAGGAGTAATCAGCCAGTGATCTCAGTGGGACAGTACATGGAAAAGTGAATCCACTCGCTCTAATTGGCCTTAACTCAAACACTGCCAGACGTGCGCACACACACACACGTCCTCAGCGAGGGCGTCTCCTCTGCTGATGTTTTTCATTTGAAGTACATCGAAGGTCACAGGCATGTATGACCTCTCACAACAACAAAAAGCTTGGCTATATGACTTAAATGTGATGATACAGATAAACTGATATTAACATACCCATGCTGGTGTGTTCATGTAAAAAGGCTCGGGGCATGCCTTTTTACATGAACACACCAGTATAAAACAGTACGCATTTACCTCCTCAAAGTCAAACGATGGAAAGTCAAGGTGTATACCAGAAAAAAATATAACATCATATTTTTATGTAAACGGATCATCAAAATGACAAAAAAAATGTAATTATTTCTCCTGTGTTTGGGCACAATACACATAAACTGCATACATGCATACACAAACAACTACAATACGGTATATATAAAGGCAGTGAATATACTCCACATTACAATATACAGTACTGGTGCACAAAAAGGGATATACAGACACATCTCTTGTACTGTACATGCACAAGTATTTATATATGAACACGTACAAACAGTATAAGTAGACAATTTGTCATACAAAGCGTATACACATATGAACATTCAACATTTTAAGCTCTCACAAGAACTCATTAATTTGTGTGTTATAAGCACATGGTGCTGAACCAGTCGCACACATGCACACACAAGCTGAGAAACACACAGAAATACAGACACACAGATCCAAACTGTCCGTAGTCTTACAATCATACAGACACGTGCACGGGTGTGTGTGTGTGTGTGTGTGTGTGTGTGTGTACACATGTACTCATTAACCACAGAAATCAGGGCTACGCCGGTGGAGTGTATTTAAAGGAGATTGCAGGCATGCAGTTATTGGACTTGGCCTAATTGATAAACCCATTAGTAACACTTGTTCAGATAACATGGGAGGAATCTCAGTCTGCTCACAGTCACTCCAAATGGGTTCACTTAGGCTTAGAGTGCAGCACATTAAGAGAAGATTACAGAGCGATGTGGAGCGTCTTACCAGTCCACGCCTCGCTACTGTGAGATTAATAGAGACGAACTAAGGGCAGAGATGGAGAGAACATTGGACTCTGACACTCCACGGGGTGGGGACGCTCTGTATGTGTGTGTGTAGTTGTGCAGCAGTTGTCGTTCTGTGTGTCTGTATGAGTGTTTGTGTGTTTTTCTGTATGTGTGTGCATCTACATGTGTTTTTGCGCAGTTATAACGCAGTGGGTGATTAGCCTTCTTGTGTGAATATGTGTGTATGATGTGCATTTGTGTTTGTGTGTGTGCTTTTGCTTCTGCGGTGTGTGTCTGCCTCTACACGTGGGTGTTTCTGTGCTTCTCTGTAAATGTATATCCACATGTGTGTGTTTTAGTTTCTCTGCCTTTCAACTAAAGCTGCGATGTGGCTCGGCAGAAGATCTAAATGCGAAGTGTCCAAGCAGAAGATGTGCTGCCTGGGATGAGACAGTGGGGTTTAAACTGCTGCTTGTCTTGTACCAACACATTATACCCTGCTGACTAACAAGCTTGACTGTTAGTGATATCTCCTTCAGTTTCTGTTAAAATAAACCGGAAAGAACAAGAAAATTGGACATGCTGAGCGTCAGTAAAGCAAGCATTAGGATGAATGTAAATGCATCAATCTCTTCTGGCTGCAAATATGTCCATGATGCACGATGGGGTGAAGGCTGTTACTGATTTTTGAGTCGAAACTGATGATGGCTCATATTTGATGCTCCTCGTGTTTAAATTGGACCTTTTCAAGCCACAAAATTACAAATATTCAGAGGTGCACTGACTTTTTCTCCCCCGATATTGATTCCGATTCTGACCCAAACTGATCCAATGCGAGTGCTCTATTGTCCAAAATGTAAAATCTTATTTTTCGACAGTGATTTGTGAGATCACTGACAAATAATGTCCTGCTGACGAGGGCTTCAGATCAGAAAACGCTTCTATGTGTTGTTCTAAAGGGCAGTTACAAACAACATATTTTCGTATGACTTGTTGGATCAAACAGATTGATCCCTACAAGTATAATAATATAATATCTAATTGAAGTATTATATCATGATATATAGTATAAACTGTAGTATATAGTATTATATCATTGGGTAAGATTTGTAAGAAAAAGAAATTATGTGATATTTAATCGAAATGTCACATTCCAATCAGTTTGAAAGAGTATTGATGAATAATGCGATAGATATGTGATCAAATCAACAGAGCCTTACATAAAACTAGAGGTAGATGACATGGTATGGGTTATATCTGATATGCAAAAGGCAATTACTACAAAACTACTATTACTACTGTTACTACTTACAGCATTATAGCAAACATACAGTGTGTTAAAAAGGATTATGTGGCTTCTGCTCCCTACAGAATTTCATTTTCGATGGTTGTTTACCAGAAAAAAATGTTGAGTGTGATGCCTCTAAATGATCTGGAGCTGACAGTGTTTTCCTCTGAGTCCTGATCTCTCTCTCTCTTTCTTCACCCCTCCATCTTTCTGTCCCCTCGATTGCCCATCTCTCCTGCTCTCTCCCCTGGGCTGGACACTTTGTCCTTGCGCTCCCTGTCTCCTCCTCCTCCTCCTCCTCCTCTTCTCTGCCTGGGCCCAGTGTGAGTGATAAATTATTCGTGGGCATGCTCTGAGGGCCCAGGGCTGCTCATTCCTGCACACAGAGGACTAGCATTGATCCGGCCTGTGGTTCAACTTAATTGGAAACCCAGTTACAGCAGCTACAGACACACTCCGACACACACAAACACAGCGCGCACACACAGATGCACAAACATGCACTTCCAGACATGCCATCTACTATAAAGCCACATTAATACACACATGCTCACCAATGTACAGTAATGGACTCGTGTATAGGTGCATGGATATTACAAATGTCAACATAATTACACAGCACACAGACACATGCAGTCCCCACATGCATTCATGCATTAAAGTGCTGCAGAATTAACATCTGCCTAAGTATCAGCTACAGTATGTATGTTTTATGATTTAACATTGCACATGTACAAACTGCACTACATAATACAGTATTGTGCACACGTTTCCTATGCAGGGATACACAGCTACAGTATACACATACACACACACACACTCAAACATTAAAACTCAGAAATTCACACAAGTGCGTGATCTGACACACAAGGACAAGTAGATGGACACAAACCCTCTGCACACACACACACAGACACACACACACACACACACACACACACTTTATAGTCACTAAGTCTGCATTCTAAGCAGCACTAAAGAGGAGTAACAGTCCACAGTGGAGCAATATGGAGGCCCAGGGTTATCGATTGGACTGAGACACTGACTATCATACAGCTAATAGATTACATCAGACACATCGGAGCGGCCCAGTCAATGAGGCCTGATCCTATTAACTGGGGATTTGTAAACAGTTGTGTGCTCACTGTGACGGCTGCTGTGCTGCTTTGTGAGCCTTGGCGAGGGGATGAAGGCTGTAAGGGTCTGGAGGAGGCTCATATATTGTTACACTGTGCCCCAGCCTCCTGCGGGCTGCAGCCCAGTCGTATTCATGTGTGTGCTGGACAACATGCTTCAGTTTTATTGTCTTTGTAATAGTGATGTCAGTTCCCAGTTTTATTCCTCCCATTGCTGTCTATCCTTCAGAAGAAGTCAGCATCTGCAATTATAATTTTACAGTGATGAATACAGCTTTCACAGAGTGAGATAATCCATGACAGGAAACATGATGCCTTCACTGGGTTTCATCAAAACTTTAAGTTTTAGCATTATTTCGTCATGCACGAGTCGAATGTTTGTCATATGTCAGCGTTGCATTACTTTAAGTTTTGCTGTTTTGGTTTTGCCGTTTTGAAAGCAGACATTTTGACTTGTCTTAATAGGAAAAGCTCAGTTGTTACTAATAACATTAAAGATGGCTTTGTTCTATTCAAGTGTCCCAGTAAGCCATGACAGTGTGACAGTGAGCCAGCATGAACAATACCAGCACCCTGAGACTGAAGCACACATGCTTTCCCAATGGTAACAAGTCAAAATGTCTTCCATGAAAAAGGCTTATGGAAAACTTAGAGTCCAAAATAGAAGAAGCTGTCATGTAGCTGTGTTGCGCCGTCCCCCAGAGTAGCTGCTCCACCAAAGGGGCATGGTTTGCAGTGATGAATAAACTTACTGTATTGTTTGTTGGTGACCGAGCTACATCGAGAGCTTGGAGCTTCGAAAGCTATTGTAGCTGGCTAGTAATATCATGTTCCCAGCTAGCCAGCGTGTTACTGGTTAACTCGTCAGCTAGCCCTGCAAGTAGTCACTACTGTACAAGCTTCCACCCCCATCTTCTTTGCAAGGATGTGCGGATGAACTTTGCTGTGCCACTAATGGCTTAAAGCTGAAATCTGGAATGTTTTTTTAATAATACTGTATAGCATTGTTATGGCCTTGTACAGAGAGGTGTCATGTAACCCTAAAAATGACACTTCTACCATGGTTGGAGATGCTCTGCATACTCTCCTTGTTGATCAGGTTTGTGGGGTAGCACATGTTGAAAATGCCAACTGTGTCTAATTTAATCTCTTTAGCATGTAGCATTTTCAATACATACAAACAACAAAAAAGTCCATCATCCTGCTGTAACGTGATGTATTTCAGCTTTAAGATATTTTTAACATGTACGGCTTCTGGTCTAAAGGCTACTTTGCATGCGAGGACAGCAGTTGATATCAAGCAAGATCTGGTACCACAGAACCTGTATTCTAAAAATACTGAAAAAAGGTTTAAATTTCAACATTTAAGCCAATAAATGGTTTAAATATAATCACACGTAGCATGTCAGAAATAATTAGGGGAATCACTAAATAGAAATAACAACTAACCCTGGAAATCATCTTAAAGGATCCTTCACTTCAGCTCATGTTCTTCTACTTGAGTTGCATACCAAATTGCACAAATAGTGGTTTTGTGCTTTCTTGCAGCCAAACCAAAACCAACAGGAGGAGAAAACACATGGTGTAGCACTGATACAAAGAGGTAGTGCAGAGAAAAAAAGTCCCACCTCTATGTGAAAGAAACCTCACAAGTTAACAGCTCAGTTCATCTTAAGTCCATTACAGCATAAGCAATACTTCTGTTTAACCAGCACTATGGTAGATGCTGGTCGTGGGGTTTTCAGATTAATTTCGTGGCCTAAACCTATTCACATGTCCCTTCAGGGCCTGTGCGGCAAAGAGGAGTGAAAACATTGAGGCGGAGAGAGAGAGAGAGAGAGAGAGAGATAGCAGTAAACTGGGTTCTCAGCCAATAGTGTGTTTTTAAGAGCAAAACGACTTTTCCAAAATAAATAGATCTGTGTCGCGGACTGCTAGGAGGGAGAAAAGCCCTCGGTTCAATAATTAATTCCCGAGTCGAGGGTTTTGGAGAGCCGCTGATTGGGCTGATTCTTTTTTTTATTCTGTTATGATACAAAGGAGGCCGTTTGAAGTAATTTGTCCCAGAGAGAGCGGCTTGGAATACCATACATGCTTTGATTTAGCAAAGCAAATTTAATTTTGTTTGCTTTATGCAAACCAGCCGGGGCCGCGGGGGTTTCTCTGATTCCACCAGAGGGGTGATGGTGGTGGTGGTGCTGATGATGGAGGTGGGGGAGTGCACACAACAGAATCACGCTGCTGCCGCTAATATATAATACAGAGCGCACACTCATACACACAGGCGCATGCAGCGAGCAGCAACAGTTCAAAAGTACAAAGCCTATTCCCCCCCTACACACGCACACACTCCAATCCCTTTGAAATCAAAGCTTAAAATAATTGTTTGTGCGTTGTGTTTTGTTTCATTCTATCCGTCTATTATTAGTGTTACTGGTATTATTCCTATCATGTTGTTTTAGCTGCCTGCTCTCGCTGCTTGCCGGGGTTTTGTTTTATGCTGCTAATGAAAGCTTCTCTCCTCGCTTTTGTTCTGCTTCGTTTTTTCCAATACGTGAATGGAATACATCTGTTTATATCTGTGCCTGATATTTCCTGAGATGTCGAACACTCAACAGCACAATAATGAAGAGGCTACTTGTGGTTTAGTTTTCTTCAAAGGCTTTTCTTTACATCGTTGCGCAGACATACTGTAAAACTATGAAGATATACCCTAACGTGGCTGAATAGACATGCATGATGTATTGCAGTTATGTCATTAAAGATGGGAAGTCTAACTGCGCTGCACACCTTTAATTACCTTGTTCTGTTCCTCTGTACTGGAGAAACGACTGTCCGTGTGCAGACGTTAAGCAAACAGTGGAGGCATTTCTTCTCAGAAAGAGAAAGAGGCTGTTCAGAATGGGTGGCCAAGCGGTTTTCTTATACTCCATTCAACTCATTTTCTTAGGGAACAATAATGAGTGGATAAAGCAGAAAAACCCAATTTCCTTTATGCTTTTTATATCCTGAAAAAGCCCTCGTTGACGACCCTTTGGTCTTTTGTTATAGAAAACTGAGCTAATATCCTCCAGCTCTCGGCGCAGTTTAAAGGTCTTAATTGGATTCCATTAGTATATTGCTTGACATGACACTTGAGTCCGCTCTATTAGAATTCCCCTGCCTGGGATTAAAAAGAAGACTTTCTCTACATTCGACTCTCTAGGCTCTTTTGTTAAAGTCTCAAATATTCTTTGTTGGATTCACAGTTTTTTACTGACACCATTATTAAAACCGTAAGCTTGACTTAAACAGGTGCTTTTATGTCTAGAGGACCTGCTGTAAAAGGTATGGCAGTGTATCATCGCGGCGGTTTATGTATCAATAAACCTTCGCATTAATACAGTATAAGCATTACATGCGTGCCTGATAGAATGTGCTGTAAGGCCTATAAAACAGTCCTCCAGCCTCTCTCTACACAAGACTAGAGCCCATTTTGAGCTCCCTGCAGGTTTCCTTTCAGAGTATCACGTAGAGTTGAAGTGTTTCCTCTGTGGTTTCAGTCAGTGTAGAACGCGGGCCGAAGGAAGGATGCGTTTGATGATATTCTGTTTCATGTCTCTTGCCCCAGTCCTAAGCTGACGTGGAGGGATGTTCAGCATCTCATCGCCAAGACAGCAAAGATCCCTGACCCCAAAGAGCCGGGATGGAACATCAACGCAGCAGGATACCATGTTCATCATAGGTACAGTATTGTGATACATCCAAACATTCAATGGTTTTGAACACAAACATGCGGTATCATCATTGGTGTTACATTTAAAACAAGCGTTCTGCCAACACTCTGCCCACTTTTTAAGTGAGGCTCACATGTAAACTGATTGGTGTATTAATCACACAATTTACATATCAATAGTTGCGTTCTTTAAAAGCAAAGTGAGCTACCATGCTTGGCTGAAACCCTTGATTACTTGTTGCTATGGCTGTCTGAGCAACATCAGGTTTGGTTGTGTCTCTTTAAAGCAATAGTTCAACATTTTGGGGAATACGCTTATTTGCTTTCTCGTCGAGAGTGACTTTATATGAGAAGATTGATATCACTCTCATGTCTTTAGGCTAAATATGTGTCATTTGTAAATCATTTCTAGTGTGATGGTTTGTTGTTACACTTTATGTGTTATGTATTGGTTATGAAGCTGATATAAACCCCTAGTTGCTGTCAGATACACTAAAAACCAACAAATTTCACCTATAAATTGGATTATTGTTGTGTAATCATCAGCTATCGTGTTTGACACATTCTGAACCTAAATTCTACATGTACGTAATACATCATAATCGTTGAATGCATGTATTATTTCAGTTGTTTCTCAATTTCAAATAGTTATTCTATTAAGACCAAATATACTGTATAAGGAGTACAAAAACACATATTTTAATTGGATTACAGTAACTGATTAATGGTGACTTTCAACTGTTTGCTTGTACTGTAAAGAACACACAAATCAAATTTCATATTAACATCCTCTAAAAAACACATTCACAGCATACAGAAAGCTTTTAATTATGCTGCACCAGTGTTGTACAGTATGGGGCATCCTGTGGCTGTGGACATGAAATATTTTCTTAATTATTTGTTTACCTGTCTTTGCAACATGTCAAAGACCCCCTAAAAATATTTCCCCATATGTGAAGATTTGTGTTTGAGTAGTTTAACTGTCTACAGTGTACACAGGGAGACAATTGTTGTGGTTATGAAATGTATGATTAGAATAATTATCCCTATATGATCTCTAACTGGGATAATTTCAGGTAAATTAAATGGTGTAAAATGCATTTACACCTGCATAAATCACCTTAAGTGCACTGAAGGTTTGTTGACCACACTTTTTGAGCCACTGTAACACAAAACTGTTAACTGCTCCTTTAAAATGATATATTGAATTTACAGTAAGGGCAAACCAACTGCAAGTAACAGATTTATGTATTAAACTGAAGAGATCAGGTGTTACTCATTACAAGTTTAATCAAGTAAACAGACTGCGATGGATCACACGGGCGATGTCATCTTCCGCTTGTTCACTACTGCATTTGTCACGTGCACGCACACCTACACACTGTCCTCATATAAAGTGCTTCAACCGCAAAAAGCAGCTGTTTTATGACACTTGAGACAGGTGATCTTGTCCAGGGAGGAGTGTCATTGTAATCCTCTAATGTTATTATCACACCCACAGCGTGTCTGAGTGTCCGTACCTGCTCTGATTTATATAGACAGAGGCTGGAAGAAATGGAGCTTCTCCCTCTCACTGTATGAAGCATGAATCTGAGAGAGAGAGGAAGAGAGAGAGAGCGAGAGACATGCTCCTCCAGACATCGTATAAACGCTTTTACAATGCTTTTACAATGTCAGCCCGGCGATGACATATCGGTAATCAGTCATAGCGTTTGTGATGTTTTTCCTCTGCTCTCTGTCTCACTCACCTTAAAATTTCCTCTCTTCATCCTGCCTCTAACTCACTTTCCTCACCTCTCTTTGTAGTTACTTTCCCCGTCCTTCCTCCCCCCTTCTTTTCCCTTTTCTTGCTGTTATTTCCTCTCGCTGCCTTCCTATTTCTCTCTTCCATCCCCTCTTTCGCAGCATGCCATGTCATAAAATAGATTGTAATTACTGTGTTGCTGTGAGAAGAATGGATTAATTAAAATATAATGATGCCGATCACACCAGCGGGCGTCTGTTGAAATCTGTCCATTTAGGGGCTGTGGCAGAGGACTTGTAATGCCCACATCATACTGCAGGCTAATTATGAAGAATGGTTTATTGCATGGGCAAGGACGGATGGACTAGACAGTGCAATGAGCACAGGGTCACTTACCATCAATGAGGTTGTTACAATACATTAAAGATTAGATATGATATCTGTAATGAGAGGATCCATGTTTAAGAAAATTGAAGATAACGCTGAATGCTTATAGGCTATGGTGGGAAGTTAGTGATGGAAGAAGGAAAAGGGGTTTTTTTTCCTTTTATATGGATTCTGTAGGTGTATACTGCATGAGTGTAGTCTGTTGTTTGCTAGTTTGTGGTTTGATTTATCACATGATTGAATATTTTCATGTACGTAGGTATGTTTTTCTACATGTTGTTGCCAGTTGATTCAAAAAAGTCCACGTGTTTGTGTAGGTTGCAGTGCATTAGGCTCTCGGCCAATGTACACTGTGCCTGAAAAGTTGCAGTGTCCCAGCGTCAATGTGCATCAACGCTCCATAAAAGCAATTTTATCACATTTGCTCCACAAATCGGCACATCCTGGCTACTGTACCTCGACTTCTTCTTCTTCTCTGACCGTATGATGCGTCTTGTGTGTGCGATTGGTGTCAGTTGATGTCTTCAAAGACGCAACACTCCACAAGGTGGCTGGTGTGCGTACTTAACAGTAATACAAGTAGAGAAAAGTCACCAAGTCCGCATACTGACTCAATAATCTTGTACAGCAACACATCTACCATCTACCTAAAGTTTGCAAACATTAGCCACCGTAAGCTACTGGTGAAACCAGACCAAGGGAGATTGTAACAACAAAAGAAACAATGTTTTATTTTCTTATGAAATAAAATTTACATTTGTAAGAGGAAGAATGTGTAATTTCTTCATTCAAAAGTTCCATAGTGTCGCTTTGAATAAGAAAAATCAATGTTGAGTATAACCACTTTAAAAGTTTCACAGGGAGCATGTGCGGATTGAGGACAGATGGTTGCAGTGAATGGAGCAGTTGCATGGCTTTGTTAAAGCTGAAGGAAAAATAGCTTCCTTATAGATGTAGGTTGAGTTGGCATTGATGTGTGTATATGTATGTTTATGTGTGCGTGTGTGTTTGGGGATTTGGGGGGTTGTTGGGTGGGTGGAAGGGGTCGCCCGCATCCCAGAGTTCCCATCTGTTTGACCTCCATATAGACTGGGAGCTTTAGAAACTCTGATGTTGGGGAGCGAACCCCCACCCCACCCCACCCCACCCCACCCGCCCTCAGCACCCACCGCCATGACGACAATAAACATGTCAGCTGCCACACGCCAGAGCAATCTGCAATCAGATTTACTGTGCATGAAATATGGTGGTGCTTTTATTGGTCCAAAGACTTGTCACTCATAATTTATAGGCTGTTGCCGGGCCCGGCTGTGATGTCAGTGAGCTCCCAGCACCCTCAGGAGAATCAGGAGGGAGAGAGTGAAAGAGATAGGGGTGAGGGGTGGTGGTCGGGTGGGGGTTTAGAGATATAAGAGGACAGAGCATTTGTGTGGGTGTGTGAGAGAGGAGAGAGAGAAAGAAAACAAGGGAGAAAAAGGTGATGGAAATGGGTAAAAAGAGGGAAAAAATAACACGCATCCATCCTGTTCCTCTCTGTGGGGAGTTTATCAGGTTGAGGGAGTGAAAGTGTCAGTTTTTTTTCCAGGGCCTGTACAAATGGATCTCCCCTCCTCTCCTTTCCTCTCCTCTCCTCTCCCCTCCTCTTCTCTCCCCTCCTCTCCTCTCCTCCAGCGTTGCTTGCTATCCTTTGAACGCTGACACCTATTGATCACATGGTCGACGGAGGGAAGAAAAAAAAATTTAATCTGCGATTCACATCTCCACTTGAAGCCTCTCTGACCCAGAAATAGAAAGTGGAGAGTCTGGTGTTAGCGGCTTGCACCGGAGGGATGACGTACGGAGAAGAAGCAGAATGTCCAAACAGGCTTAATTTCATTTAATCTCTTCTGATAGCATAGGTGAAACTACAGTAATTATCCTGTGGGAGATTTAGATAGAAAATAACAGCGGTGGAATAGATCAAAGAAGCGCTGCCCTCTCTGCAAAGACAAAGTGAATATCAAGGAGAATGCATGAGTAGTAAAACGGTATCTTACAGGAAAAAAAACTAGTATGGCATTAAAAAATTAGATAAGATTCAATCCCTCTTTTGAAAAATGATACTCTGTTCGTGGAGAACCATTAGAATGTTTACATTTGCGGCATTTTGTTCCATATCAAAATAATTAATTGCCTCCATTTTCAAATTAAAAGTACATTACAACACAATTAAGGATGCAAATGAGTCTGGGCCTGTCGCGAGGAGCCAGAAAAAGTGAAAGAGTGACTGTGTTGATGTATGAGGGCTTGCGTGCTTTTTTGTGTATTAGGTGTGTCGCAATGGATCATTGTGCATGAGTGTGCGTGTGTGTGTTTGTGTATTCGAATACAAAAAAAAGAAAGTGTCTTGCTGCCTTTATTGAAGAGGAAGAGTCAGTGTTGAAATTACATCAGCATAGGGAAATAAATCAGAGCTCTGCAGTAATAAACAACAGAGTAATTAGGTCACTCTTCCCTCAGTAACTGATCGACCAGAGGAGCAGATACTATGTTATTCCTATTGTGTTAAAGGCTTCTGTCAGCGGTTAAAAAAATCACCCAACATAAACACAACACACACTTTTACACACACATATTTCTCTTTCCCTGCCTCCTTTCCAGGGGCTCTGACCTCCAACGAGCCTGTTCCGTGAAAGATGTCTACATCGAGCTAGGAACTGGGGACAGTAAAACATAATTTTGTCATAACCTTCCCTCTTTGGAGGGAAAACAGATATAAAAGTATATAGCCTGTGGTTTACTGCGAGTCCCCCTCACCCAGCCTGGCAGCAGCACGCAGGGCTGATGGATGCCGGGCGTCGGCCGACTTTTAATTGCTCGTAAATTTTTGATCCAGGGAAAACGCCACGTTCTCCTTGTCCCCCAGCGACATGGGTGACGGAGCCGCTCAGGAGGGAATAAAAGAGCCTCAATGAGGATGGGAGGTAGAGAAAGGGGGGATACACAGAGAGACACTAACGCACTTAAAAAGATACAGGCACATATCAGCAGGTGCTCCATAGCATAAGATATAGAGGACTTTGTGAGTGCATAAAGGACCTTTATCAAGTATCAGTACAGCCCTGTCAGTATGATCCACTTTGATATGGAGAATGTTCCCCTTTGAGAACGTCCACATCAACAAAAAGCAGTAACACCTTTCATGAAGTGTTATCTTATGTTTATCTATATAAATCATGATGATGCCAGCTCTGTCTCCTGGAAATGACATTTGTATACTGCTAATTTGCAACAGCAGAGGTTTTGTAAGAAATGTAATCCGGTCCAGTCAGATGACATTTTTCATAAACATGATAACTCAACGTTTGTTGATGCCAAACGTGTCAGTAAAATGTTAGCTGACAACATATTTCATTTGGTTTTTTTTACAGTATCTTTTGCGTTCCATCCAGTCACCCCGACCACCTCCCTCCGACTTCTGTGCAGTACAAGAACGTAGCACTTTGTTCCCAAGTTCCCTCTGGCCGTAACCCCGGCAGAACATTTCCCTCAAAAATTAACTGCCAAACAAATTAGTAGTATATCAATGTAATTTCTAGAAGGCAGGGTAGCAAATCCTGTTTCAGACGCTACTCTGGAGTCTTTGTAATCGTTGTGGTGTCATTTTTCATTTTTATGGGAAGATACCGATAAGTGTAACACAACTGAAGATGTGTTGAGACTGAACGCAATAATAAATAATAAATTAGAGGGATACAAAGAAAATACATAAAGAAATACAAAGGCAATGTAAAGACATGTCCCAATAGACAATAGATCCAAACAGATACTACATGCAGGGCAACATAGCAAAGATTGAGTTTTGTGTTAGGCCATGGTTAGATTGACAATAGTGATGCTAAAAATTGCTGCCTTCTCTTTCAGTGACACTGTTGTATTGGCACAGCGGGGTCTTGACCTAGAGTGCTCCGGCTTCACACAGGGTTGTCTGGCAAAAAAGTCTCACCTGAATCAATTTTTTTATTATGCAGTGTCATCGAGCAATGCACTGTCGTGGCCAATCGAATACGTGAACGGTGTAATTCATGAATGTCTCAACAGAGGATAAAGTGGTGGTCGTCATGTCTGATGAGCTTTAAAAGTAATGGATGTATTATTCAAAGTGGACTTCCCAGATCATTTTTCATCTTCTCCCTGTAACATGTAGCAAGAGGACCACACCAACACAATACCTTGTGAGTACCAAACCTGTGTGACTCAAAGAGGCAGCATTAAAACAGCGAGGGTCTGAGAGCGATAACAGATTCAGCTCGGGTTTCTATTCAATCAACGTCATTTTCAGCTTTTCAAATGGAAGATTTGCTTTTCTTTTAGTCTTCAATGATAGTAAACTGAATATCATTATGTTTTGGACTATTGGACAGTATAAGCAATTTAAATGTTTCAGCTTAGGCTGGGTTTTTGGGATGGGGTACTTTTCTACTATTTTCTGACACTTTATAGACCAAATGATAAATCGATTAAATAAGAGAATACTTGGAAGATGAATCAATGGTTAAAATAATCGATAGTTGCAGCCCTAGTTCAGTCTGAACACACATACAGAGTATAAGAGCTCATTAGCGGCCCCTAGAGGCTGTGCTGGTTGTTATTGTACACCCTACTTAGCTAAACTAATTTGAGCTCATCCACTAACGGGGTGACTAACTGACGGATATTACAGCTATAGATGTAAGATGTAGATAGCCCTTTAATTTTTAAATCACAAGAGGTATCATCAAAGGGAAAAACATTTTACTCCTTTACTCCATTACTCCTGTAGAAACTCACTGCACAAATTATCCGTGTCAAGCACTTACTGTGGCTGCAGGAATAAGAGAACCTCTGTCTAAAAGGAAACACTAACAGGGTGAAGAACTGAGGTGCTCTAGCCTTCATTTGCATGTACAACTCTCTTTTTCTTCTTTTACTGTGGAACAGTCCTTTAAGTGCCTGTGCAGCGCTGACAGTAATGGAGATGAGATTGAAAAATTGGGTTTAAAAACCGTCTCTGCAGACTTGTGACTGTTGCCAAGCCTAACAGATGCTCATCTGATCAATTTCTTACCCCGTTTGTCTTCCTCCAGAGATGAAAGCAAGAGGAGATAAATATAGGTTTATCCCACCATTTGCTTGTTCATTGCAGTAAGGTCCGACATCCTGCCGAGGATTTTGATTATTTCCTTCTAGTGTGTCAGACACGGTCTAGCCTCAGATCTCTATCACTATTTTCTCCTTTTTTTTCTATCGTCTTTTTACGCCCTCGTTTTTCTTTGCTTTTTTTCTCTCCTCCTTCCCCTGCTGTTTGTGTTGTTCCAGTCTCATTTGGTGGTTTTCGACTCACCAGGTTTGGCCTGTTGTGATCTCTTTCCTTCTCACATCGATCCTGCCTCCATTTCCCCCCATGGTGGCCAAACCAAGACACACGCCAATCATCCACAAGTCACAGTCCCGGCCAGAGGTCAGAGGTCAAAGTGAGCTGGCCAGGGTCCTCCTCACCTCTGTGTGTGTGTGTGTGTGTGTGTGTGTGTGTGTGTGTGTGTGTGTGTGTGTTAGTGGGAACAATAATGGGGTTGGGGGTTCTCATCAGACATCTTTTTTCTATTTCATACAAACAAACACACTTACATACATGACTTAATCATATACATGTTGTTGACATCGTTATAAAATGATGTACAACATTTTATTTTTACTATTTATTGGAGATGTAACTGAGTATAAATACTGTACATTACTCCGATATGAACAGATAGTGTACTCTGAATAGATACAAATATTTGCAGTAATATAATTGTTTTAATTAATTTTTTTACCTGACAGACACAATTTGCCACAAATGTCAAATGTTCCTCTCATAAGTCCGTCAAATCCAAACACACAGACATTAAACACGCCCTTTGCAGTGATGCCAGGATGTTAATTTGTGTGTTTTCTGAGGAGTATAAATGGGAGTAAACAACAGTTTAACACAGAAAATGAGGCAGTCTTGACTATTTCCAACAACTTCTGATATTTTGGGGAAATGAACAGATACAGAAAGTAGCTTTGTGTTACACACCTACTATTTATATGAAGAGTATTTTGTCAGAAAAAGACAAAGACACATTGCCTGGTCATGAGAGCACAGATAGCCACAGAGGATGACGAGACAAAGCACAAGAGCGCCACTTATAAAGCCAAAAATCCTACAAGTGATTATTACCAAAGAGGAAATAGAAAATTAAAAACAAAATGCTGACAATGCTTGGTTTACCACAGTAAAGCTAATTTGAGCATGATGATGATAGTCATCTAGATTCCCTGATATCACTGTTACAGTGTTTTTCAAGCTAACTACCATACAGACATCCTGCACGCTGACCGACACACAGACCCAGAGCTCGCTTCCAGTGGGCACAAAGGGAGAGGGACGGGTGAGCCTGATCAACCCCAGTAGTGTCAACCCAATTACTCATTCTCTTAAAGGGCTATTAAAACATAATTGCCCGGCGATTTACATCCAAGTTAACGTGGCCCCGAGATAATTTATTATTTTCCATAAGCCCTTTCTTTTGTGTGCCGACTGAAAGAGTATGGGGGGGGGG
>NTHP01000228.1:271009-284318 GCA_003416845.1 Oplegnathus fasciatus | reverse complement strand
GGGGGAGAGGGAGACTGTAATTTCCTGAGTCATGAAGAAAGGCATGTTGGCAGCCCAGTGTAATTGTTTAAACCCCACTCTCAGACACCTTCCAGTCACCCCCTTTTAATCCTCGTTATCGCTCTCATTAGCCCGGGGTCAGGGGTCAGCCTGCTCCCCCTAGAAACACAAACACAGCGCTGGGAAGAGGAAGGGATGGATGGTGGGCTGGATGAGGGGACCGGAGGGTTGGGGTGGAGACAGAGATTTCCACTCTAGTACTGGCTAGGCTGGATCTGCTTTATCCACATTTTTATTTGTGGAGTTACTTGCATTGTTTTTGGCCAATAAATCTTTATTGCTTAAATGTACTACACATTTTAAGTAGTATGAAACTGAGGTTACTGTACTGAGTCATGGAGGAATGCGTTAGTATCAGTGGTAAAGTGCAGTTTGAGTAGCAGATCCAGTGGCAGCGAACCAAATTTTTCAAAAAGACAAAAATTGTATGCATGGTAAGTCATTTTACACTGTCAAACCTTTTGACTAGTGAATGTAAACATATTAGATGAAAATATATAAACAAAGATTAGATGTGTTAAATGTTTTGATTAGTAATCCAGTATAAATAGGTGTTCGCAGTGATATTGTCTGCATGTGTCCTGATATATCGTTTCACAACTTCTGTAATATAACTTAGAGCATTTCTCAGACTCAAAAAATGTATTATATCCTGGTTTGTTTATGTTGTTGTTTTTTATAAATAGGCTATCAGTCGGGCGTCCTTGGTGGCTGAGACACATAACACGAAACTGCAGCATCATCTTCTCTGTCTCCATGTTTCTTGTCCGTCTACTGTCACTGGAGGCTAAAATGCCCCCCAAAAAAGGGTCATCTACATATCATCTACAGTTTGGCTGAGAGACACCATGAATGCCAAGAATTTGGGAATCAAGCTGGTAAACACATTATGATATATTCACACTGAAGTGCCCTGTTTGTAAGTTTCACAAATAGCCTTCATTCTCTGGACTGTGACTCAAAAATGTCTGTGTTATGCCAGGACTATCCCGAAGTTACTGCAGGAATTGCAGGAACAATGATGACCTTGCAGTGTTCTCTTACCTGCTTACTTTACTTTGATTCTTTAGTTTGGACCCATTTTAACTCAGCAAACCAAAGAACTACAACAAGACCACAACATGGGTCTCAGTCCTCTTCCAAGTGGACCGAGCTGTCCACTGTCCAACCACGCTATATGTGATGGTACCCACTTTATGTCGATGCTACCTACCTATAGGAAGAATGCGGAGCTTGAAATGCATTGAAGCCTGAGTGGTTGCTATTCTAAGCTCTCTTCTTCTTGTTCTGTGTCCCTGTAAAGGTGTGCTCATGCTTTTCACGCAAATATGACGGCTGGACCTTTTGTGCAGTCCGTGTTGATCCGTCATTGTTTCTTCAGTGCCTACATCTCTCTCTCTCTCTCTGTCTCTCTCTGTCTGTCTGTCTCTCTCTCTCTCTCTCTCTCTCTCTCACTCTGTGTCCTTGTGTGGCTCAGCCTGTCATCCCCGATCTCTTCATCTTCTCTCCATCCACCTCATCCCTCGCTCCCATCTGCTTTCTCCTAAAGAAGTCTCGCCTGTCTCTGTCATCCTCTCTTTCTTTATACTTAATGTGTGTCACTCTCTTAAAACCTCTCCCCCTTTCTCTCACCCCAGCGTGCAGCACAAACACAAATTCACATCATTGCTCTCTCTCTCTCTCTCTCTCTCTGTCCTTCCCCCTCTCTCATGAAGCGTACACAAACATAAAACTGTCTCGGTGCATACATTAATAGATCCAAGCTCCTTAGCTGGCTGCTGCATGCATAATCTATCTGCTCATACAGATTGTGAACAGCGCACTGAACAGTGTGTGTGTGTGTGTTTGAGGCCCTAGGCTCCTCCCTCCAGAGAGAGAGACAGACAGGTGTGGACCAGATTGAGTTCTGCCTCATTTCCTCTGCCCTGTGCAGCTGGTCAAGGACACACATTTACACACACACAAACACACACACAGGCATGTCTTTGACACATGGTTATGCACACATGCACACACACTTCAAATACAGGGACAGAGACATGCATACTGCACACACCTCAAATAAAGACACAATACAAGATGTAGAAGGATCAAATGTAGCATTAGCATAAACTAGATGTGTGTGTGTGTGTGTGTGTGTGTGTGTGTGTGTGTGTGTGTGTGTGTGATGAGTGTTCATAAGGCTGCCTGCACTTGAATTCCTATGGAAGAGGATTACAGCAATGATTACAACACGATTGGCAGAGTATTTCCATGGCGACGCTGACAGATTTGCGAATGGTTGAAATCCGGCCCCAGTATAAAGTCTCTTAAGTCCCTCCCACTGCATGTTATATTCATACTGTATCCAACACGCGCACACACACACACACACACACACACACGTAACACTACACTCACCATTACAATATTTATAGCTGTCTTTGGTTATTTATATTTGACATGACAGAGCTCATATTGGCCGTCCATTTTTCATGCTGGTATCAAATGTACCAACACTGGAAGAACATTATGATTATGGCACACACTCGTGAACACGCACACACACACACACACAGCACTCCCCGCTGACATCAGCAGCTCTTGTGTTGATGTCAAGGCACAATTTTATAAGTCTCAGGAGAGCTGATCATTGGCCATCAAAAAAAATCTACCACTCCAAGCATTTTTCCCCCACTTTAATTTCCCAGTTTTATTTCAGGCATTTAGCTGATTTATTTAAAGTGCAACAGCAGAGTGAGATTCAACTCCTTCATCAGCAATATTACAGTCAGAGTATTAAAATGAATTGCTTTGTTTCCACTGAGATGCCCAATATAATAGAATGTGGTAAAAAGGCTGCAAGATTAAAGAACATTAGGTCACATTTCTTTTCAAACATGGACAGAATTAAACCCCTAGATGATCTAAAGCCAGGTTAGATCATCTTCACCTCTCATAATGTTCTTCAGGTTAGGTGTGGTGAGAGAGAGGATATGAAATGTTTCTCATCCACACCATGAAATAGATTTCTGCAGAGCTTCTCTCTGTTTTGTTCTCTTCTCTTCTGTCTCCTCGCTTGACTTTGTTTCTTTGTTATTGGCATTTCCACCTTGATAGATATTACACACTGAATAGTGACAAGTAAGGTTGGGAGGGGCTCACCACCACCACACACACACACACACACACATGCAGTATATACACATATATGCACACACACCCTCCACTGTCTGTAGTATTCTATACATATTCTATACTCGTGTTGAGGTGTGATTATGGGTGGATCTGTGCGTGCATGTGTGTGTCGTGTATGTGTGCCCGTCTTCTGTGGCGCCTACCCAGTGCAGGAAGTGTGGGGTCACAGTGTCTGGAGGGCAGCCAGACGGCTTCCCTCCCCTTTAAATGCCCAGACACTGATACTTTGCCTTTAGGAAGAGACTTACCATACAGACACAGAGAAGGGGGGTGGGGGTGGGGGGAGTGGTATGTATACATTATGGGGCTGTATGCTTACTTGCTGGTGAAAGTGATTGAGTGCTTGTCATATTGTGCGAGAACATATGCAAGTGTGTGTGTGTGTGTGTGTGAGTCTTTGTGTGTGTGTGTGGTCCTGTGAAGACGGTATGAGCCACCATGTGGGGATCACGTGTGCCACAGAAGATAAAGAAGTCTTTGTGAGCAGATGCAGAAGATGCAGCTCAAGCTACACACATGCACACACACACACACACACACACACACACATGCTGTAACCTATACGGACACACTCTACTGCTCTTTGAGATGCTGTTTTTCAGCTCACTCTCGCTTTCAAACACACCCTCATTGTTAAACTCACCCAGTGTGGCTGGTTGCAAATTAGAAATTTCCATTTTCAGCTTTTTATATTTATTAGGTATGAAATCACTGTGGTTTGTAGCGAACACACACGCAGCTGTGTGATTATAAAGTCCTGAGTCAGTCTTTTTGGTATGTGACGGTTAACTTAAATGACATTGTGCAACTGGATAGTGCAGCTTAGCACCTCTGCACTGGTATGTGGGCTTGGCAGGGCTTGTCTGACCACTCTCCTACTTTGTCTCACACACAATCACACACACAGCCCCAGAGACAGTAAGAGTGCATCCTGGGCTAATGCCTACAGCCTTAAACACACCTTCCCCATAAACACCTCTAATCCCCTATTCATAGTGCACACTCACACACACACACAAAACAACCCACACAGGGTTCCTAAAGGGTGAGGAAAGTGCCGTTGTTTTGACTCATTATCAGAGTCCGACCAATCATCACCCTTAACAAAAAGGTCTTTTTTTTTTCAGTGTGTTTATTTTGTTCAGCTTCTATGAAGGGGATGCCTCAGGCCACATTTCTCAGACTGCATGTGTGTTTGTGTGTGTGAAGCGAGTTTAGGCATGCCGGCCGTTCATTCTAATGTTGTTGTTGTTTTTGAGCTACCAGCAGTGTGTCAGCATACACAGTCGTTAGTGTTCAGAGACTTCAGGTGTATGCTGACGACAGTGTTACACCACAGTGTAAAAACATGCATGTTATAAGCTTAAGTGTCTCTTCATGTCTGTTTGGCATTAAAATGTGACCAGCTCTCAATATTTTGCTGTTACAAAGTCCATTTTTCCCTAAATGTTGTAATCTGTTAAAGATAAGGCATTATAATCTATACAGCCAGATGTGCATTTTTAGATTTCCTTTGTTGGCAGTCAAATAAAGCAGTCTACCCGAGGGTTTCAACCCCTTTGGAGCATGAACTTTTGATAATTCCTCTGTGGAAACTTTGTTCTTATGGTGGCACTAGAGAAAGAAGCATTCAAGTATCTCACCGCTGCTTTATCATGCTTAGCCAGAGGTGTGACTGTGTGTTCTGCTCGGTGTTTCTGCACGTTAGATGCTGTTTCTGGGGATGGAGATGACAAGTCAGAGTTTTAGGGTTTGACGGCAAAGCCATGTTTAATTTCAAAGGATTGACGTCACAAGACTGTGCTGGCGTCGCTTGTTGTGGCTCTGAATGCCGTCTACAGCTGTGAGGGACACGCTCTGCTCAGATGCTGTGACGTGGTTTGTGTGTTTGTGTGTGTGTGTGTGTGTGTGTGTGTGTGTGTGTCTGAGAGGGAGAGAAAAAGGGAAAGGACAGTGAGGGTAAAAACAGCACATGACAAGTGTTAAAAAGGTTATATTCATCAATTGTCATTTACACGTGCTTGCACAAACTCTCTCTCACACACACATAATCTTACTGTTCACAGGTCTTGATTTTGGCAGCAGCCACAGCCGGGCTGCTTTCATTAGCGTCTGTCTAGACACGATTTATTACCAACTGTTCATTCTTGTCTTTTCTCCATCTCTCAGTCTGTCTTTCCGTCTTCTCTGGTTGTGGGTCGGATATTCAGACAGTCTCGGGGTGTGTGTGGTGTAGGTCTAGTCGGCGAGTCTGTCTGTCACCCTCTTTTTTAAGTGGGTGTCATTTTCCTGCTTGTCCCCAAAGAGGAAGTAAGTCTGTCTGTCTTTTCTGTCACTTCATCTATCCGTTTGTTTCTCGCATGCGTGCGTGTGGGAGTCAGAGTGGGTGTGATGGTTTTGCGAGCCGGGCTTGGTTTTGACCATGACCTTTTACTGAAGCCATGTGGCAGAAGTTCACCGAGCCAAGCAGCCCCGACCACAGTCAACCTGACACTCCTCCTCACTGTCTGTAGCTCTGCCAGCTCTGACCTCGCAAACACATGCATGTTTACAGGCAAATGAGACAGAGAGCAGACTTGCTGCCTCTCTCATGCATGCACACAAAAATACTACATTCCCCACCCAGCTTGAATCCAGTTTATTGGGCTTGAGTGGTGTGACATTTCATCTATTAGCCATGTAGCTTTTTAAATAGCAACAAATTTGACAGAAAATGCAAAAACAGTCAGAATATTCAGTTTTAGTTACAAACACAGAAACACATGAAGAACATCCAGTCTGAACAGTTTTAACCAACCAACTGAAGGAAAAAAAAAAAGATCACCCGCAATTCATGGAATCTGTAAAACAGGCTGCACTGAACCAATACCTTATTGATCCACTGTAGCCCAACAGATTGATTAACCACCTCAGAGGGGACGTAACCGCCTGTCATTCAAACTTAAACAACAGTACGCTCTTCCTTATCTACCCGCGTCCTGATCTCACACGCAAGTTCAGGATGTGGTGTCACAGCATTCCAAGGAGATCTGAAGTTGTTCACAAAACAAAGCGTCCTCACTCGGGGTTAGGTCCTTGATGTGTGCATGCTGATTAACGCTCATATTGTAGTATCCGCCCCCAGGCTGGTGACTTTGTTAAAGCTTCATTTAAGGATTTAATCTGTTCTGAGTGACTGCCTTTAAACACACAACAGCAAGCACAGCAGACAAATGGCCACGGCACAGAGAGACACACAGAATGTAGACTGAAAGAAACCAAAGAAGAAAAACCCTGTCATTTACCACCACCCCTGCAGCAGCCTGCTATTTTATGTGCATGTGTGTGTGCAGGTATGAAGCTTGCTGCCCTAACTTGAAGAGACCTACTGAATCACTAGTGACTAAGGGCTGGAGCAGCCCAAGCATGGCTACTCTACTCACGCCATGCAGGCTCACACACGCTGAGGAGGTGTGTGTGTGTGTTTGTGTTTGTTTGTGTTTGCTATTAGGTGAATGTGTTAAGCTGATTTTACTGTACACCAGGTCAGTATGTACAGCACACAGCAAAGCAGTAAGACAGGGCTCCTTTAAAAAGGTGTCAGATTGTGCACACAGTGCCTTTGCATCAATTGGACAGAAGTGTGTGTATTTAATTGCATATGTACAGTCTGTGGATATGTGTTTAGCATATGTTCATAAGTTTGTGAGTGTTTGTACAGTATACTATATGTGTGTGTTTTTGGGGTGGAACACCTGGATATGTAGCCTTTAGGTCTGACAAGAGCACTTTTGACAGTTTAATGTTTTATAGATTTTCTAAGAAAAGACGGCGTGTTTAATGACCTGTAAGAGTGTGTGGGTTTTCTCAAGGTGTTTTCATTTTTGTGGCCCTTGGATTGGATAATTTATCAAGCATCTACGTATATATCATGGAACTGTTGTTCTCAACTCCCAGATGTTTGTTTATATACCTTATAAAGGTCATTTAGGGGCGCCATGGTAGTCAATGGTTACAGTGCATACCACATCCTCCATGTCTGCAGTTTGCTTCCAGCCAGAGACCTTAGATGCATGTCATACTTCTCTCTTCCCTTGTTTCCTGTCATAAATGATAAAAGTGAATAAAAAAGAAGGTTGTTTAGACTGAAACTTTGTATTGATAAATCGACCTGCAATAAGCAAGACAGTGTGCAGAGTTTTCACTTTTATTCAAGTTGTGCTCATCCAGCAAGTCACTCAAATACATGCAAGCACCCATTTCATAACTCGAACTGTATATTTCTGCTGTTAACCTTGTGACTGTCATGGCGGTGGGTCGACTGATTGTTGCCATGATAACTTTCCAGAGTTGTAAAATCCTTCTGCTTTGTTTTTAAACCACTGTGTAGTGTTTTGGCGTCTGATACGCCTTCAAACTATTTATCTTTATCTCAAACTGGACTTCCTGGATCATATTTCATCTTCTCACTTTACCCTTTAGCTACTTTCTTCTTGCAGAG
This sequence comes from Oplegnathus fasciatus, assembly GCA_003416845.1. NCBI lineage: Eukaryota > Metazoa > Chordata > Actinopteri > Centrarchiformes > Oplegnathidae > Oplegnathus > Oplegnathus fasciatus. Next base: position 276,601 of record NTHP01000228.1, on the reverse strand, counting down.
CCCCTTTCTTTTAAACGCAGTGCTGTTTTTGGTCTGAATGCCAGGTTAGACGACTCTGCACAATACAAACACTAAATTCTCTCTTTCTCTCTGTCCCCCATCCATCTCTGTCAAAGCAGCCCTGCTCTGTCTTCGCTCTCTCCTTATCTCTCTCCGCCTATCTTGGTTTTTCCTCCGTTTTCATCTTTTGCCTGGCTCAAGGCCTTTACTCCATCCTACTACTTCTCCTCTTCCTCCCCCCTCCTCCCCCTCCCATCCCTTTCAGCCTCTACATCTCCTGCTCTCCACCCCTGAGCCAAATCTCTGTTGCTCCACCCCTCTGTCTCTCTCTCTGTGCTGGTTAATGTCAAAGGGAGATGCTCCCACTGGTTAACCTTTACAGACATAAGATAAACACCACTTTCTATATCTTTTTATCTCTCGGTTGCTCAGCCTTTCATTCTTTTTCTCATGTTCTCTCTCACATGGTCTTTATATGTTCCTGTTTGTTTCAATACAATTGTAATTTAAAAGTGTATTTCATTACTTTTTTTTTGTTATGCCTTGCCACGTTCCTTCCTTCTGTATCTCAAGGTCTCTCTTTCTTTCACTATCTCTTTGTCTTTCTCACAACCCTCCCCCCTCTGTCTCTCCCCACAGTCCTGATATCGATCAAGGTCAAATGATTATGTCAAAGCTTGTGACATTTATTCGATGTGTCACGAAAGAATATATTCTACCCTTGCAACAATTCAGCCTCCAACACGCGTACACTCTCTGGTATGCCTTCTTTTAAGGTGGCTTTGCTCGTCCACATTTCCCCCTCACCCACCTGCAGACACAACCAGCCAGTCCACCTTTACAGTGTGGCCAGCTGTGGCCCTTTAGGGGGTGTGACCTTTAACCTTGGGTTCAAAGGTTTGGGGCCTTAACCACCACGCTGCAAGATCAGTGAAGGCTGAGCCAGCTATATCTGCCTCATATTGACACAACTGTCACACACACACACACATGCACACAAGCTGCCTTGGGCTATGTATATTGGGTTGATTCTGTACAGGCTCAATAGAGAAACATATGGAAGCCACCATGTGTGGGCGTGTTTTATGTTGCAGCCCTGTAGGTAGAATATCAGAGCAAGACAAAGAAAGACAGGAGAGGAAGAAAACAGAAGAATGAGAAAGGAAAGATGAGAGGAATGAAAGAGAGAGAGATTTTCAGCTTGGACTGATTGGTTTGTGGGAACAGACACCAAAATAATCAATGTGTCTTTAATGGATCATTGACTTTGCTGTTCCATGCTAACACTTTAGCGCGGACATTAACCAACAGTACAGTCACCAAAAAAGTTTGTATTCCTAATGAAAGCAAAATGGACACAGTGTCTTTGTGTGTGTAGGTCGAAGGTCACATAGATGTTACAGAAGGAGAGAGGAGGGACGAAAGAACAGGCTGAGGTGTGTGGAGGAGGACGCGAGAGGTGGTGACATTTAGGTTTGACTAGTGTCAACCACAACCATTTGTTAAAAGGGCAAATTCTGTGTATTTGAGTGTGTAAGAGAGATAGAAAGTGTGTGTGTGCGTGTCAATTTGTTCCTCTCTTTCTCTGTTTCTGCGGTGTGTGTGTGTGTGTGTGTGTGTGTGGTACATTTGTGTGTAACCATGTCCGTTTCAGTGTTTGAGCACCATCGCAGGTGCTGTGTGTTCTCAGGGTGCAAGCGGAGGTGTATGTGTGTGTGTTTTTAAGTGTGTGTGTTGGGGGTGGGGAGGTGCACCAGAGTGCCACCTGTTCTCAGTCATGTGGCCCAGCACTGACACTGTGAATCACTGAACAGGCGGCACATGAGGAACACACACACACACAGATGGCCACAGCGCTTGTCCAGGCCCTGCTGTGCATTTTGGCTGACACACACATGCGGTTTCATAAGCCGCACCGAGTGACAATTTCGACAACATCATGACCACAGAACAGTCAGCAAACGTCACGCATGCATGATGAAACAAGCGAATGGAATAAGAAATGAGCTCTGTCTTGTGAAGGCAGAACAGGGTGTTGATCTTTTAACCCTTAACGAAAGTGCTGATGAATTGCTGACCACTGCTTCAACTCACGCTGGAATGTCACAGACGTGTTTGACCTAGTTTTGACAAAAGGTGAAAATAGAAACGCTCTTTCATCATTCCCAACACACATCACTGCAGACCAACTTTAAACCACGGATTTGTGGAAAAAGCCATTGACTAAAACGGCTGAATATTGTTCCCAGACTGAATTTTGAAAAGGGTACACTTGACTTTATGTCGACTTCAGTCTATAGCGACTGATTTGTGTGTGTGTGTGTGTGTGTGTGAGAATGTATTGAAGTTGTGTCCAGCTCCTCCCTGCTGCTGTTGTTGACACTGTTCAACCTCTAGTCTGACCTTTGTTCTTCCATGTTGTGGTTTCAGGAGGTGGGAGGTGTCATGGTGGCCTGTTGAAAGAGGCGGACTACATTACCCATAATCACCAGGTAAGGCTCTGTTTTTGCTTACAGGTTACATAGTTTCTCCTCTGATTTCATCTTGGTTTCTATCTTACTATCATTTCTTTCATCCACACACACGCACTGTACCTAGACATACATAATGCAGTGTTAATTGTAGGCTTTTATAATAATGATTTTGTACTTTTTCACTTGTTTTATCAGTTATTTTGTTCACCGTCTTCATTTAGATGGCATTATTTAATAAAAGGTAATACTTAACTACATTAAGCTCAAATATTGTTCAGTATGTACACATGCTCACACACAAGCTCCATTGTAAAGTATGTAGGTTAGACAGGTCGAGCAACAGGACGAGATGTGTCAAAAGAGAGTGAGTAAGACAGGAGTAGGAGTAAAACACACAGAGAGAGTATATTACACACGCACACACACTCACTAGTTAAGAAGGTAGGTAGGAAGGTAGGAAGGTTGTGAAATCGTGTGTGTGTTTGTAAGTCCTGAAAGAGTTGTGTACTTTAAGGCCTCTGAGTCAGATATCAAACTTTCAACTCTTTGCTCTTCAAAGCGTAAAAAGAAGCTCAATTATTTGCTTACTCTTTCTGTTAGCAACCAGTTTTAAAACAAAACACCAAGTGTGTGGTAGATTTTCCCAGCAACTCTCCCAAGTGATGGATACCAGAGCAATCCTCATGTCACATTAGTTTAGACTGGCATGTTTGGGATACATAGTTACTGTTTTAGTATAATTAGAGCTGAAATTATGAGACAATTTTGATAATCAATTAATCATTTAAGATATTTTTTAAGCAAAAAGTCCACAAATTCGCTGGTTTGAGCCTCACAAATGTGTTGTTCAAAGCAGCCAGTGCAATGGAAGCGACACGATTTTACTGTGATACAACCTGATTTTCACATTAAGCTCCGCAGAACCAGTAGCAGTTACAGTGCTAGATATAGTAGTCTCATGTAGTTAAAAGCAGTAAAGTTATTATACACTATACTTAATGTAAATTTAACCAATCTTCCACGCAAAACCTCCAGACATAATCCTCATTATAGTTGGCATTTGGCTTCAGAGCTTCTACGAGCTAATTTTCATGCTACTGAATGTTGTTTGAACACACATATAGGGTTTTTCCATGGTGGGGGCCACGGCACAAGTGTTCTTCCACTGCACCGCACAGCAAAGTAAAGCTGTTTACCTTGATGGCATGTTGGAGATGTGCTAGTCACAAACTACAGTAAGAGGCTGTCTCCTGGAGTTCTTTCAGGTCACTGTGGGTGTTTCTGTTTGTACTATTCCTCCCTGCAATATTTCAAACTGATCCACTGACCAAATAGAAGACCAAATCTATTAAACCCATTTTTAATGAGGAATAGCACTGCTAATGAAGCTATGTTAACTCTGTGATGTGAATGTGAAGCCACAGCAGGAAATGTCCGGTTTCCATCAGCAAAAACGTAACGCAGCTCCAAAGCGTCCGACCGCAATCCGTAAACAGTTAAAGAAGACTGATATTTGAAAGTACAAAAAGAAAGACAGGAGTGTAAAGAAACTCCAGACCACAGAGATTCAGGTAGAAGCTACCAAAGTCCTGAGAGCTGAACACAGAGAGACTATCCCCTGCTGTGAGGCAGTAGTGGAAATGCATAACATCACGGCATGGCTATGGCAGACCAACCCCGGATAATGGAAAAACCCTAATACTGTTTACTTAAGTGTTAGCATTTAGTACCAGAGCCAATTATCTACCAACCAGGGACACATGGATGATTTTGGTTTCCATGCTTTCACCTTTTAAGAAGAAAATTGACCAGTTAGACAATTTCCTGAAAACATGGTGTATTCCTTTAAGAGCCACCCGAGCTTTTTAAGCTCCTCTAAGTGGAGTTTACTTTTCACTATGTATAACTTTGGGATAGTGAGTATATTAAGCAGGACTGGAGTGCTTAGCTTATCATAGAGCTACAGTCGGGATTAGCCGGCTGTTTGAGAAACTAGAGGGAAAGCCGGGCTCCCTATCGGCCCCTCTCTCCTTGAATAAGGGCCCTAATTATCAGGGCTGTAGCGCTCCATTCAGCCAGCTACATGGCTGCTATATGTGGGTGTGCTAAGCCAGTCTGTCTGTCTGACTGCCTGTGTGGCTCTCTGTCTCCTCGTGGTGTGACTGTGTGTGAGTATGTGCGTGGAGGTGATTATTATCGTGTCTGACGGTCTCTCAGTGTACCCAAAAGGCTGACTCACGGTATGCCATATACACACACACACACACACACACACACACACACACAGTCCCACACACAATCCTACATATCAGAGGCTGAAAAGTACCATCTGTACCAGGGACACAGTCTCCTACGACTGCCGAGCACTCTCGCTCACTCACATGCATACTTTCTTTCTTCTGCTGTTGCTCTGTCTGGACCTCATCTGTATTAAAGGCTGTTTATTTTTTAAACGTGTGTGTGTGTGTGTGTGTGTGTGTGTGTGTGTGTGTGGTATGACAGGAATTTTGGGGCTCGTACCCATGGGAGAGCTGCTAACTATATATATATATATNNGAGCGAGAGTGCTCGGCAGTCGTAGGAGACTGTGTCCCTGGTACAGATGGTACTTTTCAGCCTCTGATATGTAGGATTGTGTGTGGGACTGTGTGTGTGTGTGTGTGTGTGTGTGTGTGTGTGTGTGTGAGTGAGTGAATGAACAATCGCCGCCCATTTTACTATGAGTGATGACGAACATGGAGGAATACTGAAGTGATACACACGCGCCAAGAGGGAGAGAGAGAGAGAGAGGTGACGGTGGAAATAAGGCTGCTAACTCAACAATAGTGAATGAGTCACACAACTTGAGTAAGCAGAAGAGGAGTGCATGTGTGTCAGGACAGTTTCCCAATCCCACCCCCCACCCCTGCTTACCCCATATGTAGCTTTGATGGGGGTGTTACAGGGTGTCCTAAGCAAGTTAAGGATTACTTTGATCTAATTAGGATTTTTCCTTTTTATGTGTGTGGCTGGCATGGGAAATGGGTCAGTAGGCTGGCTTAAAGTGCTTACTCATCTAACACTACTTCGACAGTTGACGGTGATGAAACAAGAGCTGTCTCTGTGTGTGTGTGTGTGT
>NTHP01000228.1:188062-268791 GCA_003416845.1 Oplegnathus fasciatus | reverse complement strand
CCCCCCCCCCCCTCCCCCATGACTACTTTTACCCACATCAACCACGCCGGCAAAATAAATGATAACTAAGCCAGCGAGTAGGCCTGTCTGCATCATGGGAGAAAAAAAACATGCCTAAAAGACCAACAACTCTGGCATTTGAGGAATCTGTAAACAGGCCTTGGATTCTCTGGTCTGAGCAGCCGTCATAACAAAAGTGGTCAGCCTGCGTCACAGTTGGTCTGATGAAATCTAAATGATCGGTGCGTAATTACACCCACTGTAAGAACAACGCTGCACCGGCCGTCTGCACGTATGCTGTCATTAACTCTGATGCATATAGGACTCGCACACATGTCCATGTTGTTTTTTTGTTATTCACAGACACACACGCACACACACAGACTGCTGATGAGACATAATGTTGTGAGTTTAAGGAGGAAGAGGAAGAGGATGGTGTGTGAGGTCAGCCTGCCCTGCGTCTAAGTAAACATGTTGATCAGTAAAGACCTCTCATAAAACCTATTCCTCTCTATCTCTGCCTCTCTAGCTTAGTTTAATAACTGTTAGTGAAGACGCGGCTGGTTCCCTTGGCAACTGTTACCAAGGGAGCAGAGTCTCTTGTCTTGTTTAGTGCATTTCTGAGCTAGTTGGAGTGTGTGTGTGTTGGTCCTGGATATGGAATAGAAGCACCAGGAGAGACGCAGAACAGTACGAGGGAGGGGGATTTTGCAGTTCTGAATTTGAGGCAGTTTTTCCTATAAAAGAGGCAGTGTGATGTTCTGTTTTTGTCCTGAGCTTTTCGTAGATTTATTATTGAAAGCAATCACCCGGAGAAGCAGAAAGAAAAGTTTGGGGGGTTTTGAGGTTGCTCAAGTGTGGAAATCGAGAGTGACGATTATCAAGCCATTGTCGGTTGTGAATGAGACACCCACGTCCTTTGATTTCCGGTTTGTCGGGATTTACACGCCGTTTTCCTTTCTTTAAAGTCACAAGCCAGGTGTTGAGTCATTCTTTTTTCTTTTTTTGTCTCACACACGCATCTCGATTCAGACAACAACGAGCAGAAGTGTGTTAAGTCTGTCGAGAAATCCAGACTGATGTTTCCTCTGTATGAGTTTCTGTGAAAATGAAGCGGGGCGCACAAGTGACTGGGAGGAGGAGTTAGTCAGCATACACACTCACACACTCATTCTGCCATCATATGCTTGTCATTCACTTTTACCAGAAGCTAAAAAGAGGGCAAACAAGGCTTTTTACTTAACACCCAGAGTCAGAGCCAAGTGAATGGCCTTTCAAGTCATTTGGCTGTCTTGTTTTTGTTGACGAGGCTTGTGTGAGTCATGAGGTGGACACGCGTGCCGTTCACACAAGATGACTGTGTGTCTGAGGTGTATTTTAAGAGCCATGACTGAAACCGAACAGGTTTTTGACTTCACTCTCCTTGTTTCACATCTGCAGAGACTCATATTAGTCACACGCGATCACTTTCATCTACTTTTTAACTGTCAAAAGGCTTTTGCAGACACACTAAAACACACATAAGTTCATATCTTTTCAACAGGAAGCCTCAGCCTTCAAACCCCTCCCCAAGGCCTCTCTCTCTCTCTCTCACACACACACAGACAGACACGCACACACACCCCTCAGGGAGGTCTACTTCCTGCGGTTGTGACGACAGCTTCCTCTCCCCACCGAGCTCTGTTCCCCTTTCTTTTTAACGTCACACACACACACACACGTGCGTTTGATCTGTGTGTTTGTGACAAAGAAAACGGGATGCACCACACTAACCCAGTTGTGTGTTGTCAGTCACAGGCCCAGATGTAGGGGTGGTGAGTGCAAGAGACAAAAGGGGCCTCATGTTTTTCTACCAGCCCCCGCCCCCCCTCCTCGTTCTGTTTCTTTTTCCACAAACAGATAAAAATGTAGGCTAACTGTTTCTCGTCAGTGGGTCCGGAAATCAACGTTTTCATCTCTTGAATGCTTTGTAGCCACAGCAGTTCTTTAGAAATAAAAATTGATGGAAAAAGAGGTGGTGACAAGCCAACCAGCACACTGACAGGCCGACCACCAACAGCCAAACCGAAGCAGCGTTTGGTTGGTGGTTGCTGCCAACCTGAAGCTTCTCGCTGTTGTTTCAAAATCTACTGAATGTTGAAATAAGAAGCATCAATAACCCAGCAGAGGGGCACACCTCTGCTGGGTTATCGATGCTTCTTGTGCTTTACAGTCTCTCTGTCATGACCTGAATGTAGAGCAGATGTGAGTGCACATAAAAGCTAGGAGGAAACAAAGTAAGACAAATAAGGGGGTTTATCTGGCCTGTTATGGCTGGCTGGCATGGTGTTGCTGAGTGAAGACGGTAACTGACGTGTAACTGGTTGAAGGGTTAGGTCAGTCGCTCTGTCCTCTGAATGAAGAGTTGAGTTGTTGAGATGGATGCTAGCAGGAGAAAATTATCCACCACGGAGGTCAGATGCTTCTGTGTTTGTGTGCAAGAACAACGTTTGCTTGCCGTGTTCTCGGCTGACCCCCGCCGCCTGTGTGTGCTGGCTGGAACAGCGCCTTCTGATTTTCTGTGCGTGCGTGCGTGTGTGTGTCTAAGGATGTGGACGTGATGAAGTTAGCCCGCATCACCGTCTTGGAACGGCATGCGCTGACGTTTGCACGCGCACAAACAAATAAACACACACGCGTACATGCACACACACACAGGGAGCCTGGCAACGAGGAGGGGGAGGACGGATGCAGGGGCTGGCTGTTCCTCTGTGTATGTGTGTGTGAGAGAGAAAGAGAAATGCATGGTGTTTCCTTCAGAACACGATTTCTATCTGGGACTGATTATGTAATGGCCAAATGGAGAGGAGAGGGCAAGGGAGGACAGAACGAGAGGGAGGGAGGGAGGGAGGGGAGACAGGACCATGCATGGCCTTTCCGTCATACTCGGCCAGAAACCGATTGCTGCCAGAACTTTTCCCTCACTCTATTTTCTGTTATCTGCCACTTCTCCCAGCCTTATCTGGTCATTTCTTATCAGACAGGCTCTGCAGTGACTTTACAAGGACAGTAACACTCTCCAGCTGCCTGCCATTACCCCCCCAAGCTTTTAGTTTTCAGTGGTCTCATCCTCTGTGGTTGTGCATACGGTCACTCCAGCACTCTCTCCATGTAAGCGGTCTTCTTACTCGTCTATCTCTTGCTCTTTCCCCAGGCAATATTGATTAACACTACCATTCTGCAAAAAGTCAAATCTCCAGCTCAGCAAATCATTCATCTTGTACCTGACATTTTATTAAAGCAAGTAGAAAAATCTGCCACCAGGATGAAAGAAGTCTACAATTCAGCGTCTTAATGCAGGAAAGTAGTAGAATTTTTATACTCTAATGGTTACTTTTTGCAGTGTATGCCATTACTGCCCCCCCTCGTCTCTCCCCAGTCTATTTTTCTCTCATGGCCTCAGTGTGGTTGTCTGGCTGGGGACCAGAGCAGGCCAGTGGTTGGCAGAGAAGGATGAGGGTGAATAAATTAAGGCTACTACACAGAGACAGACGTCATCTGAAAATCTTAATTTCTACCATTTGTTCCCCCCGGCTCATGCAAGCTTCCCTGTGCACAGCCCCAAGCTCGTGACTCTGGTTTGCATGTCACGTGGGATTATGGTGGATTTATTTATTTTGTTGGTGTGTTTCTTTGTTAGATGCCACAGATAATTCAACAGAAGCTCCTTTATTTTCTTTCCAGCTTTTTGGTTGGTGTGGTTGACGACGGCTGGCACAGCTTTGTCTCTTTGCCAAAGCTGCCTGCTTGGCCCCGCCTCCCAGCTGATAGCTGGTGTTGCTGGGACAATAACTATATTGCGTAACTACGACAACGAGGGTGTTGACAGGAACAGTTCTTTGATGTCGATGGGGGGATTTCACTTGAGCAAATTGAACTGTGGGGGAATTTTGATTTAACAGGGAATTGCGTCATCTGTTTGGTAATAACTGATAAATATATCAGCTGTGTATACTTTCACTGAGGAGACAGTAGCAAAAGTCCTTAAATTACTGTCACTTACTCAGCTGTATAGAGGAACACTTCAGCTTGTTGTGGTTAAATAGGGGTAAAAGTGAAAGCAAAAAGCAAACACTTAAGCACTTTCCGCATTCAGAGTGAAGCTGAATATTTGTTTCATCAGACAAACTTTTTTGATTGCTCAGCAGTTCTAAACACAACTACCTGAGGTTTGCATGAAAGCGATCAACAGATTGATCAACGTGTTTGTAGAATTTGCCCCATCATTTCTCTCAAAGTTGCGGTTTGAAAGTTTGATTCTTCCTTTGGCCGTGAAACCCCCCCTTCCTCCCCCCCCCAGCTCGTCATCACATCCTGTTGTCTGTCCAAACACGCATACATGCTCAACCAACCCATGCGGCGCACTGCATACTAAGCAGAAATTACATCATGAAGTCCGAGAAATTCCCGCTGTTGTCACATCTGTGGAGGCACAGAAACACGCCCCCGGTCACCTGACTGTAAGTGGTGTCCCAGGAGGGCGGAGTTTAGGGGGAGCGGTTTGGGGTAAACCCTCTTCCAGGGCCTGAGTCATCGGGGGTTCCCCGAAAAATGAAATACGTAATGCTCGCCCACAGACACACACTCTCACTGGTTTCTCCGTACATATACAGTACTGAACACGAACTCATAGCTGGTACAACCACATTTCATCACTTTGGTATCATCTGATAGAACCCGAGCTGGTATGTAACACTGTCTGCCGTCTGTGTACACTATCTAGTTTCAGAGTACTGAGTTTCTCACACTGTGCTGGTAGAGTGGCTGTGAGCAATGCGATAGCCAGGGTAGCAACTGGAATAGACGACCGTTTGGTCACAACAGACATAAACACACACCCTCTATAAAAGTGGTAATTACAACCTCACCACTATGTCCCTGTTTGCACTCACCAGTCACAACCGGGTCTCTTTGCTAGATTTCTCTTTATATCTCTTTCTTAATTTTTCTAGTTTAAAACTCACACCCTGTCACACTCTCCTTCCCCCTCTCTCTCTCCCTTCTCCATAATGCCATGTGTGTTATTATTTTACTGTATTTCCCCAGCGCTACTCTTTCACACGTTATAGTTGACTTAGCCGGCCCGGCTCTTCCTGTTAGAGTGAGATCAGCCTTGTTTGTGTGTCTGCTCGCCTGTGAAGCTGCACAGTCAGTCTCACTATTGTGTCTGTGTGAGAAGTGAAAGAGAGAGTGAGCGAGCAAGAGCCCCCCTCGCTCCCATTGTGTCGGCCTCCCTGCTGATTTACCCCTTCGCCTCTGAGCCACCCTCAAGTTTTCCACGCTGCTCTGAAACCAGGCGTCACCTCAGAAGTCTCAGGAAACCAGGAGTTAATGACGAATCGCTGTCTAGAAAGTCAGAAAAGTGAAGCAGCAGGACAAAGAGGTTGTCGGTTCATGTTGAAAGCAAAGACCACCCTCAGCCCTGAATTATATCACGTGCTTTGAGGCTTTCGGTTTATGACAGTTTTGATCATAACTCTGAGTAGCGTGTTTAGCGTGGCTTCATGTTGTTTTTATGACAGCTTGACATGAATGTTTTTGTCTTCTGTGTCTTTCAGGGTTGAGGAGACCCCAGAGAGATGATTGGCAGCCGAAGCTGAGACTTAACACAACTGTGAATCAATAACTTGGTGCTACTCTAAAGGTACGCTCAGCATGAGTGTGTGTTTGTATCTTAAAGCATGCCGTGTGCAGTCTTGACAGTTAACGCCAGCCTATCTTCACATAGCAGCAGGGCCTGGTGGATGATGATCCCTGTGGGTGAGATAGAAAGGGGTGGTGTGTGTGTGTGTGTCACTCCATAGTACCCCTCCTGACAGGCTAAAAGTGTACAATGATTGAAATATCCCCTACTGGGCTTTAAATAGAGACAGAGATCCAGAGTTGGTGGGAGGAAGAAAGGAAGAGAAGAGGAACTGGTGGGAGGAAGGACTGCGTATGACCAGAGCTAATTTAGGAAAACTGGTGGAAGAGTGCTGTGCTGAGCAAGAGAAATGAATCATCCCTGCGTGTGCATGTCTGTTACTCTCCAACGAATGCATTACACAGTACTTGTCACTTACTTCAAAATGTTATCGTTACGTGTCTTACGTGTACAAGCTGCAATTCATTGAACAACTTTTACATTATACTCCCACAGTGACGGAAATCAAATATACTTGTCAAATAGTCTTGTCATCTTCAAATTGGTGTCATCCAAATTAGTGTGTGAAGGTGAAGAGGCGGAATAATTCAGTGTCAATCTGATATTTAACAGAGATGACAAAAAGTTGGATTTTAAGTGATTTTACATCTTCAGTACGTATGTGTTTGTTAACGTTTGTTTTTGACAGCAGTGGTGAATGCAGGTGCGAATACATCCCCCTCAGGTTTTGTCAGGAATCTTTTTTGTTGTCTTTTTTTAAATCGAGGTACTTTGAAACACAGACTTCTTTGTATCTTGACACCTTCTGTCTTTTTGTATTGTGTGTGTGTGTGTTTGCGTGTCCAGTGTTTCAGAAAGCAGGGAGGGGAGGGAGCTCTCTCTCAGCTTCTTTTATGCGCTTTCCCCTCAACCGCTTTCCTTTGTGTCGTCTTGGTGTATGTGTGTATATGTGTGTGTGTGGGAAGGTGTGTGGGCGTTTTCATGGCACCGTTCCTACTCTCCACTCCACTCCACCTCCCTCCATCCCTTCCCTCTTCTCCATCTCCATCTTTTTTCCTTAATCTATCCCTCCATCCTGTTCAGACCGTCTGTCGCTGCTGCCCCCCTCTCCCTCTCCATCACGCCTGCCGTAATGAGATTAAACCTTAGTGTATCCACCGGGCATGCACACACACTTTATGTACACACCCTTCAGAGCGCTGCAGCGCACACACACAATCATCCACTTAAGAGAGCACACTATTCTCTCTCACATGCACTAAATCAGCACAAGCCTGCCACGACCATGCAGCTTGCACACTTGGCATTGCTTCCAACACCACACACACACACTTGGCATTTCACCAAGGCCTCTCACTCTTAGTCTTTCCCTCTGTCTCTTGTTATCAGGAGGCCCATGGTAAGGATTACAGTAACCCCAGGTCTGTGCTCATAGGTGAGCTCCCCACTGAGCCATCTGGGCCTCAGTAATAATCCTGTTCTGTACCGACTGGCTTACAGGCGCCTCCTACAGGCTGACTGACTCATAGCAGACAGCTACAGACAAAGACATACATCATGATTTGAGACTTCAAGCAAATTGAAGTTATGCTAATGTTGCTTGGGGGGATGTCCTAACTAGAGCAGAATCAGAGGAAGTTACAATGGTGAGAATTAGATGTAAATAAGGATAAATTAAGGGTTTAATTCAGGTTACCTCTGCAGTCACAGTAGGCTCTGCCCTGCCCTATATTCTACTTACACCCTCCCCTCTCTGCTGGCAAGCTCTCCAACTCGCACACATACACACACCAACTAGCCTATATAATAGAGAGCCCACTGGCATTTATTGACTTTTCAGTGTGTCTCTGTCTCGCTCGTTCTCATAGTGGCTCTCCTGTTCTTCTCTCTCTCTCTCTCTCTCTCTCTCTCTCTCTCTCTCTCTCTGCAGCCAATAGGCTTTTGGGTTCTTGGTGCTAAAGACAGAGGAGTCGGACAGTACAGATATTCTCAGTGTTGGAGTGAGGCCCTCTCTGTGCTGCAGTGGAGGGCTTCACAGACACAGCTAGTCTGGTGAGTACGAGCTCTCTAATTCACTTTAATGACATTTAATGACAGACATTGTATTGTAAGTATGTGATATACAGTATATACTGCTGTCAAGAAAAGTTGGTACCATTAGTTTATAGAAATATGTGGCAGCACATGTGGAAATATGTTTAAATTAAAGCAAGACATGTCAAATAAATCATCTGCTAAATTTAAGTTAGTGGAGAGATAAGAACATTTTAAAGTAATTACATTTCTGAGTCAGAATCCCTCAGCTACAGCCTATAATTTTGATGGGCTAACTAGTAATTGTAGTGCAATAGAATTTTAAGGCAATCTGTCGAACCCTGGTGTTTGTTGCATAATGACAAGTCTGCCATTTGACCACAAATCCACAATGGATGCCATAGTATTAAAAAGATCATGGTACTTTATAACAGTGACACATAGTGGTTATATTTTCTATTTGTAAAGATGTTTAATAATAGGCTATCACTTTTTTAAAACAAACAAATACACATTTTAGTGTGTAACTTTTCATTATGCTCTTAGTCCACATGGGTTTTTCTGTATGCAAGCATGTGAGGAAACTATATGACGGTATCACTATCATCCACAGGCTGGATGCATCACGCAGTAGAGCAGTTTGGCGGGCGTGGCACACGGGATTCCTTCCCTTTGGACGGACTCAACCGGGGACCATGGGCTCCCGTGGGCGGCCGCGCCTGGCAGCCACCTGCCAGGTCTGTAGCCATGACAACACAAACACACAAACTTTTGCGAACCTCTTTGTTAATTTAAATCCATCAGGTTTAACCTGTAATTAGAACCTTTGAGTAAAAGATTAAATGTACTTAACGCTGGTGTAAAACCTGCTCCTCTGACTGTACTGTGTGTGCTGTCTCTGTTCCTCATCAGGTGTTCGCCTGGAATGAACCAACACCAGCTCCTTTCCCATCTACCTCCTGGTCCTATGGGCGGACTAAACCATCCCAGTAAATTCTTTAGCAATGGGTAGGTCATGCGCGAAATCATGAGTGAAAGAACTAACTTTATTTAATTTACAGAAAATTACATGATGATATTTTTTGTTCATTTGTGGTAATATTGTTTAACGCTTTTGTGTTTTTTGGCTGTCCAGGCCCATGCGAGGAGGTGAGAAGCTTGAGCTCCCACAGCCTATGTTACCAGGTCTGCAGAGGGAGCAGCAGAGACCTCCTCCCCATCATCTTCATCCTCCACCTCCCCACAGAGCGTGGGAGCAACTAGGTCAGCTGTATGAACCCCACCTCCCTCCTCAAGGACATCCTGTTGTGCCCCTGCCCAATGAGCACTCACTCCGTCTCCATAATGGAGGCTATGCAGGCAGCGGCGGGCCTCCCCCCAACCCCCATCATCCTCCCAGCAGGCCAAACCAACTGCTGAAGGTGAGTAACAGTGCTACAGGTGATTTCATGGCAGATTTATGCACCAGAGCTTTTCATAGATAAAAAGAATGACTTTTTTGTGTTGTCTTTACCGTCTGCTTTAGTTTGGGGGTCCTCAGGAGCAGCATGTTCCCCGGGGTCCACCATTGCTGGGAGATGAGATGTGGGCTCAGGTGCACCAGGTAAGAGCTTTCTAATTGGCTATGATCATGTTTCATCATCCACATAGACATAAAACAGTCTCTACTCTGGCTGTCATTTCTGCTGCAGCCAGACAGATGAGAGACGTTCTCCATTCAAAGCCACTGTCAGCGAGCTTTGGCTGAATATTTCAGCAAAGGCATGTTTTTGAATTGACACTGCAACAGTTGCACTGGTTCTCTTCATCTGCCACAGCTCTGATCCTTTCTTTTTTCTGTTTACAGCAGAGGGGCTACCCAGGGAAGATGCTCGGGGGTCAGCTGAAGAGACCGGGCCCTCCATTGGGAGAGCACTCTGTTATCCAGCACACTCCTCCGCTATCACTGCACCCGTCCTCCCGCCCAGCTGCTGAGGACTGTCCCAGCCCCAGCAAGAGGAAGAAGAGTTCAGATCAGGTATCAATTGGAACACACTTATTTTTTCTGTTATACCAAAACCGCCACAATGAGTGTATAACCTCTACAATTTTGATTGTCATTTTTGTTGGTCAGATCTTTGAGTGGTAAATATTGTAATGTCCCACTCCCTGTGCAGGTCTCACATCCTGGGCTGCAGCGTTACCCTGGCCAGTCTTTGTTGTCTCAGCACCAGTCGTCGGTCCACCACCTCCCTCCAAAACCTGCCTTCTGGAACCCCCTTCACAAGAACAACAGCAGTCCTTGGCAGCCCCAGACTTCTGACCGCAAGAACCCACCATCGCAGGAGTTCCAGGTCCGAACAGTAAGGAAATATCCCTTCATTAGATATATGGAACTTGGAGTCAGGGGTTAATGTTTTACTATTGACCACAATCAGTGGGAAAACTTTTATTTAATTAAGTGGTACCATAAAGATGTATTGATTCTATTAGCTGCCTGACCCTGACAGAGAGTAGTTTGCTCTGCTGTAAATAAGTTTTATGTTATTTTAATCATTCTCTGCTGCATTGTTACTCATTTTATATTGTTTAACAGGAAAACAACAAACAAGGAATGGGCAGCTACACCCAAAAGTCCTCTCCTGCCTCTTCCACCCCTTCAAACCTCTCCCCTCCACCAAACTCCTCTCCGGGAAGCTACAACCAGGGGTGTGCTCCTCTGCTCCAGAAAGACACATTCCAACCTCAAGCTGTAAACCAGCAGTCCCCTCACTCCTCCTACCCCAGCTCCAAACTGGGGCTAGCTCCACCCTGCCAGGCCATGGAGCCTCATGGTCCTCACAACCAGAGAGGCCCTCTCATCGGGGGCCAAGGTGGCAGCCAAGCTACCTCTCGCACGGCATCTACCCCAACCAGGGGAGACAGAGATAAACACCTACATGCCCAATTGTCACCAGCAAACCCTTCTGCAACCAGCAGCAGCAACAACAACAGCAGCAGCAGCAGTGTGCCTTACAGCCACTTCCAGCCTCATCCAGGGCTGGGGCACCAGGGTCCCCCTCCTCCTCCTCCACCTCCTCCTGCCAGCAGCACCTCAGTACCTCAGCAACAGCAAAGTGGGCCCCATGAGGCCTGGAGATACCAGAGCAGGCCCAGCAGTCACTCCCTAGTGAGTACAAGTCATTCATGCAGTAGTTCATTTGTAGCATGTTTTAACATTTAACAGGCACACAATTCAACTGTTAACCCAGCTGCAGTTGTTAAGATAGTGATTATTATTAAATTCATTGATTGAAAATTGTTCTGCATGTGTCTCTTCAGGAGTCGGGCATCTACAGGCCTCCAGGACTGCTACCTCAGCGCCAGCAGAACCACAATCAGGTCGTGGATAGTCGGGTTCCAGGTTCCTCCCATCATCACCATCATGTCAGCCCTCCTTTGCCTCCAACCAACTCCACTCGAACACCTGTAATCACCCCCAATCTTCCCATATCCCAGGCCTCGTGCTCCATCGGCGGCTATGGCAATGGCAGCAGCTCTAGAGGCGTAACTATGGCTGGTGCTTCCACGCTGACCACATCACCCCCAGCTGGTTGCCCTGTGAACAGTGGCAGCAGTAACAACAGTTGGCAGAGAGGAAGAGAGCCTGTACCCCAAACCTCCGCCAGCGGCGTCACTGGCCCCACCTCTCAGCTGGATGCTCTGCTGCAGCCAGGATGTCAGAGAGGCCAAACTGCCACTGCCAACCAGCCTCACCAGCAGGGGCTGCCCAGACCACAACAACAGGGACCCACCAAGTCCCATCCCATGAAGGGGAAGACGTCATACTATGCTCAGGCTGAACTGGAGCCACCACCTGCATTTTCCTCATCATCTTCTTTGTTTTCCTCAGGGCACCAGAGAGCAGGGGACAGTGTGATTACAAGCAGAGTTTCAAATCCTCTTCCTAGCTCTCCTACTACATATCGCCCAGCTCCTCGCTCCACTGTCAACTCTGCCCCTCAGCCATCCAATCCAGCCCTCTCCTCCAGACTGGGTCATCAGCCAGACTTTGCCTCGACACAGACGTACTCTCAGCCTCAGATTTGTCCACAGGCTCCACCCTCTGTCCCTCAGTCCATCGAAGAGGCTCTAGACAAGCTTGATGCAGAGCTAGAGGGTCACATGCAAGCTGAAGAAAGGAGGAAGAGAGACAGAGAGGAGCGAGAGAGAAAAATGAGAGAAGAGGAGAGGCGGAAAAAAGAATGGGAAATGAGACAAAAGCGGGACGAGGAGAGGAAGAGGAAAGAGCTTGAAAAGAAGGAGGAGGAGAGGAAAAAGCGAGAACTGGATAGACAGGAGGAGGAGAGGAGAAGGAGAGAATGGGAGAGGCAGGAGCAGGAGAGAAAGAGGAGGCAAGAAGAGGAGAGGAGGAGGAGAGAAGCGGAGAGGCTGGAGGAGGAGAGGAAAAAGAGAGAATGGGAGAGGCTGGAGGAGGAGAGGAAAAAGAGAGAATGGGAGAGACAGGAAGAGGAGAGGAAAAAGAGAGAATGGGAGAAGAAGGAGCGGGAAAGGAAAAGGAGGGAGTGGGAGAGGCAAGAGGAGGAGAGGAAGAAGAGAGAAGCCGAAAGGGAGGAGCAGGAGAGAAAGAAGAGAGAAATGGAGAGGCAGGAGGAAGAAAAGAGAAAACAAAGAGAGTTGCAGAGGAAAGAGGAAGAGAAAAAGAGGATGGAGCGGAAGAAGGAGGAGGAACTGTGCAGTGCAAAAGGTAAAGAGCAGACTGCTATTGAAAATCTGGAGAGACTGTTCTCTGGCAACACTTCCTCAACACCCCCACCTCCTCGCCTCTCTTCAGTTACTGCACCTCCTTCAGGTCCATCGCCCCCCAACTCCCAGGCTTCGCCTCCGTACCCCTGGCTAAGCCGTGGTGGCATACTCCCTTGTCCACCAGGCCAGACACCCACCACCGCTACTCCTGTAGAAAGACTACGGCCGCCCCCTCTTACCCCTCAGACTGAGTATGCCAGAGAAAAGCAGCGGCAGAGGGAAATGTGGAGCAACAATGGCGGAACGACTTTCAGTCCCTCATCAACACACAATACCTCAGGGATGAACCCGTCGGTGTACCCCAACAAGCCCCCGGCAATGCAAGCCGCACCCAACCAATCCAAAGACTCAGCCAGGGAGAGAGACGGCAGCCAACATTCTCTCCCTACCTTGGCACTTAGAGAGCCCCCCAAACTGTATCAGGCGTTTCCCAGAGAAAACCTTCCACCACCACCTTTATCCTCCAGCTCCACAAGGGGAATCCTCAACAAGCAGGTGACAGGAAGTGGTTTGGAAAATGCCAGCAGCTGCGGCGCTGACTCTGACAGCGCTCAGTTTGAGGAAGAGCCCTCTGAGTTATCCACACTGCTCCCTGATGGTCTGGCTAACATTATGGCCATGCTGGATGAATCTATCAAAAAAGAAGAGGAGATGTATAACAGTGAAAAGACTGGGTCCACGGGTCTTCTTGACAACTTTTCTCCTAATGTCCAGCCTATCAAGAGCTACCTGTGTGCCCCAGACCTCATTCCCGCAACAAAGCATCAGCCCAACCAGGAAGACTTTGGATCCAATCCGCATGCAAGCCCTCCTGTGCTCAGCCGCCAAGGCTCTCTGGCATCCCCTTGCAGCCGAACATCTTCTCTCAATGAGGAGGATGAGGACTACCTTAAACCTTCTTTAAATGTCCCTCTTAACCATAAACACTCAGTGGACATGGGAATGGGAGTAGGGAACACCAATTACCGCCACAGTGACCTGGCTAAACTTTACGGCCTCCCTGAGCAGACTAAAAGTGAGGCTGACGAGGAGGACGATGAAGAGGATTCTGAGACCCCATCTTGTTCCCCACCACCCCAAAGACCCCACCTCCACCAAACAGGTGTGAACAGCATGTTCAAGTCCCTAGCAACAGTCCTAGAGAGCCAGAAGTATGCTTATCGTGGTGGGCCTTTTGGGAGACCCCCTCCATCAGCGCTGGTTGGGGTCAAATATTCCTCTTCACTGTCATTGGGCCCTGATATCTGCCGCCAGCAGCAAGGCAGTTCTCCCACATCAGATTCAACCAATCCACCATTCAGTCCAGCTGTCCCACCTCAAAAGTCCTCCCCTCTTTCTCTGCTAGAGGACAAGAAACTGAAACTAGAGGATGCTGATGTCTGGAGAGATGATGGAGAAACAACAGAGGAGAGAATATACTCTACCAAAAAGAAGAGTATTCCTACCATAAATCCTATTAAGGTGATCAAGGAGGAGCGACTGTTGACGACCATCTCTGAGTCCTCTCTGGCAGAGTTGGGCAAGAGCTGCGAGGTCATGCTTAGTCGACAGTCGCTTCCTAACAAGAACACCCTTGATAAACCTGATGGCCATGGCAAAGTGGAAGACAGACACAAACCCGAGAAAGTAAAGGAACACAGAGAGAAAGACAGAAACAGGGATAGAGATAGAGAGAGGGAGAAAGAGAAGAAAAGGAAGCACGGTCACAGCCACAGTAGCAGCAGGAAGCATGAAGACAGGAAAGAAAAGAAGAAGCATCGAGAAAAGAGAGAGGAGATGGCCTTCTCTTCTTCTTCATCATCATCATCTTCATCCACTCATTCCAGCTCCAGCCACAAGCGGCACAAGGATGGCAAGAGCCATAAGGAGAAGAAGGATCGCAGAATTCTTGGTGACCTCAACCTCCAGAGCAAGGAGGGGTCCGACAAGAATCGGTGTCATTATGATGCAGATAAAAAGAAACGCAAGGAAGCATCCGGAGCCAGTTCCACCAGTGAGGGGGAGCATGCCGAATGGACCTCAGGAAGTTCTTCAGAAAGATCTGAACACAAAAAAGGCTCCGAATCCGGTTCTTCATTAGGTTCAACTGACTTCTTGAAACTGAAGGCTCTGTCAGATGGGCCACCCAAGGAGCTGAAGATTCGCCTGATCAAAGTGGAGAGCGGGGACAGGGAGACATTCATCGCCTCTGAGGTGGAGGAAAAGAGGATCCCACTGGAGGAAATCAACATCAAGAACACTGCCAGTGAAATCATCAGATCCTGCAAGTAAGTTCACTGTGCAGGAAGACTTATCTAAAAATGCATTTAATTTCCCTATTGCATATCTCAGGGATTCATGAATCCTAAAAGATTGGCACATTTTTCTTGCCACCCAGTCTAAATTATCTTTCAGACATTTATATGAACAGTGTAGTATGAGTATTATATTTGTGTTGAGCAAAGAAAAATGACCCATCAGGTAACTCATGTGCACAGCAGTAGTAACAGAAACCTGTTTTGTACCTTCATGTTTGCCTTTGTCAACATGTTCTTTTTTCTGTTCTAGGGGCGCCAGAGTGAAAGGGAAGTTCAGAGAATCTTACTTGCTCCCAGCCTTTTCCGTCAAGCCCATCATGACCTCAGAGGAAGCCATTCCCAGAGAGAAACTCAACCCTCCTACACCCAGCATCTATGTACGTCACCATGTTCATATTGCATACATACACTAGCGTTCTTTCAGTCTTCATTGATACATATGGTAAATGAGCGTTTTATTTACAATACATGGTAGTAAATAGAACAAATGGCCAAAAGTATGATTATAAATCAACCAGCAAAGAAGAGAAAGGGAAGCCACTTTAATGTTTAATCAGAAAGCGCACAAATAATACATACTTTGCAGCAACAGAACATAAAGTTTGCTTAATATGTAGTGTATAGTATAGACAGTTGATATTTAGATACAATATGCCTAAATATGCCTGTGCTGCCCTCTTTTGGTGATTCATTGTGTATGAAGATACATAAGCTGAAACAGTTTGTGTCACTGTGCACTGACATGATTTCTCTTCTCTGTAGTTGGAGAGTAAGAGGGATGCCTTCTCCCCTGTGCTGCTGCAGTTCTGTACAGACCCCAAGAATCCTGTTACCGTCATCAGAGGCCTGGCTGGATCTCTGCGACTCAGTAAGTTTACACTTACAGTGACTTCACATTTTACATTTATTTAGTGAGCTGACACTTCTGGATAACAAAAATTATGAATCTAATCGTCTCGCATCATCACTGCACTAATGCACAAATTTCTCAAAAATGTGTGCCCTAATGTTCCCTCTCATTGTTTTCAGACCTGGGGCTGTTTTCTACAAAGTCACTGGTGGAAGCCAATGCAGAGCAGGCGGTGGAGGTCAGGACTCAGGTGCAGCAGCCTGCTGATGAGAACTGGGACGCCAGTGGGACGGGTCAGACATGGCCCTGTGAGAGCAGCCGCTCCCACACCACCATCGCCAAGTACGCCCAGTACCAGGCATCCAGCTTCCAAGAGAGTCTGCAGGTAAATATGTTCTTCTACTGCTGCCGCTATTCCTCACTCTCCTACTCCAGCCACTTCAGCTACTGCTATATCTCCATTCTCACGGTATATTTCGGTTTAATATGTCAGATAGAGGGACAAGACTTTGGTGTTTCTGCATTCAGTGCTGTGATCCAGCCAATAAACATGTTGTTATCTGTGTCTTCAGGAGGAGAAAGGCAGTGATGAGGAGGATGATGAAGATGATGAGAAGAAGCCATCCATCAGTTCTGAAACTCCTAGCAAGGACACCTCTAAAGAAAGTAGCAGGTAAGGATGGTGTTAAAGCAAAGTTTACTAAAACATTCAAATGTTTTGCTGTTTGTAGCAATGCTTTAATGTTTTGCTTTTCCTCAGTGCTGAGCAGAAAGCAGTGGGGAAGATCATTAAATTTGGCACCAACATTGATCTCTCAGATCCCAAGAGGTGAGCAACTTCATATTTTGTTACAGAAACTATTGTGGTGATATGTTGGTCTCCATTACATAATATTTTAACGCCACTACATGTTTTTCCACAAGTGGCATTGCCCTCTAGTGGTCATGTCTCAATACTGCAGCATGATTGTAGCAAAAGCTCTTTTGTACTTTATTTATAAATACTCGATGCAGCTAATCGTCATACATTACTTAAGATGACAGTAGAGTTCTAACCTGCTGCCTCTGTTCAGGTGGAAGCCCCAGCTTCAGGAGTTGCAGAAGCTGCCAGCATTTATGCGTGTAGCATCCAGTGGAAACATGCTGAGCCATGTCGGACACACCATCCTTGGCATGAACACTGTCCAGCTCTACATGAAGGTTCCAGGAAGCCGAACGCCAGGTAAAAGACACCAATGCTTTTTTATGTCTGTAATGGGTGGATGACACCTTTAATTAGCAACACAAGTTACTATCTCAATTAAACTCAATCTCTTAAATTAAAAATGAAATATATGACTGAAGATATTATGTTCTTACTCAACAGGTCACCAGGAGAACAATAACTTTTGCTCGGTGAACATCAACATCGGCCCTGGAGACTGCGAGTGGTTCTCCGTCCATGAGGACTACTGGCACGCCATCAGTGACTTCTGTGAAAAGTGAGTAGACAAGAGCCAAATCTGAGAAACCAAGCATTGTTGAGCTTGTATTTACATTTAAGGCATTTGGATAATTCACACAGGTTGTAATAATAAAATTATCTTTATACCCTACACCTCTCTACATGCAAACATGACAGCTCTAACACAACTTTTTGTTCTCAGGCACGGAGTGGACTACCTGACAGGGTCCTGGTGGCCGGTGTTGGAGGACCTCTACAAGGCCAACATCCCCGTGTACCGCTTCATTCAGCGTCCTGGAGACTTGGTGTGGATCAACGCTGGAACTGTTCACTGGGTTCAGGCCGTTGGCTGGTGCAACAACATCGCCTGGAACGT
The DNA here is from genome assembly GCA_003416845.1 of Oplegnathus fasciatus. NCBI lineage: Eukaryota > Metazoa > Chordata > Actinopteri > Centrarchiformes > Oplegnathidae > Oplegnathus > Oplegnathus fasciatus. Next base: position 251,322 of record NTHP01000228.1, on the reverse strand, counting down.
CGGACCCCTCAATGGTAAGGGGTGCACCATCTAGTGACCAAATACACATTACTTCAATAATAGTGAGAATATTTTGTAAGATTGTTTGTCTTATTCTTCAACACTGCTTCATGTGTATCTGCAGCTTACCAGTACCAGCTGGCCCTGGAAAGGTTTGAGTGGAACGAGGTAAAGAAGGTGAAATCCATCGTCCCCATGATTCACGTGTCCTGGAATGTGGCCCGCACAGTCAAGATCACCGACCCAGACACCTACAAGATGATTAAGTGAGTACAGACAAACTGAGGGATGTTCTATTACAGTGCATTTGTGAATTTGTAATGATACATGCACACCACTACACAGAAAAAAAAATCCACTTTGAGTTGAAACATTTCATATATTTATATTAATGTTGGTCTCTTTACCTTTCTGCCAGACACTGCCTGCTGCAGTCCATGAAGCACATCCAGATCCTGCGGGACCAACTGGTGGCTGAAGGCAAGAAGCTTTCCTATCAGAGTCGGGTCAAGGACGAGCCTGCTTACTACTGCAACGAGTGTGACGTGAGTAGCCACCAGTCACTCTGGTGACACTGAGTGTACGTCTTTGAAAAACAGACCGTTTTGTGGTTAGTTTATTGGGTACAACTAGTTGCAATAGATCCTACATTCAGGAAGGTAGACGTTTGTTTATCTCAATGAAGGTGTATTACATATTAGAAACACCTCAGGATAACACTCTATACTTCAACAGCACCACAATGACCATGAAGTTAAATCGACACCTCTCCTAAACTGTGTTTGTCATTTGCTACCACCACAAGAAAACTAGTTCATCAGTCTAATGACAAACAGAAGCATATATTTAGTTTAGTCGCAGGAACCTACAGTGCATACTTTTTCACCATGAAACTGGGTTACTGTTTGAGTGCAAGCTCTCTATAGCTGTTGTAGTTTTTGATACTCAACCATAGATTTACAAATTTGGTAATTTGCTGTAGTTCAGTTCTCTTGAATGTTTCCTGACCTCATCTCTCCTCTGTCACAGGTGGAGGTGTTCAATTTGTTGTTTGTGACAAGTGAGAACAACAGCAGGAAGACGTATGTGGTTCACTGTGAGGACTGCGCACGTCAGCGTAGCCCCAACTTGACCAACGTAGTGGTGCTGGAGCAGTACCGCACAGAGGAACTCATGAACGCATATGACTCCTTCAGCCTGGTGAGCAGACACGTACCTCTATTCAGTAGTCCCGATTTTCCTGCTCTGTTAGACTTGTGTTCAGGGTCCATAGTTGCCGGTTCATTCATCTGCCATGGGAGGTTCTCTGACCTGAAAAAAAAAATGACTGTCAATGAAACTTTTTTCAAGTCACTATTACATTAATAGAATGATTTGTGAATTAATGGTCTCTGTTGTGTCTTGTCTCACCAGGCCTCCTCCTCCCGGTGACAGAGCTCCCTTCCTGCGCCTCCTCAGCCATAACCAAAACTCCTGCAAGCCAGGACAAAAGACACAGTTTCACTTTGGTTTTCAACTTACCCTTTCATTATTTAAGATCATTTTTGCTACTACTACTACTGCTAATACTTGCCGAACAGCCAGTTGAATACGTTTACTCATCATTACTGTTTACAAAAAGAAATACCAAGCCGCCAATAACATACCAGTTTACTCTCAGATGGTGCTTTCAACCAGAAACCCTGGCAACAGTGAAGTTGAGAACCAGGGGGCAGTTGGTGCTGCCATTGAACAAACTGTGGGTAGTTGATGGTTTCAATGGCGAGTTTCTGTCAGTACCAGAGAGAACTTTTTTCTGTTGTTGTCGTCTTGAATACTGAAATTTGTACATGCTGTTTGCAATTTTTGTGGGGTGCTGTCTTTTTTAAAATAATTTATTGTTTTGTTTTTCTAAACTAGATCAGCCTAGATATATACCACATTGGCCTTGTATTTAGAAAAGAGAGAAAATGAAAAATACTAATAATAGAGATATGAACATTTTTCTAAAGCATTAAGAATTTTAAAAAATACAAATGTTTGGAATGCTTCAAAACATACGGGTTTAATGACTTTGGTTGTTTTGGGGGGGATTTCATTTCGTCTTTCAGATTCTTGTATGTGTTGTAAATCTTGTGTTTGTATGAATTATACTTTTGTTTCCTCTGGAGATTAATATTCAGTTGACACTCATCATCAGGTCTTTTTGTTCATTTCTTCCATCTCTGTATGAACTATCTCTTTAAAAAAGAAAGAAAAAAATCATTGTCATCTGGTGTTTGTGTGTTGTACCTCTGATTGTTTTGTTCCAATATGCAGACTTAGTATTTCCTGGATTTTTTTTTTGGCATTGTACATTTAATTTAAAATGTTTCCTCTATTTATTGGATATCAATGTTCTCCCTTTTTTAATAGGGTTGTACAAGTTTGCGATTTTTTTTCTTTATTTTTTATAGTGACCGATTGCTCTGTAAGAACTGAAATGTGGGGGTTGTGTGTCCACGGGAGTGGAGGCTGCTGTTTCTCTGGTGCTCGCCTCTCACGACTCCTGCCTTTTTCTCCTGATATATATTAAATGATATCTTTATCTTGAATATAACGCCACCTTTCCTGTAGACAATAGGCACACTGCTCACGTAGAGAAGATGACTAATGGAATGCTGTGTTTGTATGCTCATTAAGGAAAAAACAAAACTACTTTGTCCAAAGTGTTTTGAGAAATGTTAATTTTTTTTATTATGTAGGGGGCTTTTAGATGAGATTTGAATGATTTTATGATATTATCTGTTGAATATGATAACGGGATAGATGGTGCTAAATGTTCTCTTTGAACAACCTTTTTTTCTGTTTGTCTTCTTAAAATGAGAATTCTATTTTTCCTGTTGCAATATTACCTTACCCCTTTCCTTCTCTTTGTGGTCATTTATTTATAACTGCACTGTTTAGAGAATTCACACAGACATACTTGCAGACACACACACACCAAACTGAGCCAGACATGTCTTAAACACTTGTGAATTTGTGTGACATTACTATGACTATTAATAATAAACGCTTTTTGATAAATCCAGAAGTGAGTAGGGTCCATCTGATTTTTTTCCCAATCGACTTGCTTGGTCACATTTCATCTGTCACAGAGGTACACTACAATCTGCCAATAACGCATGACTCAAATACTCATGACTTATGTTGGTTGGTTTGATCACACTCATAAAGCATCAAAGTTCGACTGAACTCTCTCAGTCATCACACCATGTAAATTAAGAGCAAGACAAGTCCAACTGCCATTATCAGATAGATGTTATGACCTAGGGGTGGGCAATACATATAGAATTCTCTACCCCAATATGTTATTGTATATCATGATATTGATATATATTGAATATACATTTTTTTCTAGAAAATCAATTGTGAAATTGTATATGAATAAACTACCCAAACAGGAATAACTGTTTTTGGCTAATCCACTGAACTACAGTAAATGCCTCGTCACATTGAGGCAAAAATTATGTAAAAAATTCAATATTGACAAAAAACAGTTCTGATTTGATTTGCAACTTTGCACACAATTACCTAATAAACCTGGAGACATTAAAAGGGACAGATTACCACAGCATAAACGGTATGGTATAATCTCTGATGGCTGACAAATTTATATCGTCTCACTGTATATTTTGTCTTATGGCTGAGCCCTATTAGGACCTTATACCCTTACATCATATTTTCATTGTCACATTACTCTGCATATTACACACAAGCCTTCAGGATTCTGTATGCATCACTCAAAGTAGAGCCTCTTGTCAGAAATGTTTCCAACTCCTATCTATAACCTGACGAAATGCTTCTCACAAGTCTTTGAACTTTTACGCTGTCAATCTCTGTGTTTGCTCCATTCATTCCCAAAAGAGCACTACACGTCCCCTCCCACCTCTGGCAGCCGACTCACTGCCCTCAAATATGTCACAGCCCACCTTAAATCCATTTACACTCCACTCCTACAATAACAAGTCATATCCCTCAGCTGTGACAAATGTTTGGCACAGCTTTGTCATTCACGTCCTCAACTTGAGCTTGCTATTGTTAGATATGCGTGTGAAAAAATAAGGCTGAAGTCGATAGAAAAAGTTTCCATTTAGACATCAGCATCCAGGGTAAACTAAGGAAGGAGATTGTACTACCGGCAAAACTTCAGATAGCAGAGCAGGAAATAGCAGGGAGCAGTAACAAGACTGCCTAGACTGCAGCTTCCTCACTGATAATTCAATAAGGAGTCAGACTACTTATTTTCTGTCTAGAAAGGTTTAAAAGTGTTCCGTGTCTTTTTTCTGTAATGATCAACACTTTCATGGTCATGTTTGTGACCAGCCACTGCTCTGTTCCAGTGTGTAAACTATGTTACCTGACACAACGCACAACCTCGTTATTATTCCCATATACTGTACCTGAATTGTATGAGGGAATGTGTGTTTATGTCATGTTGTGGAATCTATCAATCAAATGTAGGTGTGCTCAACACTATAAAACACACAATAAATACACTTCTACTAATCTGTGTTAGGGATGATAGGGATGAAAATTTAAAAAAAACAAAAAAAACAACTGTACCCGTCTGATGTAGATTGTACCTCTTATTTTCTTCAAAAGAAAAACACACGCGCAAAATTTGTCAATTTTGCTCTTTAAATTTTGAGCTGGGCCACAGGCACATGACCTGAATGAAAGGTGCTCATATGGAAGGATTTTATCCACATCTGTCAAGTGACTACAGATCAGAGACGCCATGCCCTCACAGAATATTGTTTCAAAACTTTTAGATAGTATCTCCATTGTATTGAAAATGTTTAAGTGAAAAGCTAATTATTTAATTCAATACTTGTTAAACAAATGATCTCTGTAGCTCTTGATTTAAACTTAGCTTGTCAATATTTATATTTAGTGCATTATGTCTCATGAAAAGAAACTTCAGTGCTTCAGTGGTCTGAAGCCAAAAGGCAACAACCACTTACTTAAAGCATTCATGTTTTCTTCTTACAATATTAATATTTTTTTAACTGAAACAAAAGACAGCTAATTTTCCTGTATGTAAGGGAAAGAATAAAACAGTGTAATCGTAAATGTTTAAAATATTGTTTGAGTGTCATCAGAGATAAGACTAAAAGAAAATAGACGAGAAGAAACGCTTGATGTCCTTAACAAGGTTTGTTTGTGCAATTGCCCTGCGTTGAGAGCCGTTACTGAGCCCGACTGTCATGCTGCCTGGGAATACTGATATTTATAGAGCATTGGCCAGTCACGTGTCCTCAGGTCAAGTTAGGGGACACGGGGCCAGCAGAAGGACAGAGCATTGCTGGACAGACTGAAGGAAATCCTGCTTCAAACCACACAGGAAGACCACCTCCGTCCGTCCATCTGTCCACCCCGCTGCAGTCAGGTGATGATGAGAGGGCGAACGCTCTTCCCTCCAAAGACACAATATTTCAGCAGTCCAATCACCACTATATGGTGTAATCATGATGGACGAAACTTTGAAGTTTGTTTATGCTGCACTTGAGAGGAAATATGTCGTAACTATTTCATCTGTAATGACACGGTCCCCAAAGGAGAGCTCATGTGAACTCTTCTGACAGCAGTGACATAACACCAAATCAAAGACTAATGCCAACAATGAAATGATAAAAATCATCTAATGAAAGACAAGTCTTAAACTGAGAAGTCAATGAGTTCCTCACCCTTTACTGTAAATCACCACGCTGCATGTAGATATCAAAATACTTATACGTTAGACATATCTTCTACACACACCAGTCTGTAAAATAAAAGGGACTGCATGGGGACCAAAGAAGGGCTGGAAGTAAACAAACACTGCAAGCTCAAAGCAGAGGGAAAGGGGTAGAAAATCAGGATCAGACAAGACTAATTATTTGGCTCGTGCTCTGATCTTTTCTTATCATTTAACTGATTACCGCCTTCCTCGATATCTCTGTTCTTTTTACTTCATCCTCCTTTTCTGATCCTGTATTCAAGAGCATCCAAGCTTTTATCAAAATCACATCCCCTGATAGCGCGCATATATTTCATCATGCGCTGTAAACAGTGTAGACTGACGTCTCTCGCTTGGCTTCACAACATCTCGAATCTTTACATCATGTAACTGCTGTAATGCCCTTTGCTGCTCATCTGACTAAACCCGGCGTTTGACCCCTGCTATAATAAATCACCATGTGAACCTCAAAAAAGTACACAACATTTCTTAGCCTCCATACACTCTGCTTCCAAACCACACATTATAAAATTGACCAAGTGTGCAAACCACTACACTTGTTAAGTTTCTGACAAACTTCAATCAATTTCAGCAGGATGTAAACCTCTTATTCAGTCTTAATTCTGTGTTGTTGGGTTGAGACTAATAAATTGATTATAACTAGAACTACATGGGTGATGGTCTTTTCTGCTTCAAAGCTCAAGTTTTAGCTTTATCAAGTCCTAACAACAGGATGTTTTTAGAGCAGCAAGCTGACGTAGCGTTTAGAGACAATGTCCTTCAAGAGGAGGATACAGTGTTCACTGTTTCCTCTACTTTAAATGTCATTAAGCAAAACCCTTTCAAGCTCCACGGTGCTAATTTATAGCTCATTTCCCTACAGGAATTAATAATTGTATTATTCAAAAGGTGCAAAAGTGTATGCATCTTAGCATTGGTTAATTTAGTACATTTGTATATTTACTGGGAACAAACATGACCAGAAGTCTCTGCAATACATTGGGTCATTAGGTTAGGCTTTCTGCAAAATCTGCTGGATGGATGGATGGATGCTTTATAGTGAAAACTGAGATGATTCTCTATCAACCTGCTGTGTTTTAGCTGTTTTTTTTATTCTTGCGCTAACATTGGAGATTATATATATATTTTTTTTAATATTTCTCTACATAACAGAAGCATGACGCTCGGCCCTTAAACCTACATGTACACAGACTTGCACTCTCACTGGTGCACACCACATATACCAGTTACCAAGGAACTGTGGGTCTCTTTCAGATTACTTTACAGCATATAACAGGAAGAGGGCACTGTTCCTCTTAAGCAAACAGATAAAGTTTCAAAGTTTCTAGCAGATGGTGGAGTTAAAGGTCATTTGTGGGGGACAAGCAATGCCAGAAGTACCATGGACCTCTCTGTTACATGAAGCACTAAGAAGACATCAAATGAGATGAGATAGAGGCTGCCGACAAGCCTTAACCCTGGTTTTGTTCATGTCAATTATATCTGGATGTCACATAACTACAACGATCTCACATCAGCTAATAGAAAAATACAGCCTAAAGAAAAATAAATCCCTCAGAAATCTTTAAACGCTCCTTTAGTGAAAATAAAAATTCAATTCATAGATATAAAAGAGACTCCAAGGCTATCTGCAGGTAAAGCAGTCTGATGAAACATGCATAGGTTCATTACTTCATTTAGTTAGAGCATCTTGAATTCTCTGCCTTACATTACTGTAAAAATTAATCCTGTTCCAGTTTGTTCAACACTTATACTACACTTTTGGACTCTTATACAGCAAGACATAAAATAAACAACCTGAATAATGTGTCCAGCACCCTGGTTCCTCTTCTCTACTACTCTTAACACACAAATCTGTCTCTGCCGCCCTTCCCCCTCATTTTCTGCTCTCTTGAACCTCAACTTATCAGGCAAGCCGCCTCGCTCTGACCCCCAACACGCAACACCCAGCCCCCACTGCAACAGGGACAGGGTAAAGGGGGGTGTAACATGCCCTGGATATGAGAGGTGGAATGCATGCACTGAGAGGAGATGTTGAAGAAAGGCAGGGGGGGCTGTTAAGTCTGGTGGGTGGAGAGAGAGAGAGTGGGATGGATGCAGGGAGCGTGGGGGGAGGGAGGGAAGGAGAGACAGCACTGTGGACTCAGATGGGGGGGGTAAAAAGAGGAGGGCAGACAGACAGAAGTTTGACATACTTAACTCACTGTGGTCTTTGTCGTGAGTTGTTTTCAGCCGCTGAGGAGGGAGCATCTCTGCGTTACTGCTTCATCACAGCAGCATAGGAATTTGATGTTACATGTGGAAAAGAAAACAGACTCTGGGACGTAATCAGCTGCACTGACAACTCTGGATAGTGAAGAGAAGAAGCAGCAGGAGACCAGAGCTGCAGGAAGCCAACATACCACCACTAAATAGATAAGGCTTTAGGGGGGAACCTCCAAAAACACACCAAAAAGCTCTTTCAACTTCATCCAAGGAAAGGAGGGCAAAAGCAACCCTGCTTCTAGAGAGGAGAGTCGAGAGTTAAAGGGATAAAGAGAACACTGAAAGGACTTTGTTGAAGTGTGAGGGGAGAACGTGTGTGTGGAGGAGTGACTGGAGTGAAGTGGTCTCGAGACGAAGTGAGAAAAGCAGCGACAATCTGGAGGACGAACAGCAACAGGTCCACCTAGCCCCACAGCACAATGTAAGTACAAGTGCAGCTGCATCATTCAGCCACATTTAAATCCTATTATTACGATTCGAACGCTGAGACGTCTTCATACATCTGATTACAGTGAAAAAGAGCTAAAAGATCTTTTTCACTACTGAAGTTCAACATAGAGCAACAAGTCTAAGAGGTCTGAGGAACATAGAATTAATGAATGCAGCTGCTTTGTTGCAGACAATAGAATAATAGAATGATAGAACAATAGAAAATCTCCCTGCAGCATCCAAGCATGATAACACTGAACTAACTGAGCGTCTACATGATGACATGCACACTATGAAGAGTTTAGAATCAATCATGAAGATATATTGGGTGACTACATGCCACCATGTGGCAGCTACATTAACTTCATTGCACAATATTCCCTGATTTAGAATTCCTTAATTTGGGTCAGACAATGACATGACGTGTTATTCAAAGAAATGCTATTCAAACAATAATAAGAACAGTGAGTAAAATGGGTGGAGCACCTAAATGTATTTTCAGCAAGGGGCACAATGAGTCGCCTCACACACATGCATGTGCGCATACACACTTTCCTGCCATTCCTTCCTGCGTGACCTTCCACCTTAAAACAACACTTGAGACAACAATGGTAGACAGATGTGGAAAATAAACAACACTAAAGCGGCCAGAACAGCATCGTAAAGTCCTCCACTGTCAATTCTGATATTCAGTGAGTGTGAAGCGCAAGGTGAGGTGTTTTATTTTTATTTACATTAAATTTCAGCCTCAAATGAACATTTACCCAATAAATACCCAAACATAGCTAAGAGGAGTATTTCTGCTCAGAGTAATGATGTTGGGTATGTGCTGGACTAAACTATCTAACAGAGTGAAAGAACAGCTCTCATAGGGCTGGATGGCTGAATGAAGCAGCTTTTTCATTGGACCCTTCCTCAACTGTTTCAGCAACAGCAGCAGCTTTTGTTGCTCACACAAGTACTGCCTTAATATTATTTTATTATACTATGACCCGTCACACACCACCACTGATGCAGTGCTGTTGGTCCTTACACTTAAACAATAGATTCTCACAGAGCATCCTGGTGTTGTACTCATACTAAAAAAGCAATGCCACGTGTTTAAATCGCACAGGTATACTTAAGCAGTAACAATACTACATCTTGAGCAAACAAATTACTAGAAGACCCCATCATCTGTTGTGTTGGCTAGAAGGAAAGACTGACAGGTTGGCTATGTCATCCCTACTGGGATTTTTCCATTGCTGTAGTTTTCTTTCCAGCTGACCTGGCCCTGTTACTCAGAGATGTCCTCTGTCTGGCTGGGGCATCACGGTCTCCTGACAGTGAGGATATCCTGTGCCAGACTCAGCTGCGTACCACATAAAATATGTCGTAACACCGAATGTATGCAGACTAAAGGAGCTTGGATCAAAGCAGACCTTACATGGAGGACCTGGCCTCCGACTGTTTAATGACACCAAGCTAAACTGCCAGTGTTGTGCCATATTCACATCATATATTAAAACATTTTATGCTTATGAGGCCAAATACTTACTGATTAATTTATTATCAAGTTTCTATGACATACTTGCCTAGACCCTGTAGTAATACTAGATTTTTTAACCTGATACCAATATATGAGAAAAAAAATCTGAAATGATATATGTGCCATTATAAGTTTTTTTCCCCATTAACACAAACATTTTTTGGTATGGATCCCTTCAATTAGTTTCTTTTTTATTGTGACTAAGATGTACAGTACTGTTCAGGACAATTTATAGTTAAAATATTAAGTTTTTAATATATAAACGCACTGTACTGAGGTGGCACAATTTTAGCATCATGTTTTGTTCTAATAAAATGTTAACAGCAGTTACATCTGAACTTCTGTCTTAAATACCATCTCTACTTAACCCACAGGCACGACAACATGTATAAACACAAGCACACGTGCAGAACACACCCACTTGTACACAAACAGACTTTGATGCCAGTTAGCCTTCATCTCTCTGCTACAAAAACTGCATACAGCAATTATGGGCCCCTTCCCTTTTGGCCAATCAGCTCTCTGATAATCATCACCTCGCAGACAGCATCACACAAGGCTAGCTTCCTGACGGATAAAACCTGTAACCTCTTAGTGAACCTAGAGCCACTAAGCCTTTGAAGAGTGGGATTTGATTGGGTTCAAAAGAATTGTGTAACTATGGCACCAGACTACTGTACTCATCCAGTCTCATAAAATGCGTTTCCACAAATATATTCTCCAAACATGCTAATCGGGGCTGACCGACTGTTTCGAAACATTTCCAGTGGCACATGTAATTCTGTCTCCTCTGTCACCAATTCTGATAAACTTTCTATTTCCATCTCACACCGTTGTGTTTATTTTTCTGCCCACAGTTCACTATGAGTATGACAGGTACTCTAGAGAAGGGGGCCCACCACCAGGCCTTGGACCTGTCCGAGGAACTGCCGCCTCATCACCATAACAACCATCACCACCACCACCATCTTCACCACTCCAACTCCCTGGCCTCCACCACCGCTGTGGGTGGAGGCAGAGAAACACCTTCACGTGTGGTCGTACCTCCTCCTTATTCTGCAGCTGAGAGCGGTGGCGGGGGCAGTGAAGCTCCCCTGGAGCTGCGGGGGTCCCTGGACTGCTGGGCCTGCTCGGTGCTGGTGACGGCTCAGAACCTGGTTATTGCCACGATCAACGCCTGCCTTGCTGGAGTGGTGTTCGGGACCATCCTGACGCCAGCCATTGTCATGGTGGTGTTTGGCTTCCTCTGCCACTCTACAGTAAGAAAGGGGGAGACAGGGGAGAGGATGAATGAGTGAATGTGAGCACTGTATGCATTTTGATTTTTATTTGAGTGTGGCCCATGAGCAGTCACACTCAAGACTTGTTTGTTCACTTGTTTCTATAATTTCTATTCCACCTCTGGGCTTCCTATTTATTCTGTGGCAGAATTTACTGAACAAGAGCATACAGAAAGTCAGTCGAACTTACCCTGGTTAATACTTCTATAGTTTATTATCAGACACATGATTTACCTGCTGACATTAAGTCTAATATTTGCTCTCAGAAAATATTGCCAAGCCTTCATTAAACCAGTGCAGCGCTCTTTGGTATGAGAGTGAAAATGTGTTTGCATGTTAGTAAAGATAAATGTTTACAAAACACTTTTTTTCTACATCTAGACAAGAGATGAGTGGAACAAGGAGATGGCTGCATCCATCTTTTTATGAAACATCTAAAAGTCCTAATCTCATAACTTTGATCCAAAAGTTTGAAATAGTTGTGCCTGGGGCTTAGGGTGGGGTTTGGCTCCACCAGTGATGAGAGGTTTTATAATCAGATAAGTCTCTCAGATGTTGAGGAGATGGGTGAACTGGAGGGGGCAAAGGGTCGGGAGTCTAGGGAGCCAGATGTCAAAGCACAAAAGTCTAAGACTGCTTGGTAGCTAGTTGGGAATAAAAGGACACTTGGAGACGGACAAAATTTGAAAATGCACAGAATGTGATGAGAACAACTGAAAATATAAAAGACATGTAACTGAAACAAAACAACCTACTTGACCCGTTAGTCAGTAAGCATTATCCTGAGCTACCCCAAAAAGTCATCATGGTTCAGAGACTTTTAATGCATACCGATGGCATTTCTGTGGGCCGACGACCTCCTTAATGAGAGACCAGGATTCTCTCTGTTCTCCTGCTCTCACAATTAGACCTCATGTGACAGCAGCTTAGAGAGGGATTAGCCAAGACCTGGGAGGATGGAGAGAGGGGGAGAAATCAAATGGGGTGAGAAGAAAAGTAGAAAAAGACAGCTGGGTTATGTATTTAGGGTTCTTTGAATTGAACAGGCAACGTTGAGTATAATTTCAAGATATTTGAGTGAATTCTGTTTGCAATAGTCGCCCAGCACAATATTTCACATGAGCAAAGACAAGCACACTCTTATATATAAAACCTGGCTCAGACCTGAAGCCATACATGAGGCCTCACCAAGTAAAAACAAACATGGGCATACTTGTGTGAGTCTTATCTATTACAACCCTCAAAGCTCCCCTGCACCCTCCTTTTACCCTGTACTGTTTTTAAACCATGTACTGCGGTTTATGTTTTGCTTTCCCTCTCCAGCTGTTGTTTCTTCCTGGCCAGCTGTAACTCTACACACATCAGGATATCACCACTATATTTCTTTGCTTTAGTGTAAAAAGTACGCAACTACCAACATCTGGAAATGACCATTTTCAGACTTTTCACAACTGTGTGAGATTATTAAATTATATAACTACTAAACTAATGCACAACTTTCTCCTAAAAAGTTGATTAATCAAACTATAACTCTGACCTTATTGGAGCTTCTTCTTAATGATCAGTGATTTTCAAACATACATATGTTTAACTTTCCAACTTAGCTATTACCTCGTCAGCATGCCCTCAACTATAATAAATACTCTTCTCCCCCCCGAGCTCCCCTTTTTTTACTCTCTGCACTTTCCTCATGTACTCGAATGTTCACTTCATCCTTCATGGGGCGATAAGGATGATTCAAGCCTGCTGTCTCTCCATTCCTCTCCCACACTCAAATCCTGACCTTTTTACCTCCTCTCCCACTCCCCCTGTGCCATTGCTCAGCAACAAGTGTACATCTCTGACTCAGAGATGCTAATGAGGGTTCATGGTAGTTTCTACCAAGAGCCTAAAAGGGCTACTGATTCTGTTCATGCGTGTGTGTGAGAGACAGAGTGTTATATCGCAGCTATCCCAACGGGTGTCTGTCCTCACCTCATACACACATACCACATAGAGCACGTCATCTGCTGTCCTTATCTGTTCTTCCCTGCACTTCACACAAGTACTTAAATCACTGGTGTTCTATATGTACAAAGACAACTCAAAATACTGAATTAAACAAAATGTTGCCCAATCTGTGCCACAACTGTATGCAATTTCAAAATCTCTGCCTGACATGGCAAATTTGAATATATAATACAAATGCAGTAGATATACAGGAGAAGGACCAAACGCTGTCTCCAGGATGGTGTGGCGTATTATACAAAGAGATTTCACACAGCACAGCTGAACAGGGAATGGCGTCATTGTTACATAATCATCTCCTGTATACTGCTTAAGTGTGTTTGAGTCCCTACCAGCTGCAGGCCCAGTTGCTCTGCAGCTGCCCCCTGACCTTTGACCTCAATCTGAAAGCAAAGTGGGTTTTCTCGAAGCATTAATTAACACATATCATAAAACATTCAGATCACAAGAAACAGGATTATGACTGAAAGAAGTTGGTTTGATACCCAAACTGGCTGAACAAAGTTTGAGTGGAGAAATGAGGTACTTGTTCTCCCCCATTACCACACGGAAGGTGCCTTTAAGCAAGGCCTTTAACCCCCAATTGCTCCAGTAAAGTTGCTCAAATCAGACTGGGGTTTTATTGGGCAACTTCCAGGTGTGAATGTGTGAAAATGCGTGAGCACGGCGCGTATCTGAAAATGTACTGCTCTCTGTGACACTACCCTGGTCAAACAAAGGTTTAAAACTTACCTTGACGACATCCTGCCGTCTCTCCCCAGGTCCGCCCTCATGGGACGACCCCCTACTGCTCAGACCTGCTGACTGACGGAGGCTGTGTGGCTCTGTTGGTGGTAGGCTTCCTCTTGGTCACCCCTCTGCTGGTCCTGGCGCTGGCTGCATACTGCCGTCTGGCCCGACACCTCCAGCTGGGCCTGTGCTTCATCCCGTACAGCCGGGCCGTGTACAAGAACCTGCCGGCCACCCAGCACCGTGGCCTGGGCACCGGCTGCTGCGGCGGCCGAGACGGAGGCGATGGTAGTGGGAAGGGAAAGGTCTGGGTGTGAGATGAAGGTGTGAGGAAGGGGGAGAGGGAGATTGGGGGTGAGGAAGAACATTAGATGAAGAGTATGAAGGGAACTGAACAAGAGAACAGGGTGGGGGGTTGAATGGGATGACTAAGACAAGGCAGTGGATGTAAGGAACAGCGAAGAGTAAACCAGAGAGGGGAGGAAGCTGAAGATGGCTGTTAAAACAACAAGCTGAACATCCTGGAAGACGACTTACATTGTTATAAATACTGACTAATGACTTACTACCCATGACTTAACGTCTGAGCAACATCGATTGTTCAGAAAAAAATGAACATGGTGTGCTAAGCAATTTTGTTTGTTGGTATTTTTCCACTGGACAAATTGGCCATTACTGGAATTTTGACTGTCTTGTAACTTTCCAGTTACAACATGGTGTGTTTAATTACAGAACAGAGGACCGAGTACAAACATGTATTCTCTAGGCAAGATAACTAGGAAACATGCCCAGGTCAATGTATATCCCAAGGTCAAATGCATATTGTTTCATGTAAACAATCATAGAAATAAGAAAACAGCATGATACTAAAATGTAATTAAAATAATCAAAGTGCCTAACAAAGTCTGACTGCTGGGGTTAATCAGACCTGCATACAACTTTAACTTTGCCGAACGAATCGCAGGAAATAAGAAAACTGAAAACAACACACCTCAAATAGGTTGTATTGACACTAAACAATAATTGTATCTTATCACATTTATGTTATTATGAAAAACATATTTGTCTAATGTAGTTTCCTGTTAAGTTGTTGCAAACTGTGACCGCAATTTATCGTGTTATTTCATTTTTATAAATAAAGTTTTTGAATTCAGTTGAAGTCGTGTCTGTCCTGTATTAGCATGGGTTGAGTTTCATGCAAGGAAAAGGAAAGGGTTATGTAAGATTGTTCCCAGTTAAAGAGCGAACAACCGGCCTCAGTACCAGCCAACACCAATGTGAATGTACACACAGTTCAAAAACACTTCCGAGTGCCACCGGAGCTACACAGCCTTTACCAGGAAAACGGTTACTATTGTTAGAAAATGTCCCATGAGAAATCAGGTCTGGAAAATGATTACAGTGGAATTTATAAAATGCATGTAGGTAAAGCCAGCTTTGTGACTGAACAGACAAAACCTCAACTGTGGCTTGACGGTGGGCTTCACAGTGTCTAATCAATGTCTCCCCCAAGCGGTGAAAGAGTGATATGACATGAGACAAAAAAAGCTGAGGCAAAGACGACTGTTCGCATAAAATCCTACATGTATCATAATCATAATTAATATATTGCATGATACCAAGTTGCAGTACTCTGAGATGAATGCAAGTATACTAATAAGCTTGTGGTTCCCAACCTTTTTGGCCTTTTTGACCCCATTCAAATGTAGTAATGTTTATTTGCAGCACAGGCTGCAGAGATTAAGATTTTATTTGTCATGGCACAACAATTACATGAAAGCAGTCGTTGGCAATGAAATTCTTCAGTCACAGGCTCCCTCTAACAAAGCTCAAAAACATGTATAAAGAAAATCACACAAGCAAAAGTTACTTAAAAGTTCAAGATATAGGAATAGAATATAGTGTATAAAATAAAACACACTAAAATAAAATATTAAAAATATAACAGAATATAATTAGAAATATAATACAAATATAATACTGTTGAGGCAGATGTGCAGAAGTGGTAACATGGAGTTGTTGATCTGAATGTTTTTAAAAGGCCTGAGAGGGTAAATGTGTCCAGTAATTTAAATTAACAAGACGCGTATTAAAATACTGTTTTGTGTTGTAGATAAATATTTTGCTTTCCTACCCTGTTTATCATCTTGCAAGCCCTGTGAGATTAATTTTGGGAGCCACTACTATAAACCATTATTGAACGACCTCATTAAATGGAGATACAGACTGCAACCCAGTATCAATGACTTTATGTTGAGTGAATCTGTGAACATGCAGCACACAACACTACATGCTTTAATCATGTCTGTACATCACAATCACTTTGTGCATTACTGATTGTACTGATGTGACTGCATCTTAAATGAGTCCTTCGGTTGTATTTGTGCATTTCTTCTCTTTATAAAGTGATATCAGACAACAGCACAGAACATACAGACACATTCAATGTGCACCCCACAATACAAACAACAATAGACCGCTACTCTTCACTTTCTGACTCGTGATATCAGATGATGATTTATTATTTAACAAGAGATCAGGGGAGAGCGCGAACGCAGTCCCCCACTACCAGAAATTATGCAGTCGAGATTCCCACATTTGGGGAATTCGCAGGGGTCAGCACAACCGGAGTGCAATGGTTGAGCCTCGCCCTGGGTGAACCACCTTCTTGATCATGGTATCTCCCCTGCCAGGTAAGTATGAGTTGTACACGGCAGGCCGAGGGGCGTCATTCAGCTACATATGAGTCAGAGTCACGGTGTCACGGAAATAACAGCGATACACGTTTAGGCAGACACAATGAGCAAGTGATATTAATTTGTGCACCAGTCCTATAACTTTTTTTTAATTTATTTTTTAGAAGCACTTAATTTAAGTGGTTTGTGTGCTTGTGTTTTCCCATCATGCTTTGCTGCATTGTTTAGGCGTCACGTGGTAGACTACTTCCGGAAAGGTTTTGTTTTCACCTTTGCAAACAAATATAAACATTTGCGCCCAATAAACTGCAGTCTGTATGGTTTATTCTTCTTCTCACTTGTTATAAATGTCGCGTAACACGCGAGAGTTCCGTTTTTTAGTCTTGGTTTAGTTCGTCGACCACAGGGGCACCTGTACAGTGACATACCCGACATCTCTCTGATAACTACACTACAAATAATGTTAAATTTCTGCTTCAACTAAGAGAAGCGCAATTATATCGGAATGAGAAAATGAGTCTGTGTGCTGCAATGAACGTCCAGAGGGACCAAAACATTTTCTAAGAGATGTTTCGAGGTGGTTTTAGAAGATAACACATAATGAGCTTTGGCGCCATCTGGTGGTTAATAACACTAACTACATCATTATTTATCACCACTCTCTGGAAGGGGGGCACTTGCAAAAACTTGCGAAGCACTTGCAAAAAGTCTAGCCTAGTAATAACATCCATTTGCAAAAAAAACCTTGCTTTTATTAAGACATAACCGTGTAAAACATTGAGCAATATGCAAAACCATATGTTCAGTTGGCTAAAACAGATCCAAGAGAAAAGTGGGTGCATTGGTAATATACTGTGTATTATATTCCTAAAAGTGTTACCTAGTAACATATTGTCTGTTCAGTGTGGGATTATGATTTTTGACAAGTTTAAAATGAAACGCGGTAGCCTATTCAACACAACAGACTTTAAACACATTAAAGGGCAGGGAGACCGTGATGACGCGTCATTACAGCCCCATTTAATGCCACTCAAAATAGCCATTATCATCCACTGATACATGTCTTTGAATGACGGTTCAAGGAACGACAATAAATAAATAAAGTCCAGTGAACATACTTTGAGGGCTCAAAAACTAATTAGACTAAACCCCCTTCAACTGTTAGCTTCAACAGACCATTTCCGCCAATTATGACAATTACCTAAAAAGTACTGCTTTTTTCACCATTAACTGCAACTGTCTCCCCACAAAAGCGTTCAGAACACGTAAAGTTACTTAAATAAGATACAACTGTTTGTTCTTCAAGCAGCAAACTCACCTGGGATGAAGAAAAGGTGAGGGCCGACATGCGCCATTGACGACTTAACAACTCCACTAAACTCCGAAAAGTTGTCTCAAAGTCACGTCACGGTCATTCCTCCGTCAGTACACGATGTACTCCACAAAGGTCCTGATAAATAAACTACAGAGCTAATAAATGTACCAACAGGACTAAGCTAACACGGCTAACGACACGCGGACGACTCAGGTAGAAAGTTCTGAACTAGCTGACGAAATGCACGTGCGTCGCGCCGACGGTGCGCAAATTGACCGGAAGTGGAGGTTAAAGGACACATTTCCTACATAGACACAATACCTGTATGTTGTTTTTGAAATATTCTTATTCTTTATTAATTAAAAAAACTCACCAGTATTAATAATGATGAACGTTTGTTATGCATTCTTCAAAACAAACAATGGGGTTAAACACAAACTTTGTGTAACAAAAATTTAAAAAGACAACAATAAAATTGAATGATAAAAGTTAACAACCAGCCTTTCCATAAACCAGTTTGTTGCTAAATGTTCTCGTCTTAGATAAGTTAGATACAGTACAGTAGTAATACTTTGTCTGGACTAGGCTACATCACCACTGGCCCCATAACTCTCTGATTGGCCGTGATCTAATTAACATGCCTTCAGTTTTTACATCACAGTTGAAGGAAGAGCATTGACATGAAATTATGTGTGTGATCAAATACTGTGTTTAAAATGTTCAATCTGTCTTTGTTCCCATATGAGTTCTGTAGTCCTCACAATGATTATCCCAACACGAAAACCACCAAAACACTAGAAAACACTTTCTCACTGCAGAGCCAAGAGCAACTCTGCAAGAATTAGAGGCTCATTGCAAGTGCCTCCAAGTAAAGACACTTAAAACTGGGGTTTGAACAAGGAGGAAACTGACCTCTGGAAGGTCACATCAGTCACGCTGCTGCCCCACGTTTTGCTTTCTAATCGTTGGCTGCACGTTTAGCCAGGTAATCACCTGTTAAGCCTCCAATGGAAGGAGGTCAAGAGGAGAAGGAAAAACAGAACGGACAGGATAGTGTGCAGCCAATCCACAACACAAGTGGAGCGCTACTCAGGGAGGACGAGAAGGGCTGTGCTGCTCGACTTCTTGTTGTTTTCTTTTCTCACCATTTAGGAGAGGGAATTAAGGTAAGCAAATTGCAGGGAAGTAACTGGATACGTGTTTAAGATGCTGGAGGTAGGCTGGGGAATCAAAGATCGGCAGTGAAACCAAAGAAATTACTCTTACATTAAAGTCTTTTGATAAACATCTTCTTGCATCCTTTCCTTTTGCATCCCGTATAAACAGTAATTTGGAGTGAATGTTGCCATTGGATACACAGTGTATGCCTCTGTTTATCCACAGCATGTCCAGCTCAGGAGAGAGGACGCCCTCTACAACTTCTGTGGACTCAGCCTCAACAGATGGGTAAGTTTAGATTCATGGTTCTCACAGTATTTGTGTAGTTTTCTGTGTGTGACAGACAGTCTTTATTTACTTTTGGAGACACAGCCATCTTTTGCATAGCCCTGATGTAGTCTTTATTTGACCTACCACCAAAAACATAACCCAAGAAAAAGACATGTTGAGCGGGTCTTTCTGGTCTGTAGCAGAGTTCATATGCCAATTCTGCTCATATGTATTAAGTGTTTGGAACTTTTCACTGTATAATCAAGGTGTTTTCAAATCTTAGTTGACATGTCAGTTGTGCATTTGCCCTTTTGCTATTTATTGTTTGATTTTTGCATGTTGCAGCAAAGATGGTGGATCCAAGGATTCCCCATCAGGTTCAGTTTCTGAAACACCCAAGAAATCATCAAAGAAGTCCAAGAAAAGCACCGAGAGCATGAACAAAGTCTACAACTCTGTGCTCGACAGTGTCTTTGGAGCGGTGAGTCGCTGACATCCACATTTTGTGATTTAAATGTACTGCAGAGTTGAACTGGGTGTCTCCTCTTAGCTATGATGGCACCTGACCTCTGCTGTGGCCCTGTGACCTTTGACCTACACAGCAAAACCAGTTTAAGTTATAGTTTAACTGTGATTGCTCCTTTTACTTTCTACACAAATTCCCCCATTCCTGCCAAATTTAAACACACTTGTATTCAATGAAATTTGTGTATGCCGCAATTTTGTTCAACAGCTGAACGTGAAGCTTTTCCTTGCTGACGATTTAAAGCACCTTGATCTTTTGATAATATCCCTGAGCTGAGAAAGGCTTGGGGGTTGCTTCCATAATGATATATAATTTATATAATTAATATCTAAAGGCCTACAGTGGATCTCCATAACACAGTGGATGCTCATTACCAGTTAAAGGCATTGTGTGTCAGACGTTAAAACATCAGAGTCAAAAGTGAGGTGGGAGTCAGGCGCTGTACTTACAGTTTTGTTCCTGATCTTTCTCGAGCTGCTATCACTAAGCCTGGTGTGTCTGTAGTATTAGTGGCTCATTAGTTGAGGCTTACTGCCACGCTTCATTAGGGTTATCCAAATGAAGAGCACTGTGAAACACCTGGTTGAATCAACTTGAAAATATTTACATTTTCTATTGTGCATTTGTATTGTTGCTTATGATGATGGAAGCAGATCTATATTTCATGTGGTTTACTGTTGTTTCTGCAGGACAGAGAATTAGCTCAGGCTGAGTTGGACGGTAAGTGTCACTGTCACAGCTCCACCTTACAGTAGATTACAGAGTCATTACAATTGTTCCCATGTTCACAGCTGCATTTTAAATAACAGAAAGCCTAAATCCCTCCAACATTATTTCAGTACTGAAATATTGTATCAAACAAGTACGCTACTGTTAATATAACACATTCATTACAACGTTTTTATTTATTTTGGTTTTCTCATCCCAATCTTTTTCCATTTCCTGCCCGTTTTTTCCACATTCATGAAAACACACCCTTGTAACTGAATCTATAAAGTTCACAAAAGCAGCCTTTTTGTATTTGTATGGGACTGGATTGAAACCTAAGAAGTTTGTAGTGCCTGTGTGTAAAAATTGATTTTTCCTCTAAACTGTAAATTCAGTTAATTCAACTTCTTCATTAACATAGATAAATGTCCCAATGGATTGTAAAAGTCGACAAATTTAGGTTGTGGCCCGTAAATGTGTTACTCTTACCAGCCCCTTTATTGGATTACTTATTAGACTAGACTAGGATAGTCTGCTTTCTTTGCCAAAAATGAGATTTTTGGTTTTTAAATCTGTAAATACGGCTGTTATATTTTAGAATATTACTTTTAGGATTGTGATGTTACAGCCATGGCATAATCCTCAACCCACCACCATTTTCCCCGGTAAACCACTTCTGTAGTCTCTTTGTGACACCCTGACCTTTCTTCCAGAGTTGCAGGAGGCCTTCAAAGAGTTTGACTATGATCAAGATGGATACCTGAATTACAAGGATGTGGCTGAATGCATGAGGACCATGGGATACATGCCCACAGAGATGGAGCTGCTGGAGATAGTACAACAGATCAAGATGAGAAGTGAGCTAATAAGAGACCCTCTAAAAAATATAGAATACAAGCACACAATGAATATAAAATATTCATTATACATTGAATTAAAAAACACTCTTAAGCTAGCAAGTATGAAATGAAAAGTGAAAGTAAGACATTTTATTTTACTTGATCCTTTTAACAAAAATTATCTAATTAGACCTTATATTTGATTATACTGAGGCCCCTTTCCATTTCCTGTCCCCTGACCTCTCCACAGTGGGCGGGTTAATGGATTTTGAAGACTTTACTGAACTGATGGGACCCAGGATGATGGGAGAGACTGCTCACATGCTGGGACTCAAAGAGCTCCAATCGGCCTTTGTACAGGTCAGTCAAGTGATAATAAAACAATCCACCTAGTTACTCAATTACAGCAAAAGGAAAGAAAGGGTCAGGCGGATTAATTTCTTTATTAATGTGAGCTGATATATCCAATCTAAAAAGAACTTCAGTCAGGTCGTATGCATCTCAGTAAATTAATGCAAAAAAAAGTATTAGTAATTGGATAAATTCCAACAAATGAAATTGTACTTAACAGACATCCTCCTGTAAATGTGGGCAATTTCCTTGCATTTTTTCCACTTTGACTTGCTAAAATTTCCAAAATAAACCCACCTTTTCCGCCTGTTGTCAAACCCATTTTCATCACTTTATCTATTTTTAAAAGTTTGACCTCGACGGAGATGGAAAGATCAACCAGGAAGAGATGAAGGAGGCGGTCAAGACGCTGCTGGGGGAGAAGCTGAAGAAAGGAGAACTGGAGGAGATCTTAAAGGAGCTGGACATCAACGCAGACGGAAACATTGACTTTGAAGGTGAGAATAAGAAGCTCAGGCACCAGCACATTTACACGGTTGACTTGTTAACCAGAAGTGTGTGTCATTATTGTGTGTCACATTTTATGCATGTGTACTAGTATGCACTAAACATCATTGGCCCTTTGCTGTTCAGTCAGATAAACTGACTCGACTTGCTCTGTTTTGTCCTCTCTCTTCTCTTCTTCAGAGTTTGTGATGATGCTCTCCATTCGCTAGCTGCTGAAAACACTGAGAACAAGGACAGGAGACACAAACGCTTCTGAATCATTCCACACATAGTTAATACAGCTACAACCAAATATTGACAATTTGGTAATATTTGTAATGTAGATATAGACTTTTTCAACGTAATGTGTGCCTAACTCTGTAATAACTTCATGAATGATGAATTGTTAAAGGAGTGGGAATGATGCTGTATGGCATCAAATATGGTGCATGCTGTCAAAAGAGTTATCTTGGTAGATACATGGACCTTTTCCAGTGATATAATGTAAATAAAACTGAAATGTTTTGGTATTTTAATAAAGAAATTAAAATGATGTGAGTTTTCTAAACTTGCCTTTTAAACAGCATCACACTATTGTAATATACAAGACAGTAAGTAATTGAATGGACTGATCCCATTTAAACCTCTCAAACAGACTTTATTCCAAAAACAAGTCTTTTATTACCTCCAGGTCATTGTCAAACAAAATGGAAATGATCATCTAGAGAATATAAGTTAAATATAAATTAAATTAATTGTCGCTTGTTAACAACAATGCAGCTTTGAGCTTTGTCAGATCTACTGTCTTCAGTATTGGAGAAAGCATTTGCACATCCAAAACCCCCGTTGCAGGTGTGTCAGAGAAAAAGTCACATTTCAGAATAAAATCTCACATCAGGTCAACATCTGATGGTGGCACTGGAACCAACCATAAGCAGAACTTATCTCCTATTTAAAAATCTAAAAGCTTAACACTACTGGTAACTTAATCTGCTTATTATTATTATTATTATTATAACATCAAACTATATGTGCACACAATTCGGAAAGATCTGCGACATGCAGCACATGTAATCTGCCGAAATTAAAGTCTCGTTGCCAGACAAGGAACAGAATAAGAACGGAGAGATACTCCTACACTCCTAAAACGCATAAAGTCACACTGGACTCAAGTGTTTCATGGGAGGAGAAGAGATGGATGAGGCACTGCCATCACAGGAGTCAGGAACCGGGCTTTAAGGAATGCACAGCCAACATTTTCACCTGTCCGTGGAAGGTCTGTGTTTTTCTTCTGTATAAAACAGATTTGATGAAGTCACATTTATCTTGTTCACAGTTGGTCACAATATAACTTTTATAATATATATATATAAGCTCTCTCTGCTGTACATGCAGTGCCAGAATGTCCCAAGACTAAAAACAACCAATCAGGATAAAAAAAAAACATTTCTCACATTAAGTATATCGCTCCTCGCCCAACCCTATTAACTTCTGTTTCTGTGTCTTGCTTGGGCAGTAATGCATGTGCCAGAAAAAGGGCAAATGCAAAAATAAAAACTGTTTGTCATGAAATTTAAGACGCTTCCTGTCCATTACCTAGAAGGTAAGTATTGCACTCTGTCTTTGAGTTTCAATAAATTTCATCGCAAAATCTAAAATTTGTCTCAAAACTAAAACTCATGCTTGGGCAAAATGTAGGCTTAGCTACATTTAAGCATCAATAAAAAAATTATTTTTCATTGAATTTGACTCAACTACCCACTGGCCTCTCTACATTACGTCTGTCTCCCGTGGCTCACTGACTCGTCAATTTCTTCTCCTCTTAGGGGAATGTTTGCTCTAACTTTTGTAAACTTTATGACAGTCAGAAACACCATCCAAAAAGCAGATTTTGTAAACAAATGCATACAATTCCTAGCATGAGTTAATTTGAACATTTTGTGCACTTTGCATGGCGCTCACATTGGCAGGGTTGACGGTATTCAGGCGTCCCCAGGATGACACACTAAAACTGGATGCACTCACGATACTTTGGGGTAAGATGCTGCTTTGGATTAAAGCCTATACCGAATGGAGTAAGAATGCATGTTGTATCGTTTCCACAGCTTTGTGAGATCATTATGGATACATTCAGCAGTTTGTTACTGTATGCTGAAGGTATGTTTTGAGTATTTGTGGCAAGTTTGGACCGACATCATGCACGAGCGTATTGTCCAATGGTCACACTGCAGTCACTCAAAATCACATCACAACATCCTTCGATGTACAGCCCAAAACACAACAAGCAAGTGGCTACAACACCTACACCTCTTGTCTTTCTGTCAATGCCAGTCTCTACATGCTATCAAACCTCTCAATTTCCCTTCTTTTTGTAACTTCTCTCACTTCTCCCTCATTTTTGTCATTCCTTTCTTCTTTCAGTCCCCCTAAATGGTAGATAGATAAAGATGGATAAGCTTCTTCTATTTTGTCTATCCACAACTCACAGTGCGTTCATTGAGCAACAGGACAACTGCTTGGTTAGTAAGACTCGTCGACGATCGTCTGCCGTCTACAGCTCGTTGGTCAGCTCATCAGCAAATTCAGCCATGATGTCATGCACCCAGATGTCCCTTTCTTCCTGTGAAGTGTCGACCAGGAAGACCGTCAACTTCCTGTCCCACGGGTTAGTGGCTTCCTGTACGGCCTCCAGCTGGGCCACAAGTGGTTTCTTCTCCACGTGGTTCCTGAAAACGATGGAAGCTTCCTCCGACCACTGCCTCGGCTTCACTCCTGCAAAGGAGGCAGGTATGAATGTTAAAAGAAACACCTGGTAGGCACTTTGCTTGCTAGGGTATCCATAACCATTCCAATGATTTTCTAATGTGCGTACTGACTTTACATTGTGTTTCACTGAGGAACTTTAAGTAACAGAAAATAGAAGAATGGGGATAGGCATCAAAGAACACCTGGGCTTTTCCTGTCAGTGTAAACACATTTAATACCTGTTACACTAAATCATCAAATGTTGCCCATACATGTACTTGTACATTTGAATGAAGTTAAAATTATCTTGTCAAATAGCATTTATTTAACTTTACTTTAATAATCAGTTCTGGGTTCAACATTGGATAACAGGATCAAGATTTGAGAAGTGTGATTTTTTTTGTTCAGTCACACAAGGTAACTTACTCACACTCACAAAAAAACTTTCTATACAACCAAGTAGTTAAAATTCTATTTTTTCTAATTAAATAAAATTTCACATGTGGGATGCTTCCAAATTAATCAAGACAGTTTTATGTTTTGTGAGTTTGCAATCAAAATCTTACTTAAGTAATAGTACATTAGTTTTATGAGCAAAATGTACTTAAAGTTGTAATCTCGAAGATTTTCATTTCGTTGTCTTTCACTGCACCTATGGCAATAATTGGTAATTGCAGGTGTGTTTTTGGACCTCACTTAAGTTTCAGTTTCACTTTCATCGTCTGTAGTCATCGATCTTTTCTTTGTTTGTTCAGCCATAATAACCGTTTACTCAAAACGCTAGCAGAGACCTGAAAAAACAGTACGCCGCTGTGCTGCCGCTTGTGATTTTACCGGGAAAGTCACTGCCGACACCTGGGTCATAATACTGCAAATGCAAGGACTCTCATCAGTGGGCCATAGGCTCAGTCACCATTGTGTTGTATCATTCGGTGATAGATAGTGACTTAACAGATGTTTATTTAAATGAAAATCTTTGAGATTATATCTTTTGTTGTGGTAGACTCTGTATGGATGTCCACTGTACTCACCAGCCAGCTGAGCAGTGATTCCCTGGAACGGCAGCTGCCTGAACTCTTTGATCAGAGGTCTGAGCTGGGTGCAGCTCACCAGCTCATGTTTACCGTAGTCCAACTCGTACACAGACACCAACCCATTGGTCAGAACTCCCTTCACTAATACACGATGCCAGCTGAGAGAAGAGAAGGAAGAAGAGTGGATATATTTAGGCGAAGCACAACTGCTTCCATTTGGCCCTTTGAATATCCACTACAGACAGAAACAAGGCAGAAGGCACTCCAAATACTCAAATCACAGTAATAGATTATACTTTTATTTGTTGTCTTGCTTTGGGCCAGAGCTGTCAATGCTTAAACACAGTATCCAGACTGTTCAAGGTCATAACAACACACAACAACAACTTTGATCAAATTTTCAGTTGTGCCCACTGTTTTCATGAAATGAAATGAAGTCATTGCGTAACTCACTTGTTCTCCACTTTAGCAGCATAAATCTTATTCTTCTCTATGTTGAGTGGTTTCTCCTCAGTTTTATTATAGTAGAGAATCATCTCTCCCATCAACACCACCAGTTTGTACATATCTCTCCAGGGCTGCAGCACAAAGTGGCCTGGATGGCACGCCACTGATACATAGACGTCCACATTGTTTCCTGAAAAGAAAAAGATTGATATGTGAACACGTAACTTTCTCAGCTACAGTAAGGTCAAACACTGGACTCTACTGCACAGATACATACATGGTTTATTTCGTTGATTTTTTGTCTTTAATAACTACGATTTCCACTATCTACATTACCTGATGGGGGCAGCTCTAGTAATGGTGGCAGCTGGAGAGAGGATGAGGGGGATGATGGTGTCTCTGGTGGGCTGGTGGTGGTGGTCGTGTTGCCTCCTCCACCGCCTCTGGGTCCTGATAGAGCCCTCCTGAGATGGGGCTTCGCTGGGACAGAAGTTGACACTGGACTCCCATTAGTGGAGTCACTGGTGCTGGAAGTCTTGGAGGATAAAGTGGCTGTGGAAATCTTGGCCGGGCTGTGAGAGGTTAAATAAAAAAACAAGAGATTTAGTGTATAAGATAATACATAACTTTAAACTGAACATTTGATAGATAGTGAGGGGACAATACAGGTGGATATAAAAGCAGCAGAAACCTGTGGCTTGTCAGGAAAACATCTGGTCGCTGTTTGAACAGGTCTGACTGGGCCATCTGATGGTTGAGGCTGCGGGCCGGGTCGTGGAAGTTCTTGTCGGTGAAAAGGTGGACGTAGACACAGCGCTTGGTTTCATCTACCTTGGCAACCTTGGGGGGAATGTCAAGGTGAGTGTGGAGGTACATGAAGAAGAAAAACAGAGGGAGGGAGGATGCAACAAAGCGTAGAAGAGGACACAGCTCTATGAAGAGAGTGGTTACGGTGGTGGAGGCCAGGAGGAGGAAGAGAGGAAAATACTACTAGTAGTAGTAGGACTAAGTGAGTTAGATTTTATCAGACTGACAAATGTCACTAACTCACTAAACACATTTCAAATAAACACAAAATTAATAAAATGTTGCTCATGTGAGAGTGAGAGTCAAAGCTGTTGATTTGGTCTCAGATTGTAGAACTACCTACAGTGATAGTCAGACATATACATTTTTTAACTCGGTCATGTCATATGTTCACCTTCATGCTACAGTCTGTGGTGTTGAGCACTTTCTCTCGAAGCCATTGGACAGCATCTGGAGTCCAGGATCCAACACTGACAGCCAGGTCAGCTAGACAGCACTTCACAGCCTAAACACAGGTCGGATGTCATTTTCTCAGATAACGTATGAGGAAGCTGCCCTCACTACAACGGCACATGACAAAAATCTCCTTTGAACATATCGTTGCTCAGACGCTGACCTGTGGTGGGATGGCCATAAGGTCACGGAGGAATGGCGGCGGGATCTCTCTTAGCTCAAACACCTCTACAGAAGCCTGGACACCAACGTCGATAAACAGGATGTCCAGCACTCTGCTGCCATGAAGGTTGGTGATCTAAAGACAGAAACATAGACAGAGAAACGTCTCATTCTTCACAGTTAAACAATGTCTAAATGACCACAGAAGGGAACAAAATAAACACAACAGCTTTCAAGTGGTATATGGAGGTACAGACTATTCTATATAATGGTTGTTACATTTTTTGCCTCTCTGCTGTACCTGTTTGACAAGACTATCTCATATTTAAAGGAGCCAATTCCACAAAATCCAAATCATGATAGGCTTGGTAGAGTGGTTGATCAGTACAAGCATTACATAGCCAGGTAGTGAGATTTACAGTATTGGCTGAACAATAGAGGGGATGGTGATACACTTAAAGTCCTTCTTTTTGATCTCTCCTCTCAGGGTAACTACACCTGCCTCTATTGTGCAATTGTTACTTTATTCCTTTTGTCAGGCCAACATTAGTCATATGTGGATTTGTTTAATAATTCACAGTCTGTGCTGCAGGGAACAGTGCAATCTTACCTCAACACGGGACCATTTGCCTTTGTAGCGAGCCAGACAGCCTTTCCCACAGAAGGGTCTGGATACCAGGAACTCAGATGTTACCTGGAACAGAAGTATCACCGAGAAACCCTTAACATCATATCATTGTGAAATCTGACTGAACTTCCTCTGGATTGGTGAGGTCACTATGTGTAACTGCTGCTTTATGACTGCAATAAAATGATACTGTAAAAGCTCACACAAGCATTTCACAGGTCCACCCAGTCTGCTGCAGGTGTACGCTGCAATGACATCAAAGATTAGGACTTTAGATCTGTGGTTCCTTGAAATGGGAAGGGGTTGTTGATGTTTAAATAAATTAAGATAGCATATGTTAGAATTATGGTTGATTGATGACACCGAGGTTATCAACACTAGCACACAAAACCAGACCATCTGGTTTGTTACACATTCGTATGAAATTTGTAACGAAAATTACATGTATGGAAAATCTTATTACTTCCCAGCATGCTTGATCATTTCAAATGTCTCTGGACTGGAAAAACAGATGCAAGCCTGCAAGTAGTCTCCAGCCTTGGTAAAATAAATCACCAGACTCCACACTGTGTTTGCCTAAACACTGACGTAAAGCGTTACTGAGCTGCAACTATGAGCTTTAAAGGACAGCAGTGACACATCTAGAAAAAGCATCAGCTACACTGTGCTGCTAACAGATTAAGTGGCTTGGCAATGTCTTAACTCCGGATTATCAGCCTAATCTCAATCTGTCCACAACCTCGTCTGAAAGAGGCAACACAGCACAAATACATTCACAAAAGGCTTTTAAGATGAATGTGTGAGTCCTGGTGTACTCCGTTTAGTCCCTGTGAATGCGGCACCTAAATAAACATGCTGGAAGACACATAAGCACATTTTTCTCTTCTCATTTCCAGTCAGGAGCGTGCAATCCATCCACGTATGTTCCATTTAGAAATAGTAATAATATATTGTTAGAAACACATATATAGACTAAACTGGAGGCTAATGCAATTGATGCGCCCTCTAAAAAAAGGGCGACATGTAAAGCTAAAGAAAGAAAAGGCTGACAGGCAAGAACAAACTGAGACGAAAGGAATACAGAGAAGCAAATGAAATGTGCTGCCAAATGCTTTGAAGACTGGAACAAGTACAGAGGTGTAGTTCCAGACCAAGAGTGGGCCTATAGGTCTATAATCAAATCAGTAACATAAACAGAACTACAGATGACTTGTCACCCACAACCTTCCTCCTACAATAACAATGGCTCTTAGAGTAGATCATAATCACAGTAATAATTGCCAGCTGCCAGTCCTCACTGAAATATATAGTCTAATCTTCTACAAGTGAGGATCTCCTTGCATCCTGTGTATCAGCATATGACCTAAAAATGACAAGAATGTCAGTGTTGTCCTCATGGCTATGGTTCTATTTGTTAACATTGTTATACTCATTGCAACCTAATGAATGTAATGATTTAGTGGTGTTAAAGGACAAGGCTGGTATTATTCTATATTATTCTTATTGTCAATATATCCCATGAAAAGACAAAAACCAACAATTATTCCCTCTCTCAATACTTGCAAATTTCATCCCACCATGTCTGTGGGACTCAACCAAGCCCACTGAATTCTACTCCAGATTTAAATCTTTAATAACAAATATATAGTTTAATTTCTTAAAAAGGCTGAGTAATTTCCTAAAACAGCTGGGCACTATAGTTTTTAGCAAACATTACTTACATAGGAGTAAATAGTGCAGTTGTCTGGGACTATTTTCTGCCGTGAAATACGGCACATTTGGTGCTCAAATGAGTATTTATGGCAGCAGAACAAACAATGTGGGATTGAATCAAAATAAACTACCGTGCCCATGTTCATTGTAATGAAAGAACCTATAACGATGTAACTCCCTGATGTGTTTTTAAAAGTTTTTTGTTTCACCAACTGAATAAAAAATAAAAGCTTTTACAGTTTCAAAAAGGCACTGAAATATCAAATGTAGCGTGGTGTTAACCTGTGAGTGGAAGTATGTCTCTATATTCTCCAGTATCTCATTCAGCTTGGCAAGGCCTCTGGAGGGCAGCTGACAGTAGATGGTCCCATCTGAGCAGACGCTGCTGACAGTCACGTTCATATAAGCGCTGTTCACCTGAGGAGAGCCAGCGATAAGAGTTTAGCGCGCTGTGCACACACACTGACCCAACCACACACACACAACAAACTCTCCTGTACCTGCAACGGGCTGGCTAGTGTCTTGTCCTGCAGGGCTTTCATGCAGGCAGCGTTGATGTTGACATCATCATCCTGCGACGTGTCGTACAGGACGACAAGAGGGGTCTGCCCTCTCTCTAGGATCTCAGCCAATAGGATCCTTCCACTTGCCATCGTCTCGAACTTCTTCAGCACAGCAGGCTCCTGACAGAAGGGCTCCAGGCCTGGATACATACACAAACATAATTACACTAATTTTAAGTAGAGGCCAAAAAAACGTGGCTTATGAGAACATAAGAGGGTGACACAAGAAAGAAAGTGTTTGTTTTCCAACTCCTGTTCCTTACTATTCGAAAGTGCTGGATATTGGATGTCCTGATGATGTGTTGATTCAATTCAGACTCACCTGCCAGTTTACACTTGGTCGCCTGGAAAGGCAGTTGGAAAAACTTCTCGTGCAGCTCAAACACTTTGGATTTGCTGATCACCTCTGAGAAGCCATGATCCACATAGTACACCTACAGAGCCAAAAGCAAAGACCACAGCGGTAGCTGATGTTTCCTCTCATCTCAAAATCCCACAGTTCACCTGCTAACCTTCCCCATACCTTCAGCTAACCATCCTCTGCCTACCAGGACACCTTTGATCCTCTGTGTTTGGAAAGACTCCTACATACGTTTTTACTTATTTGTCTTGGGGCCATCACTTGGCCTTCAATGACCAGTGTCCTTGATTATTTCCTTGACTTCTCACCTTGACCTTGTCGGTCATGACCTCGCAGACTTGCGCCCTCAGAATCTCCTCCTCCTCCTCGGCCCTGACAGCAACAAGTTGGCCTGAGGATGGAGATGACAAGGGAGTTGGACTGCTTTGGTCCAGGCCATAAAACTCCCTCATTTCATCCTCCATTGACTCCTGGGCCTGGGAGTAACCCTCACCAATGTACCTGAGAGAGGAGGAGAGACAGACAGTGAGAGATTTATGGACCTTCGGATCTTACAGCACATTCGCACATACAGTTCTCTTTTACCTAAGTATAACTCCATTGGTGTTGGTGGCCTCCACCACCAGCACAGAGGGGTACTCCTCTTTGGGGATCTGCAGAGAAGGCACCGCCTGGTTACTGAGCCTCCTCCCCAGCTCCTGCCTCAACTTCAGCTCCTCCTCACTAGCTGATGAGTCCCTCCTATTACAGTTCTCATCCTCTCCACCTCCACCTTCACTGCTGCTCCGCCTGTACAAGATGGCCCTCTTGGGGTTGTCTGGCATCGGGTAGTCGATGGTGCAGAAGTCGGAGAGGAGGTGAAGGTTCTCCAGGACATGTCCAGGCAGTTTGGCCTTGTAAATAAATAAATAAAATATTAAATAATATAAGTGCAGCTTGTTCCTGAATTAGGTAATGCCATGTATATGACAGTGTTTTAAAGTGTTACTGACTTTGTATGTGTCCTGGAAGAGCTTGGGAAGCGCGTGGGCCCACAAGCCGTTGGAGTACTTCACCAGCAGTTCCTCCAGTTTCAGCTTCAGGTCGGGGCTGAGGGTAGCAGGGGAGGAGGGAGGGCTGGGGGACGAGGAGGACGATGGCGGAGACTGAGGAGAGCGAGAACCAGAACGAGTCAGATGGGTGCTGGTGGGTCTCTGTTGGGCGGGGGACTGCAGGGGTTTGTCTGTGGGGGTGTTTGAAGTCGGGGCAGGGGCACAGGTGGAGTTTGGGTTAAGGATGGGTGAAGGGGAGGATGTGGTTGTCTGTTCCTTTGCGGGGTAGAGTAGCAGCTCTGATGGGTTGCTGCTGCAGGTTTTCTCTACCTGGGAGAATAAATGGAAAGGACTTATAAAACCATTTTGTACGCGTTACAGAGTGAACGTAACTAGAAATTCATGAACTAAGCATTGTTGTTCACAATATATTTTGAGGATTGGTATTAATTTGTTTTTGACGACAGCGAGCTCTTGAAATTAATCTCTGCCAAGCATCAAAATGTATCTTTGGTCAAGTAATTAGTCAGTGGCCCCCATTGACAGTCAGCAGTGGTTCCAAAAATCCTCTTTCTTTTGCTCTCTAACGCAAATTTGAGATTTGTGCAATATAAATAAAATGGACTTGACTTGTCTCAATGTAGATGATAAACTACTATGATATAAGTATTTTTGTGTTTGTACACAGAGCCACATTCTCAAATGTGCTTTTGTGGTTATTGGTTTGGTGCATAGTGTCTACCTGTGTATAACATGTACAATATATGATATCATAACTAATGTAAAATGTACAAAACAAAAAGCTTGAAAATGAATTCTTTCCATTACCAGAAAAAAAATTGCATATAATTAGTATTATAATTAGCCTTTAATTAGTACCACTGTATTATCATTTTATGACAAAAGTAATTATTTGACAACAAATACTTCTTATAATAATAAAATCTAACAAATAACTACAGGAACATGAGTACATACAGTGCATATGTGTGTCCAGGTCTCCAAGTCTTTGATGGCCTCAGTGGGCAGGTCCTGTTTGTATAGCTCTCTGTAGATCTGAGGCAGCTTTGACACCCAGAACCCGTTACTGTACTTCCCCAGGATCTCCCTGATGCGACCCTGGACCTGCTGAGGGTTGTACGGCTTTCCCTTCCCCGAGCTGAGGCTCTCATTCAGATTCAAGGGTGCTGGAAGATTGGAGAAAAAAAATAGAAGAAAAGAGAGATTACACATGAAGGCAATTACTGCTTCTCCAACTTTGATCTGCCCCTGAAACTTGTGGATTGGACTTCTCCCCAACACAAAGGCACTCGAGTCTTGAAAGAGATGGATGATTTGAATCAAAAAGAGAGAAGGATAGAAGAATGATAATGAGGCATATTCACAACCAAAGTTAGGCGTCCTTTTGCCCCTGGGTTTGTCTTTTGATGGAATTGTCTTTGGGTTCAAAAGAGCTTGATAAGTTTGATAAGAAGACGAGGAAATAACAAGGAGAAACTGACACATTGACCTTCAGCCTCCTTTTCCTTTAATAAAACTTTAACTTCAAGTGGTCAGACCGAATTCCATTGAAGCATGCTGCTTGAAACGTGTTGACATTCAGTTTTCATACTAATGTGGATATTAGTTCTGGCCACTGCCAAAGCCCTTTCTAAATGAGTTACTCTGAAAACATCTTTGATATTAAAGTGTGAATCCCTAGAATGACGATAATCAAATGTAGCCTTGTTTTACCAATATCTCGCACTGTGAAGCATAAGTCTCACACATTTCTTAACATGGGTCTCACATTAATATAATTTCCTCTTCACTCAGGGATGTCTCTTTACATAGAGGAAGCATAGGCTCTTAAACCAGTCAGTGGTCAAACTTGAACACTCTGTAGGGGCCTGAAATAAACCTCTGAAATGGCTGGAGCCTTCAACATAAGTGCCTCAAAGCTATGCAGTTTATTACATTCCAGTGCTTTCCCCTAGGTTATACAGACCGTAGCCCTTCTTCAAAGAGGCAACATGATAACAAACATGTTTAAGTAAAGACTTGTAGGAGAGGAGGTAAAGAGGAGGGAGGCTCACACAGACAACACAGACACATGGGAGCCGATTTAACTCGAACACTTTTAAAATACAACTCATGTCTGCGGGAAGCTCAGAGAACCAACTGAGACGGGGTTGCTGTTTGTCTCTATTACACATCACAAAATCATCAAAAGGTCCGTAAGAGCCGACGGATGTGATTTGATACTTCAGCACAAGATAGCACAGCAAGACACTGGAAAACTGTCCTTTAATTAGTTGAGTCTTAAACGTACAGGTCCTCTGGCGGTGCTTAGAGCAGCTGGCTGGCATTTGAAGCGTCTGAAGTAATGCAGGCCTTGGCAGCATTTCTGTTCGTTTAGAGGACAAAAAACTACACAAAATGTATTTTTAGCGTGATAAAAAGCAGCCTGTCCTACTTACGACCAGTCTGTTGGGAGTTTCTGGAAAGGTGAGCATGCACCTCCTTCTGAAACCTTGATGGGAGGGTCATCCTCTTGTCTGACCTGGACACAAGAGAACAGAACAAGGAGGAGGATTTTTATGGGCTCTGGAAGAGAAGAAAATTATGAAGAAGGCAGACAGACTTTTTCTCTTTGTTGAACATTCAAAAGCTGCAACATTCTTCATCCATCCTATTTGTGTATAGTTGAAAAAAAAAAATCACTAAATTGTGACTTCAGTTTTAAGGCTTGGCTAGGTGTGGCTCTCTGCTGTCTGATCCTTAATCTCTTATTAGGCAAAGCACAGTCTGAGATCTTCAAAAAGGACTCTGTTTACATCTCAAAGTTCAGTGAAGGACAAAGTCTTTTTTGGTTTGTCCTCAGTACCACAACCCATTAATCAAACTGTCTTCATACCCCATTGGTCTAGAACAATGGGTCGTGAGATACAGAACACTGGATACTGCATTGTACTGACTGTAGCATATCAGTCAGCGACAAACTGAGATTGCATAGAAAGATTTCTACATTGTGTAAAATATCCATCTCTTTTTGTTTGGACATTTCTCCCGCTTCTCTTGATTCAGCCTGTCAATCCCCTTCTTGTCTCCCTCTTTAGTCACAACTCGTGGCTCACCCTGATACGTAGCTAATAATGGGAGCAAGCAATCAATAAACAGAGCAAAAAGGCTATTTACTTTGTGGCCCTAAATGGCTGTGAAAAGGTTTGAAGGACTTAACTACCCATACACAGATCACAGAACATCTGTGCATCAGCAATCAGCAGAACATCAGCAATCTGTGCACTCCACCGACCTAAATTTGTTTTTCTTCTCTGGACTGAACACAAACCCACTGTTGTTTTAAGAAACTAATTCTTATTTTACGTATAATTTAAGCATTAATTCATCACTTCCTGAAGGAAGCCAATGACAAAAACTGGCTTTATAATGTAACTTTTGTCTAGTAGAATAAATGTTGAGGTGTTCATTGGTAGCAATAGGGAGGAATTTCTGTACTGGAATCCCAATTTGTATTATTCCATATAAACATTGCAACTTTTAGGGCGGAAAAAGTAATGCAATGCAATGTAATGCAAAAAGATTAAAGTTGGCACAAGTAGTGCCTGTCAGTTAAAGTTATTCTAAGAGATTAAATCAAAATTTATATTATTATTGTTAGTCTATAAGTCCTTAATGTCAGGATAACAAGGGCAATTCTCCTTTGGTCTTCAGCTAACAGACATTCAAGAAGAAGACCCTAAAGTGCTCACAAATAATTGAAATTTGAACATTTACATTTCCATGACAACTGGGAAAACTACAACTGCAGGGGAAGATTGTGTGATATGCACAAAACCCCCAAACCAGACACTGAGTGCACCTCGTGGTGACATTGTTTTTGTCAAGTCCAAGCTCTAGATTGTGGTTAAACTGTATCCTGGAGCCTTTGAGACCGAAGACTGTAATTTTACTTCTTGACAAAGGAACCTGTAACTAGAGTGCGAACAACTCTGTTGGTTTTAAGAGTCACCCAAGAGCTACCCAGCCTGTCACACAACCTCACCCTCATACTTTGTCCTCCCAAGCGGAGGTAGCATTTGCCTGAACGCCCACAAAACTCTCCCAGCCAGATACCAACTAGCCTCCTCGACTCATTTTTCCTCTGTTTTGATCTTAATAAAAGTATTTTTAAAACTGTAATTCTATGTTGGCTCTTTCATTTGGTTTGCTGAATTTACCACTTGTACTGCCAGGAATCCAATAGTGCACCTGCAGCCACACACGCACACACACAAATGATGATAACACTGGCCTGCCAGCGTACTGTCCAATGGAAGATCTAGAGGGATACAGAGAGATGTGCTGATTCACTCTGTGTCGGTTTAGAAGAGTTAATCTACCAGAGAATAGAGCGGGGATTAGAAAGGGCTCACATCCCCCCTGCTCTGGGCTCGTGTCCCCTGCCAACACACCAGGCTTCCCACCCTGCCACCCCATTGTGCTGCGGAGGGCCAGTGGCACACTGGACACCCATGGAGACACTGACAGAGGACTGATGTCAGTTGTTTTCACAGTGGACGGACGAACAGAGCCGTGGATGGATGGAAGCAGGAGAACCAGTCAATGAGCTGCATTAATCTTGATTCACTGTTTAAGCAATGCAGATAGATAATATCTCGCAATGCTTCTAGATGGCTTCTTCAGTAACAATGAATCAGGTTTTTAACTCAATCCAGGACATGGTGAATGACAGTAGGACTCTGAAGCCAAAGACTATTGAAATAGCTGCTGATTTTAGAGAAGAAAAAATAGATTTAGGCCAATTACCAGCAAAGGGGGGATCAAAGCATGATTATGATAAATTCACAAAGAGTGTAAGAGAGAGAAGGAAGAATAAAGGGGATAAAATAAAGACACAAATTAAGGTGAACAGTGAAAATGCTAAACACGTAGATGGGGAGGTACAGAGAAAAGAGGTAGAAAGAGGAAAAGATACAGACAGAGACAGGCAGAGAGAGGACCAGAATAATCTAGAGAGCACATCATCAGCCCAGTGCTGAATAAGCAGCAGCAGGGAGGCTGTTTGCACTCAGAAACCAACCAGAGTTCAACCGGGCTCCCATTCACCAGCAGCCTATTCTGATTCAGCTCAGACCACACAGGTGGGAGGAGAGGAGGGGGGGCAGACAGAGACAGAGGGAGAGAGAGAGAGAAAGAATGGGGGTCATCTAAGATTAACATTGATTTTTATTGACTTTTGGATGTAGTTTGGACTGGATGGTGGAGAGTGTCAAGAAAATATAAGAAAGCGCTTAGAGATATGTAATTCACCACTCTAAAATGTTTCTAAAATTACCCCCAAAAGATATTTTTTTATTTTTTTAATCGTCTTAAATAGTTGAGAGATTTTTTTAAAGCATGTTGCACTGCAGAGTGAATCCACAGGAAGTGTACTGGCATGAGATCTAGCTTTTCTGAGCATGTTGGCCATTTGCACATTCCTCTACTCTGGTTTCCTAAGCAGTGTGGAAGCCTGGTTGGTGACTTCCACATATAATTGTGCTATAAAATCCCACAAATATGTGGAGACCAAGCTTCAGCATTGGGATCTGAGCTTAAGTTGTCTTTCCACACTAAAGGTCTGCAACAAATCATATCCTGAATGTCAAATCCATATTTCAAACACCATAAAATTGATCACATAAAATCTTCCATATCCATAAACTTATTTGAAGTGAAGTAACCTAAGTGAATAATTGTGTTAAGCTTCTCCTCTGTGTCCAACTGCTTACACCTAATTAGCTCCTAACCATCCCTCTCACTCACTTTTCTGCAGGTGGGTTCCCTTTCCTGTTGGGTGTGTTCTGATTGGACATCTTGTTCGGATGCGCCCCAGTCTTGCCCTCTGACTGGCCATCCCTCATGTCCCTCGCCTGTCTGAAGTCTCCATGTCCCGCTCCTCGGCCTCCTCTACCCCCGCCTCGCCCGCGGTGGTTCGGCTGCCTCAGAGAGGTTTGAGGTTTGGCTACACAGAGAAAGAGAAAGCAAACAAGAGAAGTAAAACTATGCACTTCAAGTACACACAGCACACACACACACACACACACACACACACACACACACACACACACCCTGACTCAGCTAAACCTGATGCTGAGACAGGGCAGTGTGTCTCTCTGGAGGGCACAGTGTCATAGATGGTTCGATATCTGTAGACACAGTAGATCTGATGAACAACATCATAGCTCCAATCAGCGAGCCAGCAAGCAGCAACAACTCACGATCGCAAATTAAAAATGACATAATTTCCAGAAGCTGAGAAAACTCCCCTGTAACTACATTATTGGATTTGTCAGTTTAAACTCCCAGTATGACTGTGTAATAAATGGGCGGGGAAGGTCAAAGAAATACACCTATTTGCTTGCCTGCCCAGAGTTAGATGAGAAGATTGATACCACTCCCATGTCACTGCATTAACTATGGAGCTAGAGAAGGGAGTCAATTAGCTTAGCTTAGCATAAAGACTGGAAGCAGGGGAAAACAGGTAGCCTACCAGCACCTCTAAAGCTCAGTGATTCACTTGCTGGAGAGGACTGGGAAAACCAGCAGAGACTTCAGGAAGTCACTGCACTTGATGAATAGTTATCTACGGCACGTAACTCCCTGTAAAATGACAACTTGTCATTTCTGCATTACTGTTTGTGTACAAATCAGACAAATAAGATTTAACATGTTAATTACTGAGCTTTACAGGTACTAGCATGCATATTGTTGAATTTTAGAGACAGCACGGCTAGCTTATACCTCTTGTTTCCAGTCTTTATGGTAAATTAAGCTAATCAACGCCTGGCTTTAGCTGCTCAATAGTTAATACACAGAGTATTATTGATCTTCTCAACTAACTCTCAGTAAGAAAGCGAATAAATGTATTTCCCAAAATGTTCAACAATTTCTTTTAATACTTAAAAAACTTTTTTTGCAACTTTCTAAATGGGCCTAATTTTATTTTGTGTTACAGCGATTGCTGTAAATAGCTGAAAGGAAATAGACTGTTTCCTAACAGCACAATTCAGGAGACTGTGGATACAGTTAAGATGAATGAAAGTAGTGTGTAAATATGAAGTAGGTCTCTGCTGGAAGAGGGCATACTATATAATATAGCATACAATATATATGATATATAATTGCATCCTGAATAAATAAAAAATAAAAATTATGGTTTTTGTTGTAAACTCTTGTAGTAAGAGTATCTCCTCAGTTTAAGACTGGTAACATCACTACTAGTGGACAAAAGCACATGTAACACCAAGTAGCAGGAGTATTCTAATATGAACTGTATAAAAAAACTGTATGTTCAGTAAAAAGCCCAAAAGTCAGAGTGCACTTATCTTAACACAGCACCCACCAGTCCAGCTCCTCATCCCTTTGAAGTTACATCATTCAAGCACAGCATGACCGGCATGACATCACATTTCTGCTAAGTGACATCACCAGTATACCTTGTTGTGCATAACCCTTAGTCATTTCCACTCCCACACTCCCTATTCTTTTTCAGTTCTTCCTCCTACTGCCTCTTCTTTTATCATCACTCGATTCTCCATCTCTCTTTTCCTCAGCAAGATCTAGAACTTTCTCTCTCTGCTCTTACTGAATCTCATCAAATCTTTCCGGTGACAAAACACAACAAGCAGCGTCATCAAGCCTACGTCTTTAAAAGTCATCGATAGGCAATTTCAATTCTAAATCTTGTTCTTTTCTCTCTGAGTGGATATGTTACTTATACTGTATGCGCTACTGGCAGTCAATCAATTAAAAAATCAGCCAATTAATTAATCAATAAAACTTCCAGACACACATGCATTACAGAAACTCAGCAGTCACACACGCAGGCAGGCAGGCACAAGCTTAAATCCACATGCAAATATAGGCAAGGACAAGCACACACACACACACACACACTGAGAGCAGACGCAGACGCCGCGTCACCTCACCGGCATGGACACACAGTCTCTGGTCTGTCTCTGCCTGAATATCAATATCCTGGTGAGGCGGTGGAGGACAGAATGAGAGGGAGAGAGAGAGAGAGAGAGAGAGAGACTGAGAGGTTGACTTGTGAATCAGCTGCTCTTCGCTTGCAGCTGAGTCTCAGCTGCTATAGGCTGCATTAGCCTCAAATCTCAACACCCCACCCCGCTCTCTCCCTCTTTCTCTCTTTCTGACTCCCTCCTTCCCTGTCATCTGTCCTCCCCCTCCCTCCTTCCCATTTCACCATCCCTCTGCTTTTTTCCTCCGACCCTCTCGCTGCCACTCCTCCTCTCTCCCCCTCTCGCTCTCCTGCCTGCACTACCACCTCCCACTTCCTCCTCTGACTCTCTAAGAATATTCTGCAGCATCACAGTCTGGCAGAGGTGTATGCGTGCGTATACATGTTTCTGTATGTGTGTGTGTGCATGTGTGGAGGGGTTTGTGTGGTTGCGTGTTTGCATATGTGCAGGTATGGTAGTTTTTATGTGTTTATAGAGAAAATAAAGTCAGAAAAAGATTAATAAAGCTTCAGAATTGTGTGTGAATATACACTAATGGGTTATGTGAGCTGATATCTTTGTACACAATAAACCCGATACACCTGTGCAGACCTGTATTGTGTATCTGTCTGCTTGAGTGCGCATGTGTATGTGATATTCTTAGTACCTAAGGAACCGCAGGTCTCCACAGAGCAACAGTTAAACAGGCCAGTCGATCACCCGGGCTGCACCACAGAAAGCATTTGCTAATGTTTCATTGTCACAGTACCGACACAGACACTGGACACTTTCTAGTTTTCTCTTTCTGCAGTGCTGCTACACTGTAGCACCAGCCCCAGGAGGAGTCTGGAAAAGGTTTGGAAATATTCAAGAAATTGAGTGGTTGCTATGGATGGAGAGGATGGATGGAAAACTAAATATAGTGTATATTTCCTGAATTAGTTTGATCAGTCTAATATTTTGTTGTGTTTAATTAAGATATGATAAAAAAAACACAGCATAAGAGTAGTCCAGACTCAAAGGAATTAAGATACAAGGGGCAGAAAACAAAACTGCCCTGTCATCATCAACATGCAGATAGATGGGATTTTACACAGGAGTCAGTATACACAAAAATATACACACACTGACTACGGCAAGTTCTTGTGTCCTCTCATGTTCTCTGCAATTCTGGACCGCAACAGTAGCTTTCCAACCCACCAAAACTGGTTAGCAATAGATGGCTTTCCATACATTTTGAAAACAAAAAAGGAATTGATGATGACAACAGACAACGTCACAGTAAGTGGACAGACAAGTTTTTGTTTGTGACTGTGGCACTTTAAGACATTTCACAAAAACAGACATCACTTTGACACCAACACAGAGCCGTTACCTTATAATGCATTTTACACCCTTACTGAAATGTTACTAGTTAACATGTAATTTTTCTTAGATGCACTTATTTGACCATTATTTCATTACTTTTCTAAAATATTTTTCTATATTCTATATACGATGATAACAGGACTTATTATGGGAAGTCATTGGGCATTTTGTGTCACACCACATGTACTGTATATCAGTGCTGATATTCACCCAAAGGCTTGCATTTATGAGTTCTCTTTGCTATGTTGTCAAACATGTTTTTAAATAGTGCAGCTAAGTAGTCATTCATTCACATTTGACTGACATCCAAGCCCTTTATATACATGCATTGTTCTATTTCAGTGTTTGGATACACACAATGGTCCAACACACACAAAACACCCAACACCAGTTCTTCTTGCAGTGCTACAGTGCAAACCACTGAGCCACAGAGCTGCCAGACAATTCATGAGTCTATTGTTTCAATGTTCACATATTTATTTGCAGTTCTTAGGCTTTTGTAATGATTTTAAATGACATGTAATCCAATAACTAACTGATTTAAAGCCACCTTGTGACTCAGTAAATGAATGTAATTGGATAAAGCTAAATGTGTATTCTCCAGAAGAGGCTGATAAAAGGGAAAGTCTATGAGATTACAGGTGGTATGTGCAGCTTGTGAAACTGGATAATAGCTTTCTGTTGAATACTGTAATGGTAAACCCATGAGATCCAAAACCACTGCCTTGCCAATTCTGTTTCCCCCTGACTTGCTGAACATATTAGCTTGCTGTCTCTCATACAGAAATTGTAAAATCCCACACGCACAAAGGCAACTTACGATGTTTTTTGTGGCTGTGTTAATGCTTGCAAAAGCCCCACATAGGTGGTCAAAAATCTTACCATTGAGAACGAGCGGGGCCGCCGGTTTGACCCTCATCTGGGTGTTGACCAGGTGTGGTCGGCCTGTCTTCTTGGAGCTGCGCTGACGAGCCACCACCTTGGCTATATGGGTCGTCTCATTGGCCCCTGAGGCAAAACACACCATCTGGAGAGACAGAGAGAGAGAGGAGTAAACACACAGATACTATATCAATAAGAGATTCATCACATTTCGAGCAAGTTATTACTTCTTCCTATTAATCCCCCAGGTGTGCATCTTATCTAAATTATGCACACAATACTTTGGATACATCGTGGTATGGGGTGCTCCAACATAAACATTTTTTAACTTTAGCCACATACCACCAACATCCCACAGAGAAAATATTGTCAGCATCTGAAGGGAAGTCATAGCAGAAATAATGTGATTATAGTAGCTCTTACAGTAACAACCTACTGATAACCAACTTGCTGTCATCTGCCTCTGAGTTCAATCTGGATTGAATCCCTTTTAAGTTATATGAAAGTTTATTTTTACCTGAAATACTAGACTAGACACTGGTGTTTTTTTGGCACCAGTGAAACAGAAAACATGTAGATTGTCAAAGTTTGCCTGGTAATGCTCCTTGCTCCTACTGAGCTTTGTTATCATCAATGCTCTGATTGATGATAACATTTAAGCAGAAGAAGAAGAATAAAGAAAGAAAAATAGTGTTATTTAATCATGTCTGAATATGTGTACACATCTATCTTTCAAACCAACCATGTTACAACAGCCACACACACACACACACACACACCTCTCCAGAGCGGTTGCGCTCCATGCGGACTAAAGAGGGCATGCTGGTTAGTAATGCGTCCAGGTGGTTGTGTCCCATCTGTTTGTGTGGTATCTGCTCCCCGGTCAGCTCCTTGTACTCTGACTGCAGACGGGACAATGACACTCCGCCTTTGTTGGCCTGGAGGACGGCCCGCAGCATCTTCTTCACCAGCTCCACGTCAGCCATCTGAAGAAAAAAAGAGGCAATTCCATAAATAAGCAAGCAAATAAACAAAAAACGGATGCAGAAATAGATTGGGTGAAAGGATGGAAATGGAAACAGCTTCACACCTGCCATCTAAAAATAATGAATGCTATAAGCTTTATGTCAATTTTGTTTTCCTTAAAACATTTAAGGCAGGCAGTAAGTCTGAGAGTGTCTGATGCTGATGATGAGCAAACCCATTCAAATTTGCAATAGTCTGCACATTCTGTAGATTGAGCTCACCCCATGGCCCAATGAATGACTGGTTAGGCAGGTTTTTATTAACTGTTGATCAGATTTCGAAAGCAAAGTGTAGAAATGTTGGTTTAGAATTTTTGAATGGGGATAGTTTGTTTTTTATGTAGTCACAGTGGTTTTTGTTTTTCGATGTTATCTCTTGTTCTCTAAAGTAATAATGTAGCCCCCTAGAGACATTTTGGTAAAAGGCTTTAGGCTCAAGATACTGCTGATTCCCCCCGTGGTTCAGCCTCTCCCTGCAGAAAAACACTTTCAGTTTCCAACTTGTGTACAGCCAAACCAAACCGCCCTGCAGAGGAATTTACACAACTCTACCAAGTACAAACCTGAGCCATTATGATCTCCGTGCAAAGTGTAATGACGAATACAGCTTGAGATTTCAACAAATAGTCGGTATGATAGAAAGATCTGGACTCTTGTGGACGTGGAGACACACCCTCAACAAGCG
The DNA here is from genome assembly GCA_003416845.1 of Oplegnathus fasciatus. Classification (NCBI taxonomy): domain Eukaryota; kingdom Metazoa; phylum Chordata; class Actinopteri; order Centrarchiformes; family Oplegnathidae; genus Oplegnathus; species Oplegnathus fasciatus. The sequence goes on along the minus strand of NTHP01000228.1, from coordinate 207,064 downwards.
GCTTCAACTTCACACAACGAGGTCCGTCCGGTGCAACACTGTAGTTCTTAATAACAAGTGGCCAGCGTGTAATCGCCCTTTAAAATGCTGACATTGTTTCAATTTCAGAGACAGTCTTTGGTATTTGAGCTATGCACAGTGTACACGCAGGAATGCACACACGATCTCATCAATTTTGCATGATTGATATATCAGTTTTGTAAAGACACCCTTGTTTCTCTATACGGTCATACCTTGAAGTGAAGAATTTACATGTAGGTTATTCCGCACTAAGCTTGATGATACTGTGATGATGGAAAAGGTATCTGGAAACAAGTGAAATGAACTTGTGGGATTTACCCTACTAGGAAGCCGTTTCAGTATTGGATGAGTTTACGCCACTTGTTGATATGGCCACTTTCTGCAGCGCAGACAGCAGCCGGGACAGGGAAGCTATGAATGACGTAACGCGTCACACTTCGACTCCACACCCTGCGGGTCCAAACTATTTGGATGAAGTTTCCCTGTCTTTTTTCGTTTTCTGAACAAAAGTGTCCTTCAATAGTCCTGACAGACTGAATTACGCCGGCAGAGTGTACCTGACCCGGCGTACAGTCCGCTCAGGCAACGATACTGCGCGTAATATCGAGTTAAATCCTCCTGCCACCTCCTGGACAGCGACTTGTCAAGCTGGCTAAGAAACGCTGTCAAAAGACCGGAAGCACGTAAATGTTGCCTTCGTAATAAAACTCACCGAACATTTTCTACAATGCATATTAGTCACACAAGTTATTATTTTGAAAATCACTACCGGAAGTACGTTTTGTGTCCTAGCTAACTTGAAAGCTTTCGAGACATCCTAGCAGAGAGGCAGAATAAACACCCGGCAAAACTTTGCCAGGACTGAGTGTTACAAAAGTCCATGTAAGTCAGAATAAAAGTAACAAACAAACAGTCTACCTTCCTCTAAACAGACAGGGAGGGTGAAGTCAGGACCTGGTCCAGTCGCTGTCAGTGCTGTCACCGCCACGACCTGAGCTGCGGCCGGAGCTCTGTCCCCGGAGTGTCTGCCAGCCGGTCCAGGCACAGCCTCTCCTCCGCCACCTGATTGGTCGGCTGTGCATGGGCTTCTGGCTAATTACACGTCAATATATGCATCCAGGGGCCGCAGCACATGACAGAGGACACATCTGCTGTCCAACCCCAGCGACACTTCATGAGCATCACTTTTTCTGCAGTAACGTGTGCTGGGCCTGTATGTTTACTAAATTCTAAACTAAAAAAGATTTACTCAACTTTCTCTTCTGAAAAGACCAAACAAACCCATATTTTTCTGGTATATAAATTACAGATGCATCTAACAATTATTCCCATTTTTGAATAAATTGTAGATTTTTTTTAATTACACGATTAATTGTTTAGTCTATAAGATAAGTGAATAATGCCTATCATAATTGCCCACACCCCAAGGTGGCTTCTTCAAATTGCTTGGTTTGTCCAACACAGTCCACATCCAAAGCTATTCAGTTTACAGTGACATGAAACAGAGAAAAAAGTGACTTAAATGATTAATCGATTATTATATGAGCTGTTGGCGATTATTTTTTTGTCAGTCGAGCACTCAGTAAAATGACTAATTGCTGCAGCACTAATATAAACAGGCCTACACTTTTATTTTATTTATTGTTTATTTTGAATTTATTACCCACATTTATTTATTTATTTCCAGTAATATTTCACATGATGCATTCTCTGTCATTGACTTATTTCACTCTGTAAATTTAACTTACTTTTCCATTTAATAATCCTAATGCTGGTACTAAGAACCTATGGTAATATTGATTAAGTCTCATATTGTGTTACTTTTACCCCTGCCTCTCATCAGCTATCTGGCTTTAGACACTGTTTTTGTCCTATTTTCTTTTTTGTGCAATTGTCCTTGTTCCATTTTCAATTCAAATCTCAATAAATCAACAACTACTGAATTGCTTAGGACCTGTGAAGTCACAAACACCAAAAAAACATAATTTATGGTGTACTTTTTATAGATTGTGCATAAAGTGTGTATAAAAATTGTAAAAACTCAAGAGCATTTTTTGTTAACCTATAGATTAATTCTACATGAATAATTTACAGACATTTTGCAGAAACGATAATGACAGTATGGACAAAAGGAAGAGAGGCCACCCCTTGCTGACGGCGCAGCCACCAGGGGCGCTAATTTATACCTTTCTTCTTCTCCGCCGGAAGTGACCTGTCAAAAAACGGAAAAGACTACCGGATTTCCAGCTAGGTAGCCAAAAACAACAACAGAAGATTATTGTTTGTCTGCATGAACTCCTCAAGGAGCTACATTTAAAGACAGGAATATCTGTGTATGCCAGGTAAGCAAAATTAAAAAATACAGCTGTTCTATGTATCTTATCAGTACTTGTCTTTCTGACGTTAGCTTGCTTGCTAATGAGCTGAGTTGGCCAGTTTGAACGCTAGCTATAAGGCTAATCTAGCTAGCTGTTAAGCCAATTCTGATGTCTAAACCTAGAAGGCAAAGTAAAGCATAAGTTAAATTATTTAAAAGTCATTTTGTGTATGGCTGCCAGTAGTACTTTGAACATAGCTCAAGCTAACAATCGAGCAACGTTAAAGCAGTTTCATGACATTTCTCCCTATCGCACTTTGTCCACCCTCTTCTGTCGTAAAGCTGTTGGGTCCTTTTTGCATTGTGTGTTTTTGTATTTTTGCAAGTGTGGTATATTTATCTTAGATATTGTTTTATGACAAATCATTAAATGAATTTAGCACCCGGCCCTCTAAATAACAGTACCAAGCTAATAAATATAAGCAGTCGTTAGCCACACTTTGTCGGCTGCTAACTGACTGAATGATTAAACGAACTCACTGTTAACATTTATTAGCTCGTTAAAGATCACGTTATGTAACTGATCAAATTAAAATATGGCGATATAATGTATTAAAGAAAGGAAAAAAATACAATTTCTCTACACGTTAGTACTTCTCAACTGAGTGTTATATAAATATAGCCAATACATTTATTGTCTCATCACTATTTAAGTGGCTCCATGTAAAGTGTCAAGCTAACATCCATGTGTTTTTCCTGTGGGAAGACACAACAACTAGATAATTACCCTCCCTTTCTGAGTTCAAATCAGCTGTGACGCTTTGTGATGCACCACATATGATCCCTCCCTGAAATCACAGCCTTGTATTGTCCTCTCCTCTCTCTGGAAAAGAGGAAGGGATGTGAAAGTAGAGGAAAAATTAGCACTTGAGCCTTATCTTTGTACTGGAGGTGAAACTATCTTAACTTGCTATTATGGCTTTGAACAGGCGACATTCTTATACCCCCCGGGTGAGTAACATGGACACTCAGTGTCATTTAGTGTCTCATTTCACTGTTATTGTTATTGTTGATTGTTGCACGTAATCAGAAGTCATTACATTATAATGGCTAAACCTATAAAAAGTTAATGTTTGTGGCACTCACCATACAGTGGATGTTGGATTCACCTTGTTGCATATTGGGTCCTCATCAGATAAAATGAGTAAGACAATGAACTGTAGATATCCTGTAGAGAAGATGAAGTTTCTGTCCTAAATGTTTAACGGACAGACAAGCTTTTGTTCCCATTAATCTTAAATAATACTTATTCTGAAGTATTCTGCAAAACTGTGTCTCTGCTTCTCTGAAAATAACTAAATCCTGTATTACAGCTTCTATCATCAGGCTCTGATGAACCTTTTCTATCCAGTTTTTTGCCCTGTGGTTTAAAACTGTGAGGCAGCATGAATTCACATGTCCCTACAGCTCTGTAAAGTGATTAGACTCTCCTGCAGTCCCAGTTTGTCATGAATGAGCATCTTTGTGTGAGGAAGGCAGGGATGTGGCTTGTTTATTAGGAAGTCTATTGTGGTCCAGGACATATGACTGGGTGCATGAGTGTGTTCCTGTGCTTTGTAGCCTTAAGACTCTCTTGTCATTTAATATTTTTGACTCTAAGACTGCTCTTAATAGCTGGAGCAGGGAGAATAATGGGACATTATTGTTACACATGAAACAGTGCCGTTTGTTTGGGTCTTTTGCAAGTCTGGTTGACAATATTAAAAATTCTTTGTCATACGTACTCCTACTAAACTATGTTTATTTGACCAAGATTAAGATATAAAAAGATGCCATGCCCGAGGAATTCTGAAATTTAAACAATAAATTCTCTGGTATGTAATGACCTCACATTCTTTCTTCACTGTCTCTCTCATGTCCTATCTTTCTCCCCATCTGTATTTCCCAAATCTTCCAGCTGACCAGCCCACTGATCAGCAAAATGAGCAGCGCAGGAACGGTGGAGAGTGGTAAACCTCCGAAGGTAGGTCACTTTTCAATACACATACAAGAAAGGAAGAAAACGCAAGAAATGGAAAAAAATAAACATCAGCTAGTGTATAATGACTCACAGTCTCTCACCCTTTTTTCTCTTGTCCTCCTCTCCTAGATTGGCTCTGTAGTGGAGGTGATAGGGAAGGGTCAGCGTGGTACTGTTGCCTATATTGGCGCCACCCTCTTTGCCTCTGGGAAATGGGTGGGCGTCATACTGAATGAGCCAAAAGGCAAGAATGATGGCACCGTGCAGGGGAAACGCTACTTCACCTGTGAGGAAAACCATGGGATATTTGTCAGACAGTCCCAGGTTAGTGACATAAATGTGTTGTGATGTAAAGATGAATGTACATTGTGCACATGACGGTTGGATGATGGTGTAGAGCCTCCTATTACTCTGGTGTAATCACATCAATCGCTGATTGTAATTTTACTCAAGGACTTGAAAGGATGAGGGTGGGTTGAGGTGCATGGTTGTCATTGTGTCAGTAGTCACTTACCTTTTAAAATGATTAAGGATTCATCCAGTTTGCCCAGTTGCCTGATGTTAGTATGCAGGGAAACAGAAGATTAGGCATACCAAATATTTCTAATGCAATATGTGCATAAAAATGGCTGTATACTTTCAGAGTGTCAATAGTTTTATGGGATGATATGTTTGAGAATCTTTTTTCCATGTCCATGTTGTCCTGATCACACCCTCATGTTTCTCTGTCACTCTGTACAGATCCAGGTGGTGGAAGATGGCTCCAGTGCCACCTCACCAGATACTCCTGAATCAGGCATTGCAAAGATGCTCAGACAAAAAGGTGAATGTGAACCACAGCTGTGTTTGAAATCCATACATTTGAAACACAGCACGTCAAAGTTAATAATAATAACAGTAGATAATAATTCTTAATTTGTTTCCTCCAGACATTCCTGAGACTCCCAAAACAACCAAGCAGGTAGGCAACAGTTACTCGCAGCTCACTGCTGTTTTGTCCTTTGTCAGTTTAGTAATGTTGTGTTGTTTCCGTGACTCGGCTTTGAAGATGGTTGGATTCCTGTGGATCTTTGTGTATGTACCGTGGATTTAAGAAACATGGCTTGTCCATATATTCACTCTTTTAAGTTACTTACTTACACTTTATGTGTGTGTGTGTCTTAATGTGTTGAAGAATTTTAATCAGACCAGTAAAGAAACTAAATCCATGTCAGAGAGTGGTGATATGACTATCAACCGCCTTTCTGACTTGTCCCTTGGTGTGTTTTCCTGACCAGAGGTGCTTTGTTTTAAAATGTTGTCTTTTCTTTTCTGTACACTGCAAATGAGTTTCTGTTTTGCCTTTCAGCTTTTGGGTTGACTTCTCATTTTTGTTTTTCTGAATACCTTTTGCAGACACCTGTGAACGTTAAGAAGGTAGAGATATTTAAATTCGACACATTTGCTTTGGCCTTGGTTGTTGTTAATCACACTAATGCGGCAACTCATCTTTTGTATTTAAGTTACCCTTTTATGCGTTGACGTCTGCACGGGGCACAGAGACATCACATGTCATTGATAGATGTCATTTTCGCTTTATTTTCTCTCGGTTGTCTGTGGCCCATTCCATTTTGTGCACCAGATGTTGTTGTTTGTTTGCTCACTTTATTTGATTTACTTTTTTATTCTGGTGAAGGCCTCCAGTGAACACCAGAGACCAAAAGTATGACAGTTTTAAGGTCATCATGATGGTGTCTTTGTCATTCCTCATGGCCTCACAATTCAGTGACATTTTGCCTGCACTGTTTTAATACTGTTGCATGAGTCCACATTTTATTCTGCTCCTGTGGCTTGAGTCATCAACTCATCAACTGTTCTTTAAAATGGTGTTAAATGGTGCATGCAGCCGTCAAAGCTATGATCAATGGATATGAACTAACAGTGGGTATGCTTCTTATGTGCTGCTAATCTCTTATCTTGCTTCACTACCGGACGTGTGTGTGTGTGTGTGTGTGTGTCGCCCATCCCTCTCTCTGCAACTCACCTCCTCCTCTCCTCCAGTCCTCTACCCGCCGCTCTGCCAAGGTGAGCTCATCTACAGCAGACATGGGAGGTCAAATGGCATCCAAACAGAATGATTTAAAACAGCAGTCAATTCTGAAAAGCTTTGTTATTTTAATGCTTCAACTTTTTGAGGGTGCTAAGCAAGTTAAACCAAGGGCACAGCTTCAAATGTCTGAAATCTTTTCAAAGGCCATGCATTTTTGTGTAGTACAGTAAGAAGTACATACTTGTCAGTAGAGAAGACAACCAGGATTACAGTAGTTTGTAATATTGAGATTTATAATTGTGGTATATATAGACTCCTCAGTAAACAATTCTCCACCTTTTTGCCTCTAATGAAGGTCCTTTGTTGTGTTGTAATAGTTTTTTGGCAATTTGGAGAGTCAACTACATGGCAAGTCTTAGTAAATTACATTTGAAAGCTTCGCTGTAGTAGACACATCATGGCTGCACCATTGGACTATTTAGAGGGATACTTTGCAGGTGGCTGATTTCCAACTGAATAAATAGTTTTTTTATTTAACGCAATGTGAGTGTTAGTATGTTGGAATTTGTGTTGAAGGTGCATGACCTTTATTCAATAAATGTAATTCAGTGGAAACTTGTCTTACAACTCTGATCAGACTGTTAAAATGCAAAGCACAACGTTTTTAATGTTCAAACTCATTTTCATAAGCTGCTTGTACTCTGCACATGTACAAATGTCATATACAGTGTGAGCATAATCAAGACAGGATGGTGGTATAACTAACTTGGTAATAGGAATGTGTATGAATAAGAACACAGCACTACAAGGTTTCATTCTGTAACTCTTCAGCTGAGTTTTACAAATAACTCTTGAGAGTCCTAACACAGTTTCTATGATCACACTGTGGCAGTGGAGCACTCCAAGTCGTCTCGCGCCTGCCACCTCCCTCCCCTCCCTCTTGGTACGTTCCTCCGGCCGCTCCAGCCAGTCGCTCACGGTACGCTCTGTCATATCAGGGTACCTCACCTGTTACTTCAAAGGGAGTGGTGATTTGTTTTGTCCCTGAAAACTGGTGATTGGTTGTTCTTCGGTGCACAGGTGCAGGGCTCTCCCCAGATAAATGAACTCAAAGTGGTGTCTGTGGGAACATCTCTTGTGAGGGACACTGGGAGGTGAAATGTTTGGTCCTGAAAGGCGCATGAAGTTGGGAAGATTATTGTATTTCATCACATAAGCTGTCGCAAGATGAATCCAGCGGCACAGCATACAACACGGGATGTTCACTCTTCTACTGGGTTCATAAAAGCTGTGTGTTCACTGTGGGAGAAGCTCTTGTTTTGATTATTGTATTTACATTCAAATACTTAACACCACGCCATCTCCTCTTTTCTTCCTCTGTTTCATCCCTCGTCGCCTCCCTTACCCTGACCTGCGTTCAACAGGCGTCCCGTGAGAGCCTGTCGTCCTCCCTGTCTGGTGATGTCAGTGAGGCGGGCCTGTCCTCGCACCAGGGTGCGCTGGGGGCCCCTGTTGTGCCTCAGCCCAGCGGGTCACCTGCAGCAGCAGCAGCAGCCTCAGTCCCGGCTACTCCAAGCAAGGTGGGTCACTGACAGTCAGAAGAGCCAATTTTAGCATCAGCACAACTGAAACAATATGCCCATAAAGACATATAATCAAAAGGTATTTAGTCTCACTTCTCATATTTTCACATTGAAATCATTCCAACAACACCAGCACAAAAGATCAACATATCAACATTTCCTTCGTATTTGTCATTTTAATGAGCTTGTCCCATTTCATCCATGTTGTCATCGTTTGACCAGGGGGAACCTGCCATTTCCAAGCAGGTAGAGTTTTCTAATGGCTACATGCATGCTGACGATACCTGGCATGGGTTTACTAACAAACTCATAACATCAGAGGGCAAAATGACCCTCAGCACACCCTCTCATTACCTAAATATGGTTTTGTAATGTCCTCACGTTGAATTAAATGGTGATGATGCATGGTTTAACTTTCTGAGACACTGAATGAAACACTCGCTTCCACCATTGTGTTTGGAAGGAAATGGATTAATCTTCCTTCATCGCTCTTTAATGGGTCTGGCAGAGGTTCCTGTTGAGGTGGTAAATTCAGAGGTTAAAGTCAATTAATTGACGAAATTATTTGAAATTAATTTTGGGGCAGCAAAATCTTCGTATTCTGGGTTTTTGGTGGTGGGACTTGATCAGTGTTTTTGTTATGTTTCTGTACTTCCTTAAGATAAAGTCTTGGGGCATACATGAAGTCCAGTTAATCCTCTAAATTTGCTAAAGGCAGCACATTTAAACTGTCGTCCCGCTTCTCCCCTGCACCCATCCATCCTTCTCAGGAGGAGGAATCACTGCGAGCACAGGTCAAGGACCTGGAGGAGAAGCTGGAAACGCTGAAGATGAAGCGGACAGAGGACAAGGCCAAGCTGAAGGAGCTCGAGAAGCACAAGATCCAGCTGGAGCAGCTTCAGGAGTGGAAGAACAAAATGCAGGAGCAGCAGGCTGAGCTGCAGAAACAACTCAAAGAGGCCAAGAAGGTACACAGAAAAATAAAGTACTAAAAATTAATTTGTCATAAGTCTGAATTACAGTATTATCAGGGTATTTACAATATATTGTGAAAAAGATTAAATTAATACTAATTTGTAAGATATGAAACGATTTCTTTTCCAAGCCTGTAAGAATGAAAGAAGCAGCTCCACTGTCATCATACATGATTTTCAAGAGTTTTATTTTGTACCTCCTCCTCCCAGGAAGCCCGTGAGGCACAGGAGGCCAAGGACCGCTACATGGAAGAGATGTCCGACACGGCAGACGCCATAGAGATGGCCACCCTGGACAAAGAGATGGCTGAAGAGCGGGCAGAGTCACTGCAGGTGGAGGTGGACACACTGAAAGAGAAAGTGGAGGAGCTCTCCATGGACCTGGAGATCCTCAGACATGAGATTTCAGAGAAAGGTTTGTACTCACTTGGCCTCTTCATCTTTTATATCTGATGCTCTGCCTCTCGTCATGTCTCTCCTTTTATTTATGTACTGCTTCCTCTCACTGTTGTTTTTTCTTTCCTCCTGCAGGCTCAGACGGAGCCGCCTCAAGTTACCATGTCAAACAGCTGGAGGAGCAGAATGGCAGACTGAAGGAGGCGTTGGTTCGGTCAGTCAAATGTCTTAAAAGCTCCTTTTGATTAAAGTATAAATTTAAAAAAAAAAGTTCAACTTCGTAAAAACGGTGCACCCAATAAAAAAATTACAATTTTTAATTAAACTTTCCTTTTCCTCCCTCAGGATGCGCGACTTGTCGTCTTCAGAGAAGCAGGAGCATGTGAAGCTGCAGAAGCAGATGGAGAAGAAGAACACTGAGCTGGAGACTCTGAGGACTCAGAAGGAAAAACTGCAGGAAGAGGTCAAGCAGGCGGAGGCCACAATTGATGAACTGAAGGAGCAGGTACAGTCAGCAAGACAAAAGAAAAGAGGATGAATATGATTTTTATGAGTCTCTGATGCTGCTTTCTGGAGGTTAGGAATACAAAAGAAATCAAGTCAGATACAGTAAAGATCAAGATTAAGGCTGAGGTATTAGTATGGAAATTTAAATGAAACTAGGACTGTTCTTGGTTGTTTGCCAGCTCAGAATTTAACTGCACATATGCTTGTGTGTGTGTACCAGGTGGATGCTGCACTGGGGTCAGAGGAGATGGTGGAGACCCTCACGGAGAGGAACCTCGACCTGGAGGAGAAAGTCAGAGAGCTGAGAGAAACAGTCACTGATTTGGTTTGTACAACTGCATTCATTTACATATCTTTATTATTTACACCACTCATGTTTCTATTTTGTTACCAATACAAACTATGTTCATACTGGGCAAGTAGTCACAATTAGATTCTCATTTTAAGATAAATTAGTGGATAAATTCTCACTGTCGTTTTCTTAACCACCAACATTATGGTAAAAGTAACCCGGAAATTAGTACAAAGGTCAAATGAAAAAGAAGTCGAATAAGATAAAAAATAGGATATCTATGAACTAACATGTCACTGACCTTTAACTTTTTCCTGTAACAATAGGAGGCCATCAACGAGATGAACGATGAGCTCCAGGAGAACGCCAGGGAGACGGAAATGGAGCTGAGGGAGCAGTTGGACCTGAGTGTAGCAAAGGTCAGAGAGGCTGACAAAAGGGTGGAGGCTGCCCAGGAGACTGTAGCTGATTACCAGCAGACCATCAGCAAATACAGAGAGCTCACCGCTGGGCTACAGGTGGGTGTAGAGGAGGGAAACACGCATGCTCAAGGAAATAATCGGAGGATGTACACCAGATGATGCCCTGACACTGTGCTTTTTTTCCCCTGTGCATCAGGAGGCCAACAGAGAGCTCATCAGCCAGCAGAATGCAAATGCAGAACAAGTTCAGCAACCTCCTGCTGAACTGTTTGACTTCAAGATTAAGTTTGCAGAGACCAAGGCTTATGCCAAGGTAGGAAACCTTCATGTGTCAATGATGACTAATTAGGAGTTTACCAGTTCTACACCTTTTGAGACAATTTGCATATAATCTGCGTCCCTAGGCCATTGAGATGGAGCTGAGGAAAATGGAAGTGGCTCAGTCAAACAGACAGGTATCCCTCCTCACCTCCTTCATGCCGGACTCCTTCCTCCGTCACGGTGGAGATCACGACTGTATTCTGGTCCTTCTGCTCATCCCCAGGCTCATCTGCAAGGTTTGAAGCTGTGTGTTTGTATTTGAGAGCATCTTTTTTCTGTGCTTAGTTTGTCTCTATAATTAATGCTTCTGCATGTGTGTATGTGTCCTTTACCTGGTAGGCCGAGCTGATCAGTAAACAGGCCCAGGAGAAGTTTGACTTGAACGGGAACCTGGCCCAGGGCACGGGGCTCAGAGGGCCTCCTGGAGAACAGCGCAGCTTTGCCTCAGGACTGGTCTACTCCCTCAGCCTGCTGCAGGCCACCCTGCACAAATATGAACAGTAAGTACCGCAGCTTCATCACTGATGTGTCAGAAATAAAATGTTGTATTATTATCAGAGAATTATGAAGAATTGTGTGTAGGCTGCCGGCAATAAAAGCAGAGTTATTGTTTTTTACGAATGAGAAAATACTAGATTTCTCTAGAATAATTATAATCTGTTGCTGTGATGTTGTAAACATCATTCAGTAACAAAATTGGTCTCGTCTATTCTTTTCCCTCCTCCCTGCTCTGGTTCTAGGGCTCTGAATACCTGCAGCGTGGAGGTTTTCAAGCGCATGGGTACACTCTACTCTGAAATGAGCTTCCATGAGCGCTCTCTGGATTATTTCATCGACCTGCTGCATAAAGACCAGCTGGATGAGACTATACAAGTAGAACCTCTGACTAAGGCCATCAAGTACTATCAGGTAACAAAAGAATGTGGTTTTATATTAAAAAACCTTGCCAGAGTTGTATCTACACACACAGGCTCAATTAAATGTACGGATTCACAGTGTACCCTAAAGGAAACGAGTCCAGTCTATTTTCTTAACATTATGATTTGTTAAAAGTCCCAATGTGCATTTAAAACTATTATGTAATGGTTATTCAACTACTATCAAACGAAAATATATACTAAACAACTATGTTTATGTATGTGCATCCTCACATCTATATGGGTGCAACCCTCAGTGACACTTAAAGTCAGACAACATTTTAATTGAATAGAATCTTTTCTTAAACATGAAGTTCCTTTCTGTTGTCTTGTCTTCCAGCAACTGTACAGCGTCCATCTGGCAGATCACACTGAAGACTGCACAGTGCAGCTGGCTGACCACATCAAGGTACTTAGTTATAAAACTATATTGTTTCTACCAATGGTAGCAGACTCATTTTCATACGGTTATCAAGGTATAAATCCCAACAATGTGATTAAAAAGTAAAAAACTGAATCTTTTAATTGAAACGTACATTTTATCCTCTAAGAAGGAAAAAAACAAAGCAAAGTAAAACATAAATGAGAGCACACCAGTGGGGTTTTCTAACTTCACCCATGCCACCCTCTTACCTCCAGTTTACCCAGAGTGCCCTGGACTGCATGGGAGTGGAGGTAGCTCGCCTGCGGGCGTTCCTGGCAGCAGGTCAGGAGAGCTCTGGCCTCACTGTCCTTCTAAAGGACCTGGACACTTCCTGCTCTGACATCAGACAGTTCTGTAAGAAGATCCGCCGTCGCATGCCTGGAACAGATGTAGTTGGCGTACCTGCTGCCCTCAATTTTGGACCACAGGTATGCCATACAGAAACAAACATGTAGAGCTCAAAGTGGGTTTGACAAGAGCAACTTGGAAGTTTCCTTTTTGTCTTACCATACCATTAATGTTTATCCTTTGAGTGATTTATTGACACACTGTCTAATGACCCACTAACGCACACACAGAAATGATTGATCTACAGTATATTTGACTGACTTTATCGCATCCCATCTGGAAGGTGTCAGAGACGCTGACGGAGTGCAGGCGCCAGCAGACCCGTGTGGTGGCTGTGCTGCAGGAGGTGGCTGCAGCTGGAGCTCAGATGATTGCTCCGCTGGCAGAACAGGAGGGCCTCAACGCTCTGAAACTGGAGGATATCGCCTGCAAGGCTGTGGAGCAGGTACTTTTAACTGTCAATAATCATTTGCCATTTGCCTGATTCGCTTGACACATAAACAATGAGCCATTCGTCACTGACCATTTTTAATTTCAAATCATTTCCTTTTGTTTAAATTGAACTTAAGTTTTAAAAACACTAAGTATTGCTGTTTGGGGACAAGCTGACATGGGTGGTTGGTTTTAGGTTGCAGCTGTGTTATGGTATTATCTAAATCTACACTCTTTTCTCCAAGGTGTATGGCTCTCATGGTCTGAACGGCCCAGAGTGTCTGCGTCAGTCCTGCAGCTCCGTCATCACTACCATGAACAAGATGGCCACAGCCATGCAGGAAGGAGAGTATGATGCCGACAAACCACAGGGCAAGGTATTTGTAGGCCTTTACTTTTTCACATTGGTGAATCCCATAATTCAGACATTAAAATACAAGCATATTTCTGCAGTTTGTCACCTCTTCCCTGCTCCAATTCTTACTATTTGATCATGTCCCCCACGTCCTCAGACTCCGCCAGTGGAGGTAAGAGCAGCCACCGTCAGGGCCGAGATGACTGACGCTGAGGGTCTTGGAGTTAAACTAGAAGACAGAGAGACGGTCATCAAGGAGCTCAAGAAGTCCCTCAAGATCAAGGTGACACACTCAAGCGAACACCTCCAACAAAAACCACGCAACCTTTTTCTGCGAAGTGAAGTGCTCTACATAAGGCTACCACTTTGAAACGAAAATAAACTAACAGGCATAATTAATGTGACTGACCTCTCTTTCCCAGGGTGAGGAGCTGAGTGAGGCCAACGTCCGTCTGAGCCTGCTGGAGAAGAAGCTGGATACCTCCACCAAAGACGCAGATGAACGTGTGGAGAAGATTCAGACCAAACTGGACGAGAACCTCGCCCTGCTGAAGAAGAAAGAAAAGTAAGTAACGATAAAGAGGCAAACAGTAGAAATGAACACATCACGTCCCCCTTTTCTTTTTTCAACTTTTCCTCTTCCTCCGACCTGCCCCTTTTTCTCTCTTCTTATTTTCCTGCTCGCTCACCTTCCTCTCTCCTCATCTTCAGGGAGTTTGAGGAGACGATGGATGCTCTGCAGGCTGATATTGACCAGCTGGAGGCGGAGAAGGCAGAGCTGAAACAACGCATTAATAACCAATCGAAGATGACCATCGAAGGCCTGAGAGGCACCCCTGCCTCTGGAATTGCCTCCATTGTTCAGGGATCTGCAGGAGGTAATTACTGTTTATGGTCACCTTTTGTAAGCGGATCAAAATGTTGTCATTTTATGTTTGCTAAAAAGTGTGATGGGCTCTAATTCAATCTTCTGGAAAGCAATTTCAACCAGATAATGATGAGACATGTTTTGCCCGTAGTTGGTGTAATTGTACTAAATGTGTTATTCCTACCTGACAACAGTCAGATTTTGGGAGTCACAAAAATAGTCTGCAATTTTAGAGAAAAAGACACACCACTGTCAAAGGAGAAGCACAGGGTGTCAGAGTGATTCAGTGTCTCTCACCATTCTCCCTTTCTCTCTCCAGCAGGTCTGCCTCCATCCCTGGCAGGACCAATACAGGTGGTGGAGTCCCCTCTCCTCAGGCAGCAGGTTGAAGCCCAGAGACTGGGCATTAAACACCTCAAGAATGAAAACAACAGACTCAAGGTACACTGGTGTTGGTAAGATTATATTGTGGTATTATGCTAGCTGTCTAAACCCTGGTAGTATTGACCTAGAGTGTATTTTACTTACAGGCGGAGAAGATGAGAGCCCAGCTGGCCTCCTTGCCTCCACTCTGCCCTCCCAAACTGCCACAAGTGTCCAAAGAAAGCTCTCTGCCACCAGATGGACTAAACACAGGCATCTATCGCAGGACTGACCAACTGCTGGCAACCCTGCTCAAGCTGACTGCAGAGGTTAAAGTGGTGGACGTCACCGGGAAGACGGCGGGTGTGTGTTTGTTTGACTTTTCCTCTCCCGTGTGTGCGCTCGTTGCTGTTGTCAGCCGAGCGAACTGGTTCATTTGTCTGTCGTTCCTCTCCTGTATTTCTTCCAGTTAGTGCCAGTGCCCAGCTGCTGGAGCAGACAGCCCGACTGCAGAACCTCAGCGATGCTCTGGACAAACTCAAGGTGACAACTTCAGACTATTCTCCTCACCATGTCAATAAGCCGACATAAATACAAAAGCAAACATTTGCGCACTTTTCTGTTTCAGGGAGAAGTATCTGAACATGTAGTCTCGTATCAGCCTGGAGCAAAGGCTTCCACTGACTTCGCCACCTTCCCAGTCTCCTCATTTGTTAAGGTAAAACCGTACAGTATATACACCCACACACACCATCAGTTCCAAGATTTATTTTTTTTGTTGCAAGAATTAGCATATTTACACATGTAAAATGACATCACATGTTGTTTCCTAGGCCAAGGAAGAGAAGCAGGGAGGAACCGTGTTTGTAGGTCGTGTTGCCATCCCATGCACCCGTGGACAGGAACAAGTTCACCGCCTCGTCCTATCACAGCAGCAGCTGCATAAAGTGCACCGCCTCCTCATGGCCTAAGACAGCGTGCCATTGGCCCACAGCCATGATTGACAGCACACCAAGAAAAGTTTCTGTTCTTTATTCTCATTCCAGCTTCCACTTCACTTCAACATTCTCCTCTATTTATCCCTTTTGCTTTTCACTACTCTCAGGAAATTGTATCCAATATTTGCGAAGTTAAGACTATAGCACTAATAAAAGTGAGGCACAGCTTTGTCTTTATATCGACGTAAAACTGATTGGTGTTTGATCATTTTGAATGAAGTCCAAATGGATTTGACTCCTGAATGTCACATTATGAAGGTGTCACGTTGTCATCACTGAAACAGTTTGTATGCAGCAACTTTACCAACTTTGTGGAAAAGGGGAAAGTTAGCAACAAGGCATTTTTACTCTAATTCCACCTATTGGTAGTTTTTCCCCTTTGTATCTTTTGTATTTGTAGTCAGACAATAAAAGCAAGCAATTCACTTCAAAGCAAGAAACTTTGTCTTTATTAATGCGTCAATGTGTACTTATGAAATGTTATGCGTGTATGTCATCTGTAATCTACTGTGGACAGAAATGAGCTGCTCAAGTTTACAGTCTAATGTGAAGGTCCACTGCCAGTTCCCAAGTGTACATTAAGAGCAGCATGTGTAGGGATTTCTAAATTTACAGTCATGTACAGTTCAGGGTTCCAGTTTTAATCTCATTACGATTAACTTAAGTTTGTTTGATGTGGATGAGACTGCCTACATTCGGGAGATGGGCTACAACGATCTTGTTGAGAAATCTGTATACATTTCACGATTACATGCTAGCTCTATATAGTCATGGCAAAGTAACCACTTTAATCTGTTACAGACTCAATTTTATGAAATAAATAGAAGTTATTGCCTCCAACATCAGTGACCGGAGCTCAGTATTAGGAACAAGGCCTCTGAAGTTCCAAAGCTGTTATTATACCAGAGGGTTACAGGCATAACGAGTCGGACTCGTCGGTTGCTGTTTGTAAAGGCAACATTCAAAACTCTCCCGCTCAAAGCGCCCGCCCCTCACACCCTGGGCGCTGTTATTGGCTGAGGGCTACACACTACTGCCCAAAGGCTGACGCCCAGAAATGTCCCGAACGCAGCAAAATAAGAGAATACATGCAGAGGGCAGGGTCTCTGCAGATAGACACACACTTCTAATGGGTCCTAAGTGATGATTGAGAGGGATTATTTTTGTTTCAGTCGAAACATTGTTTTTCTCATTATGCCTTTAAGTGAATCAAAATGTAGCAAGATTACATTGTTACTAGTTTAGGCAAACCAATCTAAAGCTGTTTCTCCACCACTTCTCTGGTTGCATACATCATATAGTGTTTAAGACCTAAAGGAAACAAAATCTTTATACCGTACGTGATCTGTGTGGGACATGAAGAGATATCAGAAGGGTCATTAATTCAGAACTGTAATAAGAGATTAATTTTAAAATAAATGAGTCAACAGTCCTCTCTTAAATCTTAGCATCAACTTTAATAGAACACAGCACCTGACACATTTGTGCAGAATTAAAAATGCTTTGAAATGAAAAATTTAAAATCTATTTTTGGAAAGAACAAACTCAAAAATTCAAACAAATAAAAGAGCACTAACTTACAATACAAGAAAGGGACATGGGAAATGTGTATGTCTGCGAGCATTCACTGAATTAAATAAAATCTGTGTGAATTAAGCAGTTTGGGGATTAATGCTTCCTCCTGGTTACAAGCCTGTTGTATAGAGGACTGTTGTGAAACAATGTACAGCAGAAGAAACTGGAGTAAATAACACAGTAAGTGGAATTGACCATGTCTGGCTGCTGCTGCCTCAGTAGTAGTGGCCATGACGGGCGTACTGACTGGGTCTGTGATGGGTGTACGGAGCATAGTGGTGTCTGGCGTGTTGGCTCCTCATCACGTGCTGACGATGGTGCTCGTTGTAGGGCTCAAAGTGGTGGGGAGGCCTGTAGTCGAAACCTGCAGAGCATACAGGACATGTTAATAGACTCTGGAGTGGACATGGCAGCTCAAAGACACTTCAGTAACTAGATCAGAAGACTCACTGATACTTTGGTCTTAAAAACAAATATTTCCAGTGCAGAGTGGTAGACCTAGGTGGTCTGGTTGAAGGAAAATACATTTATCTCCAATCAGTTTGGTCGCTCTGCCACATCTATATCAGCATACCGACATCTGCACACTTACAATTTCTAATCTGTCCATGTTTATGGTGATGTCTGTGGACTGGTAGGTGAGGCTGTGGTGGGAAGGCATGTCTGTAAGCTCCAGCAGCCTGATGGTGATATGTCTGTGACTGTGGGTTGTTCTCGAAGTTGAAATAGCCAAAAGGGAAGGAATCATTGTAGAACTCGTCCCTGTAGCTGTTGTAATTTCCCTTTGATGGGTGTCGCTCTGTGAAAGAGACTGGAGAGGGAGGGGAGGGAGGTGGGGATGGCAGAAAAAAGAGAAAACACTTCCCAGTAATGCTATGTTCCTGTCTTCTGAAATTGTTTTAGATAGCTGAAAAATGTTCCACACTGCATTATAAATGAGCTGGAAAATTGAATGAGAGATCATTAGTTTGGCTGTTGATTCAGAATGACAGAAATCCCCTATGAGACAAGAAAACTGGCCAAAGTAGCAGTAATGTTTTTAGTAAGTATTTCTAAGTACTTTAAGCAACAACCTTAAAAACCAAAAGAACCTGTGTGTGTAGATATTTTAAGTCTTACCCATATTGGAAAAATAGTTGGGAGGAGGAGGGTAGCGGTAGTTAGAGGCACTCTCTGCTCGATACACTCCTGAAAAAGCAGCATGCATGCATCAGCAAACAGACACAAGAAGACCTGTGAAAAACGCTTCAGTTTACAAGGTTTACACAAACATTGTGCTCATTCTCTAAACTGTGGAAACAGTTTGACCATTGTGTTTTCAGGGTCTCTGCAGATTTTGCCTAATTTATGTTCTAATAGTACATGCTATTTAATTCTAAACTAACCTACCAGTAAATCCCAAAATAAACAAAAATGGAGATCAAAGTCAACAGGAAATCTCAAATATCAATGTAACACTGGGCATCACACTGATGTACATTTACTGTCCATTATGATGTAAACAATTTTTGTTAATATCGTGAATATACAATAGATGAGCAACTGTGATTTAGCACAACATTATAATTAAGATCTCTCCCCAGGTAATTGGATGCCATCTGAAAACGAGAGTTCCTTTCTACATTTGACTGTAGATGGATAGTCATCCTGATGGATGTGATGGACATCAAGTATGCAATTTAACAGGTGGCAAACCCAAACACATGTCCTACTGTAGTGCACTAAACTTGGAAGGTCATGTGGTTATTGTGATTTATTTTACCCATATTTGCTTCCCCTTTGTTAATCCTTCAATAGAAATAGTCTTATAGGTAATAGGTAGTCTTACCTGCAGGTTGGG